>CM033647.1:52569995-53094535 GCA_019512145.1 Engystomops pustulosus | reverse complement strand
AGGCTATATACTGGGGAATATGGGCTGCCAGGCTATATACTGGGTGGCAGGGGCTGGCTGGCTTTATACTGTGGGGCATGGGCTGGCTGGCCAGCTATATACTGGGGGGGGGGGGGGGGGGGCTAGATGCTGGGGGGGGGGGGGGGGGGCTGGCTAGCTAGATACTGGGGGGGAAGGGGGCTGGTCAGCTTTATACTGGCTGGAGGCTTTGACCAATGCATTTCCCACCTGTGAGAAAGTAAGAGGTGTTGTGTGGGAAAACCACTATCTGTCTTACAGGCAGATAAAATGCAGGTGGTAAAAGCCCTGGATTTGTCTGCAGTAACCCGAAGGGTTAATGCAGACATGTGGTAAGCAGCAGTAGTCTGTTTGGTCTATGTTGGCCTAGCTAGCATAGACACCTTTGTAATGTCCATACTGGGCCTGCTTATTAGTAGTATTAGGAGTATTAGCTTAGTATTAGTATTAGGAGTAGGGGTAGGCTGGTAGTGGGACTCCTACACCACCCGGGCTTCGGTCCTGGGCTTTTGTATAGCCCACAGGTGCGGGTCACAGACCTTGTTAGAGCCTGATTTAGTCTGCAGGCCAGAAGCAGGAGGGGAGGCACTACCTGGAGAGCTGAAGGCAGTGTATTAGGCAGTGTCTAGCCGGGCAGGGTTTATTTTGTGTTGCTTTATATGTGCCAAAACCAAGGCTGAATTTATGTTGTTTTGACATAGAAGTGTGAATAAAACACTTGATTTGGACTTTAACTCTGCATGAGTCCTGCTTCCTGCACTGCTAAAAGCATCTACCAGAGCAATTCCCCACACACCCTAGGCTTATACTCGAGTCAACTTTTCCCAGTTTTTTTTTTTTTGTTAAAATTAGGTACATTGGCTTATACTCGAGTATATCCTGGGGACAGGGGCTGGCAGGCTATATACCGTAGGGGGGACAGGGGCTGGCAGGCTATATACCGTAGGGGGGACAGGGGCTGGCAGGCTATATACCGGAGGGGGGACAGGGGCTGGCAGGCTATATACTGTGTGGAAGGAGCTAGCTGTATACTGGGCGAGGTGACTAACTGTATACTGCGAGGGCAGGGGCTGACTGTATATTGTGGGGCATGGGGTCGATATATATTGTGGGGCAGGGGCTGGCAGGCTATATACTGAGGGGGCAGGGGCTGGCAGGCTAAATACTGGGGATGCAGTAAAGCGCCAACAGGCAGTTTTCAGCTCCAACGCCTGAAACGCGTTGGAAATTACGGTGTGTCCATTGTCTTTTATGATGTCCGAATAAAGAAAAGTTTTTATCCAATTCCTTGACTCGGATTTGAGCTGGAAACATACTGTTTATATTGTTTAAATACTGGGGAGCAGGGAATGGCAGGCTATATACTGGGGGGGGGGGGGGGGGGGGGCTATATGGGGGGGGGGCAGGGGCTGGAAGGTTATATACTGGGGGATATGGGCTGCTCAGCTTTATACTGGCTGGAGGCTGTGACCAATGTATTTCCCACCCTAGGCTTATACGCGAGTTAAAGGTTTTCACAATTTTTGTGTTAAAATTAGGTACCTCGGCTTATACTAGGTTTGGATTATATTCGACTATATATGGTACTTTATTTGGTTTTTATATGTTGGGCTTGAAAAAGCGTTCTTTCGATCTCTTCTTTAAGCCCTTACACATTGCAATACAAATGTAGTGCAGTATAATGTAAGTAACTGAGCATGCGGAAGCAAGGGTTAACTAGTCAAATATCTATTCAGCTGTTGCAATACAATTTGAAAGACATGTATTAAACACCATGGGGGAGATTTATCATAGATTTCTGAGGTAAAACTGTTCTAGTTTCCCATGGAAACCAATCAGAGCTCAGCTTTCATTTTATAAACAGTTTAAGAACAGTTCTGCTCTTAAACACTTCTGATAAATCTCCCCCCATGTGTGACTGCATCCTTAGAGGGGATTACCTGGGATTAGTAAATAACTGCGATTAGCTATAACATGACTGTCTCTAATCGTTCTTGTCTCCATCTGTGTCTATCTGTTTCTGCCTCCGACTGTCTCTGACACTGACCGTCTCTGTCTGTCTCTGACTCTGGGTTTCTCTGACTGTGTCTGTCTCTGACTTTCTCCAACTGTCTCTGTTCCCAACTGGCAGTGATTGTCTCTGGCACTGACCATCTGTCTCTAACTCTGGGTTTCTCTGACTGTCTCTGCCTCTGACTTTCTCAGAATCTCTCTGTCTCTGACTTTTTTTAGACTGTCTCTGGCACTGACCGTCTCTGTCTCTGACTCCCACACCATAGGCCGGCCTAAACTGCCAGGCTCCTCGAGGGGTCCTCATTAAAAGATTTCTTGTATTCACTTGTACTACTGATTTATACACTGTTCGGCTACATTCACACTGCCGTGCGTCGGGCACATGCCAGCGCAGGGAGAGGAGAAGGAGGTTAGTGCCGCTCACCCCCGCCCCTCTCCATAGGGATGTATGGGCCACGGCGCCGTAATACGGGAAAAGATAGGACATGTCTTATCTTTTCCCGGGCTATGGAGCAGTATGGTGCCGCACGTGTGCTGTACCGTACCGCTCCCGTACCATGCCGTCAGCCCACAGAAGTGTATGGGGGACGTATATCGGCCATATATATGCGTCGGCCGTATATACGTCCCCCATACATGTGTGTGAATGCAGCCTAATACAGTATATATAAGTTTTTACAAAAAGTTACTGAGTTAAAACTTTAAAGTTAAACTTTAAAAGTTACTTAGAGATGATGCTGCAACAACAAACAGATGTAACACTGGATCTTTAAAACTGACCGACATGATTCTTTTGTTGTATTTGTATACAGTGCAATGTCAATTAAACATAGCCGTGAAATAAGCTCTGCAAGGCCATATAATAGCAGACTGCTTCTATTCTATCATTTATACGCCTCTATATCTGTAATGTATACAGGCCAACTTCAGTCATCAGTGAGAGTGCACAAGAGTAACCGGAGCTTCTGTGCCTCCAGCTACACTGCTGGCTGCCTTTTCAATATATATATAAAGTTTAAAGGGAACCTGTCGCCTCAAAAACCCTCATGCGTGGAAATTTCAAAGTGCAGAGAAGTGACATAAACTGGGGGAAGAGCGGATGGGTTTACAATGCAGAACGGCTGTGAGGAGGTGGGGAAGCTTGACTGGATCCAAGTGCTCTCCCACCTCCTTGCCTGGATATCAGAAAAAAAGAAGGGAATAAGTATGTTTTGGGGACGAAGGACACAGATTGAGCATTACTTTGGCAACATGTATGAAAAGTCATTAACTTCAGAGGGAGCCTGATTGCATAGGGTTAAACTCTTAAAGGAAAGTTGTCTTTGATAATTTGCTATTATTTTTTCCAAAGTTAAAGGAAACCTGTCAGCTAGTTTGAAACTATTAAACCACTTGTTTACCATTCGAGATGAACAAAGTTTTGATTCAGTGTGTCCCGCTCAAGCCGGATATATTGCCGGATGAACATCCGATCCGGCAAAATGACTCCCCTAACAAACAAGCCATTGCTATAATTGGTCAAGGGGTGTTCACCTAATACTGTAAGTAAATGTGATCATGTTTGGGATGTTTGAGATGTGATGAAAGGAGCCAAAGACATCTAAGGGTGAATTCAGCAGTAAGAAGTCATGGACAAAGGAGTACAATGATCACCTGTGTGTTGCTAGATGACATTGCTGCCTGATGAGCACTGTAATCATGGACTCCCCTTCTGGTGTGAGACAATGATATTTATGTCTTATGCCTGTATCATGCATGATTTTGATGGATTTTGGTATAAAACAATTCACCCACAAATCCTGAGTATGGCTGTTGCTATTCTTCCAAAGAATGAGTGTCCTGTTGGGATCAATCAAAGAACCTAGGTGACAATAAAGAGCCTACAGAAGACTATAGCAATAACAAAGGCATGTTTGTGTATTATCAAGCGGAAAAATATTTAACAAAAATGAAAATTGAGGAATACAACTAAGGAAGCCACTGCTTTTCAAAGAATGTTCTATAGAAAAATAAGACAAAACCGGATTGTTACATTGCACATTGTTACATTTAGACGAAAAAGAATATCTAAACCTCATCCCAACTATAAAGCATGGTGGAAAATGCATCTTAGTTGATGGAACAATATGTATAAAAAGATTTTATAGGAGAATGTTAGGGGAGCAGTCCATGAATTCAAACTAAAAACCATTGTCAATGCAAGAAAGGCAGGGAGAAATGCTCCGAGAGGCGTATAAAGAGCTCGGAGGAGTAATGGTGACGCCCCTGCATAGATCCAGGCACCCTGACTGTGATAATCTTCTTATATTTGTTATCTATGGCCCCCTGCCTTCTTATATCAACTTTATGACAATAAGTCAGAAGGGCTCTGTGGGTGTTAACAAGCTGTCACAGTGTGCAGGAGCACTTCCAATTCCCACTGTGTGAGATTACAGCAGTCAGAGGGAGAAAGAAATGCCGAAGGAGCAGGTGGGAGGGTGAGGCACAGTGTAACAGTCTGTGAAGCTGCACAGAGCGGGCTCTGGTAACACTCCTTAGAGCCCTCCTTGCTCATTAGCAATATCAGAAGATAACCACAGTCACAGTGCCTGAATCTATAAGTAAGTGTCCCTGGTTTATCATGCTTGATGTTGATTGTAGATTTCCTGAAACATCTTGCAGCAAACCAATGTAATAGTACGTCGGCGTGCGGCAAAGGGTGTATGGATAGAGTTCAGGGTCTGAGTCTCTCTCCGTTACATGCCACATATTGCGGGTGTTAACCCTTTTCATGCCGTGGGCAGAGCTGCCGGCAGCATGTAACAGACAGCAACGCATCAGGGAATGGCGATCAGTCGCCATGACAGCCTGGTGTTTTAGGTTTTGTCATTTTTGCAGATCTGTTACAAAGGATTTGGGGATTCTCTGCCATTCTTTCTTGCAGATCCTCTCCAGTTTCTTCAGGTTGGATGGTGAACCTTGGTGGAAGTTATTTTCAAGTCTCTCCAGAGATGCTCAATTGGGTTTACTGGCTGGAATGATCACAGGGTTGTTTTGAAGCCGCTGCTTTGTTATTTTAGCTGTGTGCTTAGGGTCATTGTCTTGCTGGAAGAGGAACCTTTGGCTCCTTCTGAGGTCCAGAGCATTCTGGAAGAGGTTTTCATCCTGGATATCTCTGTACTTGGCCGCATTCATCTTTTCTTCAATTGCAACCAGTCGTTCTGTCCCTGCAGCTGAAAAACAACCCCATAGCCTGATGCTGCCACCACCATGTGTCACTGTTGTGAATATATTTGGCAGGCGATAAGCAGTGCCTAGTTTCTCTACACATACTGCTTAGAATTTACCAGAGAATCTCAGTCTTGGAGTCCTTTATGTGTTTTTTGAAAAATGTATGCAACTTTCATATGTCTTGCATGGAGGAGAGGCTTGGGATTCTTTTTTACTTATCTCACCAAGGCTCTTCTCCCATGATTGCTTATTTTGGCTAAGTGGTCATGTAGATGAGTAGTGGTCATCTCAAACTTCTTCCATTGAAGGATTATGGAGGCCATTTTGCTCTTAGGAGCCTTGAGTGCTGCAGAAATTATTTTGTAACTTTGGCCAGATCGATGCCTTGCCACAATTCTGTTTCTGAGCTCCTTGGGCAGTTCCTTTAGACCTCATGATTCTCATGTGCTCTGACACTCACTGTGAGCTGTGCGGTCTTATATAGACAGTGTGTCTTATTACTAATGAAACAAAGAATGAAATGGCTGCAATAAAACAAAGAATGAAAAATGTAAAGGGGTCTGAATATTATCCGTAACCACTGTATATGGTAGGATTGATCAGCCCCCCCTAGAGTTAGTACCGTTGAAGGTCTAAAAAATTTGTATAAATACATAGGTTGTACAGTCCCACAAATTGTTTCAATGTCCCACAACATCATCATGTCCTGTGAGAAATGACACCTTGCACAGCTCCATACGCAAATATGAAAACATACAAAAAGGTTTTAATTTTTAAAACCTATATAAACTTGACATCCCCATAATTGCACCGACACAAAGAATAAAGGGGAGGTGTCATTTGGAGTGCACAGTGAAAGACATTAAAACAGAGTCCACAAGAAAACGGTGGAAAATGTTAAGTGTACTGTATTTCGAATTTTTTTCCACTTCCTAGTACACGGCATGGGAAATTAAATACTACCATTAGGAAGTACACAAACAAAAAGCCATCACGACCACTTACGGACGGCACTGTGGGAGAATGAGGGCACCAGAGGAGGTGAGTATAAGTGGTTTATTGTTTTTATTTAGCCCCCAAGCCATACACTTCAAATTTTTTATTGACATACAACCCCTTTACTACTTAATTTGGTGGCGCTTTAGATTTTCTAGGTCACATTATTGGAAGTACAAAAAGTGGTGCAAGATCAAGCTCACCGTCAGCCAGTGCTGACCACAGTACCACAGTACAGGTGGCTAGATCTACACATTCAAATACATATCGTGAAGGATATTCTGGCTCAATAATAAGTTCACAAAGGAGTTAAAAAAAAAAAACCCAACCAGCATCCTGTGCTCTAGTGTAACCAGACTTAGCTGAAATGGAGTCTGTCACTGAATTGTGACCTTCTTTAAACAAAGAACCATGGGATATAGGGGGGGGGGGCTATGGGCAGAACAATAAGTCACTGATTGATGTTATGGTGAGATGTTTTTTACCATTTGATAAATCACAATGATCATTAATCATACTGGTGCACACACAATGAGGTAATCACTGATTGTTTTGTTCAGTTAATCAGATATTGAAAATTGTGTTGTGTTTGTCGGGAATCTTACCATTCGTTGTTTAAGTCATTGTTCATTTCCCTGCAGACAAGGAGTCCAGTGTTGTTTTGATATTACAATAACTGTGGCCTAATGGTAGGGCATATATGTTATCATAGGAGGTTCAGCAACAAAAGACGAGGATCATCGGCAATTAAGGAAAAGAAAAAGCAGGAGTTTGTCAAAATCCTCCACATTCCGTAACAACCTACAATAGAATGACTGAATAATTATGTGGTGTTAAAATATTTCCTGTGCCAGGTGATGGGAAAGATAATTTTGTTTAGGATTTCTGCTGCAGTTATGTCTCATGCAGATATGTATCAAATGTCATCTGATCAGACACTGGGTCTTTCAGAGGATACTTTTCGCTAGTGTACCTCTTAGTGAGAGATTGTTGACTTTGAAATTGAGCCACATGGTTGGAGTGAGAAAAGCATGATGGCAATTTTGACAAAAATGCTGTTTGGACCTAGCTGTTAAGAGTTGTTCGGAGCATGCACTCATGACTCTATTTGGGATCCAATTATGGTCTAGGTCCAGTAAGGAGGCCTTGTGGTGATCACTTTAATCCTTCCTTTGCTGGTTTATGTGATGATCCGGCCATCATATACAAAAGTTGGACACTATCCTGGTTTGTAAATCTATACAATCTATACATTCAATACTTATTATATAAAAATATATAGTTCAGAAGAAGAATACGGTCTATACAAGTGGAATAATCTTTACTAGTTAACCACCTTATAAAGCAGATCTCCAAATCAACTAAATTTAAATTATTCAATTTTGGCTGTCTGCGGCCACCAATAGAGGGAGCTAAATATATACCCATAAATTCATAAATTTAGTTGCTGCCTGAGGTGGTGTCCGAAGGCAGTGTAATTATTTTTATAATTTATTTTATTTTATTTTTTTTACCATTCCAGTGTCTTCTTGTGTTTCTGGATCAGTAACCAACTTGTGTCTTCTTTTTTCTAAGGAAAGTGTTCCTTCTTCCATCCTTATGGCAATGCATGCCTCCCAAGCTTTTGGAAGTGGGACCTGCTGTGACATGTTGACTCCATTTTAAAACAATGAAATCATTGGGGGCAATGATGTGATTCAAAAGGAACCTTAGTTTCAAGACATCATAACAGATAAAAAAAAGGTACAATACCACAAAACTGATCAAAGGTTTCAAATAAAATGTATGCAATGGAACTGTCAACTAATGACAGATGAAGAAAAGCAACCATGCAATGTCTATAGAGTAGGGTACATGTACAAAGCTTACTGACTTATTTTATGTTTTGTAATAATTTGGAAATTTAAACCCTATACCAGTGATGGCAAACCTTTTAGAGGCCGAGTGCCCAAACTACAACAAAGACCCGCTTATTTATCGCAAAGTGCCAACACAGAAATATAATTTGTGATTTATACTCCCTTCTCTGTCACAGTTTTCATTGATACCAGCACCCTGAAGCACCAATAAAGCAAAAAATAGTTCCTGGAAGAGCTGTGACTTTAAAATACCTCTGTGCACAGCAAGTCCTGGGCTGTCTGGGACTGCAGGAAGACACCTGGAGTCATCTCTGGTGATGCCATGAGTGCCCACAGAAAGGGCTCTGAGTGCCACCTCTGGCACCAGTGCCATAGGTTAGCCATCACTGCCCTATACCAACCCCCATGAAAGCCCATTTTAGTGCAGGTAGCACACAAACACTGCCACTTTTCAGAACAGGAACAGTTAAACTTGCTTTTACTGTAACTGAAAATTCAAGACAATCGTCAAATTTAAGACTTTTTCACATTATGCATAAGGGGAAACTTTCAAAACTGGTGGAGGTCCCAGCCGATGGAAAAATGTGGATAAGCAATGTAATTAAACCTTTGGACAACCCCTTTAAGACACCTGCGTTTAGGCATGACAGAAGTCACCTAGAGCACACATCTGAAAATAAACAGATGGTAGGGTGAGGCTGGCAAGAGCACGACTCTAGGAACGTGATTGCTGGCAAAGTGAAAGCCAAGACTCCTTCCAGGACTGCCACTATCTTTGTATAGCTGGAGGCCTAACCTGGTGGCGCCAATTCTGGGTTAGTCAGCTTTCATTCCCAAGAGTGCACTTATTAAAAAAAAATAAACAAGTGCGGCAGGATTAAGTGTTGTAATTAGACCGGGCAGACTCTTTGTTATTTAAGGAAATATATTTCTTTTGAATTTACAACGGTCTCCGGAGGCGGGAGAGGGCGAAAATAACTGCAATGTAACACATCCAGATAAAATTCTGACAACTGTATCCAGTCGTCACACACATACAGGAGCAGATTTATAAATTTGTTTATGACAAAACTACATTACATTTATCAAGAGATTTCGTTTGATGTGACCTATGAAAAGGGATCTGCATCATACATAACAATAAATCTTTCTAGTCTAACTCTGCACTGTCTTACCATACGATACTTTTGATAAATCTGCTCCACTGTATGTATATACGGTATTTTTAGATTCTCATAGGGAAAAGTTTTACAGCTGTTTCAATGTGGGAAAAGAAGGCACATAAATCTCCCCCTCCCTGCCAGTTTCCTGGCTTCTCCATGTGTGTGTGGAGAGCGGGCAGGGGTGGTGTCTCCAAAAGAGACTAATGTTTTGTTTTAATCCACAGCTATGCAGCTTCTGTACTTTAGGCGCCTACTGATACATAGCTGTGCCGCATATACATATAGGGCAATATTAGAGCAGTTATCTTAATAAATTTTATGAGCGGTATTATTGTTCTAGAAACCCAACATATGCCACTTGTTTATACCAGTCCTGTTCTGAGGGCTGGGACGAAGGCTAGGCTTGCCCAGGGCACCACTATTGCCTTCTACCCTGGGGGCACTGACCCCCAAACAATAACACTGGACGCAGGCAGCCTGCACCCCGTCTACCCACGCACTGTCGACTAAGCAGTGATGTTGTTGTCGCCTGGCCCATAGAGAGGATGACCCATGCGATGTCTTGGAAATTAAGAAGCATAGAGGCTACAATGAGAACAGCTAGGTGAGTATTCATGTTTTTATTATTTTATGCTGTAATACATATACATTGGAGGCATTTTCTGGGCTACCTATATACTAGGGAAGATGTGCTGGACTACTTTTATACTGGAGGGGTTTGTGGGGGGTATGTGCTAGGTTACTTATATACTAGGGGCATGTGCTAAGCTTCCTATATACTGGAGACTTGTGCTTGGCTACCTATATATTAGGAGCATGTGCTAAGCTACATATATACTATGGGCGGGTGTGCTGGACTACTGGATGGTATTGTCTTAAATTAGTCATTACAACAAGATAAAGGGGATGGCCCAAGGCAACCTAATTTGAACAGTTAGAGATGACTACGCCTGTCTAAAGGCTTTGGTATATATGATTTTTGGTATATATTTTTATATGTACAGCATATTTTTATGTGTGCTGTTTATTAATTGCTGGTAATTACGGTATATGTGTGCAGCATAGTCATTGACATCCATGTGTTTGGTATATTCACTGCAGGTATATATTTATATTTGTGGTTTATTAATTTTAGGTATATATGTGTAGTATTTTTGTTGATAGATGCTACTGGTAGACCTAATTGTAGATGATCCCATAGCAGTTCTGCTCAGGGCATCAAAATGCCTTGTTCTGGCCCTGCCTGGTCTGTACATATTTTACCACAATTTATTGTCTGAAATTCCCTGGAAATTGCCTTCTATTAGGGCAATTAATTTAGATAGTATTGTATTCCCTTACAAACGCTTAACTCCCATGTAATTACACTGATAGGCTGAAATCTATGGTGTGTATCGTCTTTTAATAATAGTAAACTATTTTTGGTAAAAGAGGCACCAGGGAATTTGCTGCTGTTGTATTTTCCTTCTCATAATCTTTGGAGTTCCCCTTGTGCTCACACATAGAAATTATAAGTCAACGTAAATGGAATTTCAAGCGGTTGCACTGGTGACTAAATGAAAATTATAAAATAAATGCAGTTAGCCTTTTAATAATTCACTTAGAAGAACTAACTTCTAATATTACATAGGGCTATGCCCACATATGCCATACATAACTTTGCTTTTATTTTTCAGCTGCTTCTTCCTGGCTCAAATCTCACTTGCAATGCAATGAGGCTGAAACGGGGACATTAGCAGAGATCCTCAGAGCTCTGGCTACACAGCAATACACCCCATGCTACACTCCTCCCTTCATCCAGCAAAATGTGGAGCTGGAGCCCTAGGGTGCTCTGATAATGCATTTTTTTACTCCATATTTTCCAAAAGCCATAACTTTTTTTTAGTGTAAATAGCTGTAGGGTAACTTGTTTTCTCCACAATCCCCAATGGAACATGCTTGGCATTTAAGCCCCCCTGCAAAGATGGCCTTTACTGGCAAAGAGTTTTTTCTCTAACTTGCATCTATGGGCTCTCACCTAGCCAAACTATTAACTAGCCAAACTATTAACAGCACTTCAATAAATTGTAAAACAAAAGAAAAACAAACAAAATTTACAAAATAAAAAACCTAAAAGTTCAAAACACCCCCATTTATCTAGAACCAATATAAAAATAAACAATAATACCGTAATCATAAACATATTGCCACTTCCGAAAATCCAGATCTATCAAAATATAAATGTTCCTTAAAGAGTTTGGTTTCTTCATTGACTTATGCAATGTAATAAAAAGCTTGTAAAAAAAAATGTAGCTGCGCCATTTTCTTACAGGCTCTGTTTTTACAGATGACACTTCCTCTTTATTGTTTGGGTCAGTAAGGTAAGCGAGATACCACATTTATATATTTTTGTAACGTTTTAACACCTTAAAGATGCAGTATTCTAACAAATTTTTGTGCTGAAAAAGCCACACCCAGCTATACTTAAACAAAATAGGTACTTACCTCCAGTGCTCCCCGCAGCTCATCTTCTCCCTGCGGCTCTGTTTCTCTGGCAGCGCGAGTAGAATACACAATGATGCAGCAGGGTTGCCAGTTGATAACATCATAGCGTGTGTGCGGGCAGAGTGTATAGGCTTACCTCTGTCAGTGCTCTTAGGAAGATTGGGCCGCAGGGAGAGGATGAGCTGCAGGGAGAAAAAGAAGCTGGAGGTGAGTACAATGTTAAAGGAAATATACCACTTGGAAACCAGCTTTATTGTCCAAATATACCTTTAGACAGGTGTTGTAAAGCTGATGCTGGTTCAGGTGTGAAGGTCAGGTTTTGGTGTAAAAAAGGTGTTTCAATTTATACTAATGAATCTTCAGCGCTCCTGTGTTCAAACTGTAATTATGCACACCCACAGGCTGCATCAGGCAGCCTTGCCCGCCCTACCTTTCTCTCTACTGAGTGCTGGTGACATAACCGAGCTCTCGCGATATCACGCGCATGCACCATAGCAGTAGACAGCACTGAAAAGCAGAGCTTCGCTGTTTGCTATGCTCACCAAACCACCAATGAAGGAGTCGGTGACTTCACCGGCTCTTAGGAGGGAGAAAGGGATGGTGGGCAAGGCTGCCTAATGCAGCCTGTGGGCGTGCATAATTATGGTAGCAGCGGATCGAGGGCCCTGTGTTCCAAATACAGGAGCACCGAAGACTCATTAGCATAATTTGAAAAACTATGGAAGACCTGAACCAGGATCCGCTTTAGAACACCTGTTTAAAGGTATGTTTGGCTAATAACACCGGTTTTCAAATGGTGTATTTCCTCTGTGCTAGATATTTTGTTATTAATGGGGGCTCTGATGGACATTTTACTATTGAAGGAGCTCTGCTGGACACATTGGGTCAGATTTATTAAGCTGTCTGAAAGTCAGAATATTCTTAGTTGCCCATGGCAACCAATTACAGCTCAGCTTTCATTTTACCAGTGCTCATGAATATTTCAAAGGGGAGCTGTGATAGGTTGCCATGGGCAACTTTCAGACAGCTTGATAAATCTGCCCCACTATTACTGAGGGGGCTGCTGCTGGACATTTCATTAATGAGGGGGCTCCTGCTTTAACATTTATTAAAGAGTAGCGACTGCATTTCCCACCCTAAGCTTATACTTGAGTCCATAATGTTCCTAGTTTTTTTGTGGTAAAATTAGGCACCTTGGCTCAAACTCGATGTTGGCTTATACTTGAGTATATATGTGTATATAGTATATTAGAATTTAAGTGTATGAAGATGGATAGGGCATCATTTTTTTGCAGGAAAAGATTATGTTTTTATTGATATTATTTGGGAAAATCTTTTTGGGTAGCAAAAAAACATTGACTTTTTGCAAGTAAAGTTTCTCTTTAAATTTATTATTAGAATTTGATAAAGCTGCCATTTTGGACACCTCTGGCAGGGTGTAATAAATGACAGCCAAGGAAGTCATAGCATTTGATCACCACCCAAATTATACCACGCAAGCCGTCTATATTTTGTCATGTGCAAAAGGGAGACATTTATCATACGCCGGTTTGTGATGACATCCCTGCCAGGAGTATCCGGTGGCGTGGATGTGCCAGCATACAATCTGGTGTAGGATCCCACAGCAGCCTACCATCTTTCATGGCTGTAGCGAGTACACACACTCCCCCAACGGCCGTTCCCCCTTCATGCCCACTTGGTGAGGAGGTGACATAAAGGGGGAAATAATCGCAATTACTGATGGTGCACCAGTGGCTGCAATTATTTCACCAGCACATTTGACCAGCACAACTATTGTGTAGGCACAGCCTGAATAAGGGTTTTCAGTTTAATGGAAATAAAATGTCCAGTCTGTTAGCAAGATAGAATCATCCAGGGAGGGAGGATGATAAAAGCCAAAGTACATAGAGAAAGAAGCACTATTCATTTATGCCTTTCCGACCGATTTGGCAAGCTCTGTGCAGTGCTGCTTAATCTGTGTGCGCTATATAAAGAATTACCCATATATACACGAGTATAAGCCAACCCGAGTGTAAGCCGAGACCCCTAATTTTGACACAATAAAAGGAAAAACCTATTGACTCGAGTATAAGCTGAGGGTAGGAAATCCATTGGTCACAGCTCCCCCAGTATATAGCCTGCCAGCCCCCTGGAGTATATAGCCTGCCAGCCCCCTGGAGTATATAGCCTGCCAGCCCCCTCAAGTATATAGCCTGCCAGCCCCCTCAAGTATATAGCCTGCCAGGCCCCTGGAGTATATAGCCTGCTGGCCCCCTGGATTATATAGGCTACCTGCCTGCCCCCTCGAGTATATAGCCTGCCTACCTGCCCCCTCGAATATATAGCCTGCCTGGCTGCCCCCTCGAGTATAAAGCGTGCCAGCCCCTCCCGGTCCATTTCAGGCACCATGACATCAGCCGCAAGCTGACATCATAGTGTGTGCCGATGTGGCTGACGTCATGAAGACTGTGACGGACCAGAACCCAATGTCGGAGCCAAGATGGATGCCGGGGAGCGTCAGAAGGTGAGTTCATTTTTTGTTTTAGGGGTTATTTATCATATGATAGCCCCGCCACTACTCCATTGCATTTGGATACATCAAGAGGCCCAGGCCTTTTCATGTATTTTGCGGGGGTCTGTGTCGCGTTATATGAAAATTTGCTGGCTGCAGCGAGTGCGCAAGTACAGGGCCAGGAACGTGCCTGGCTGCCCCCCCTCCCCCCCTCATACCTCTCTACGCCCCCCTGGTTTGGAGGTGGTGGAAAGGGTGAAATAATCCCAAGTATTAGCAATAAGCTAGTATTTGATTTGATTCTTGTCACGCTGCTGTAGGACATGGTGCGTTATTCCACTGAAGTGATTTTTTTGTGGTTTTATATTGGTAGGCCTCCCCAGTTTTTACAGCGCCCCTTCCATACATATGACTGTTACCTTATCCTAGGTTCAGTCCCAGTTATGGGGCTGCAAGGATTAAAAACTGATGGTCTATTTTGGGAAGATCTATTAATTAATGGAAGCAAGAACAGTGCATATTCATTGTAGATCCTTATACTGTAAATTTATAAAGATATAGTCGTGTCCCTATAGAGTACTGTCACCTATACATAAATGTGTTGAATCCAGATAATCCTTTGTAAGTGCCTTGCAGAAGAGTCAGGTCGCAGCAGACAGGCAGGAATAGAAGGTAATAGGAGAAAGACTGTCCTATTTCATTAGTCACAAAAAAAGAAAAATAAAATTAGTCTTGGGTCATCTGAAATGAAATGCTGTCAATCTGTGTGACCTTTGAAGTGGAAATGTTGAGCCAAAACCCAAAGAAATATTTCTAAAACTAGACACAGAGGTTTCAGGAAAGCCCCAAGTATGTATTTTAAGGCTGAGAATCTAAAAAGACGCAGAACAGTCAATGAGGATCTAATCAGAAAAAAAAACAAAGCGTACAGTAAAACCTCTTCAAAAGACAACCTCTTTGAGAAGACCAGGGAAGGACATGCAAGAATGTGCATGTCTTAAGAACTTAAAAAATAAAGCAGAAATTTGAATGCAGCTCAGGATGCTACCAAGTATAAAATGTCACTCAAACTGCTGCAAGATAAGCAGCATCTGCAGAGTTTGCTATTATTAGATATAGATCATATCTAGACATAAAATAGAATATTTGATTTCTCGTCTTGTCAAAAACCGTCTCTCGTGTACTGCGACGAAAGAGAGGAGTCTGTGTACACAAGTTACAAGTAATTTTATTCTGATTAAAACTACATTTATACCCTATCCAAAGGGTCTCATTGCTGGTGGTCTGACTGCTGGGACCACAAGCAATCACAAGAGCAGTCGTAAAGATGTAATTTGGTGCTCATCACAGGTGTCCTGATTGCTGTAGGTCCCAGTGGTTGGCAGAATTCTGAAAATAAACTATAGTTAATATAACAGCTGACAATTTATGGTAATCTATAAGCAAGATAAATAAGGAAATCCCCTATATCATATAAGGAAGGTTTTTTTGAGGTTTCAGTTGTTGATAAATACAAAGGTCATTGCAGAGATTTGTTTTCTTCATGTGAACTGCGGTAACCGAATGAAAGCTATGTTTATAGCAGGGTGGAAAAAAAATTCCCAAGGGAGGTGTGACTACTAGTCTGTTTAAGTATACTATGAAGTTTCTATAGGCGTGACAATCCAGCAGACACACGGAGAGAGTTTATAGGACTAAGTCTAAGACATGATATGACTATCCAGACATAACAGTCCTGGATGTAATGAATTTAAAGACCCCCCCCCCCATTTTGTGTAAAACTTTTCAAGGAAGATTTACATTTGTAGGAAACAGAATATTTAGTGGCGATTTCATAAATGTTACATCAGAGGATTGTTAAGATACCATTTCAAACCCTTAGGTAGGAGATGTATGCTTTCAGCACAGTTTTTAATGTCTGAAGCTAAAAGATGCTCATATATATTAATAGCCTGCAAAGATCTTGATAATGGTGAGGAAATTTAACACAAACAGTAAAACATTAAAGGGTGGATTAAAGGGTGGGCACGTAGGGTGTGCAGACAACGCGGGAGAAGAATAGGAGGCCAGCGGGCATTGGGGAATGGGGGAGGGTGAGTACAATGCTATTTGGCATTTGTTCTGATGTATTACTGGGCTTGAGGCGGCTGAATATAGATGTATTACCGGGGGGGTTAGTGGCTGTAGATAGATGTATTTCTGGGGGGGGGGGGGTGTTGGCTGGCATCTATATAAAGTATTACTGGGGGGTGGCGACTATATAAAGAAGTATTACTGGGGGGTTGGTGGCTGTATATAGATGTATTACTGGGTGGTTGGCAGCTGTATATAGATGTATTACTGGGGGGTTGGCGGCTGTATGTGGATGTATTACTGGGCGGTTGGCGGCTGTATGTGGATGTATTACTGGGCGGTTGGCAGCTGTATATGGATGTATTACTGGGGGGTTGGTGGATGTATGTAGATGTATTACTGGAGGGTTGGTGGCAGTATGTAGATGTATTACTGGAGGGTTGGTGGCAGTATGTAGATGTATTACTGGAGGGTTGGTGGCAGTATGTAAATGTTTACTGGGGGTTGGTGAGTATGGAAATGTATTACTGGAGGGTTGGTGGATGTATGTAGATGTATTACTGGGGGGTTGGTGGATGTATGTAGATGCATTACTGGGGGGTTGGTGGCAGTATGTAAATGTATTACTGGGGGGTTGGTGGATGTATGTAGATGTATTACTGGAGCTGTTTGTGATGTATTACTGGAGGGTTGGTGGCAGTATGTAAATGTATTACTGGAGGGTTGGTGGCAGTATGTAAATGTATTACTGGAGGGTTGGTGGATGTATGTAGATGTATTACTGGAGGGTTGGTGGATGTATGTAGATGTATTACTGGAGGGTTGGTGGGCATATTATGTATTATGGGTGGTTGTGGATGTAGTAGATGTTTACTGGAGGGTGGTGGATGTAATTTGATGTTACTGGGGGTTGGTGGCAGTATGTAAATGTATTACTGGGGGGTTGGTGGATGTATGTAGATGTATTACTGGAGGGTTGGTGGATGTATGTAGATGTATTACTGGGGGATTGGTGCATGTATGTAGATGTATTACTGGGGGGTTGGCCGCTGTATGTTGATGTATTATTGGTGGGTTGGCGGCTGTATGTATATGTTTTCTGATGGGATAATAGTGTGCAGAATGATGTATAAGTATGCTACATTCAGTGGGGGCCCACCAGACTTTGAGCCCCGGGCCCCCGTCAACCTCATTCCAGCTCTGGTGATATCACCAGGTCCAAAACCTTTTGCAGCTATTAACAAAGATGGTCCTTGTCAACTGGTGGAGCAGGAAATTGATGTGGATTGACTTCTTTCCTGGATCTTTATGTGACATTTAGAAATAAGGAAATGCCACTTTCTGGTAACATTGTGTGACATTACAGTGGAAACTGTGAGGTTACATGTCATCTTAAAGGGCTCCTCTAGTCTGAGTTGAATAAAGCAACTTTTTTTTTAGGATGGATACCTCCTCACCCCCTATTTTATAAACATAAGCTTATATCCAGTTTAGATCTTCTGTTAGTAGTATCAACCTCTTTCTTGTCCAGATAGTTACTGTAGGTTTTTTTTTTTGTTTTTTTTTTTTAGCAGATGTACTTAAAGGGAACCTATCACCAGGGACCTCATTTTCAGGTTGTAAAAGCCCATTACAGCTGCATTGCAAATATGCCTTTATGCATTCTCTAAGCATTTGCATTACACTGTGTAGTCTCAGGGTTTGGGCTTTGGTTTGGATGCATTTAAAAAAAACAACATGTGAATTATCTGTGTGGCAAACTGCTCAGCTCTTGGCCACCACCTTTGTGTTCCTGTTCCGCTCCTCCCTCTCCCACTGATGTCAGCTCACCAGGAGCACAAAGGTGGGGGCCAGTAGTTGAGCTGTTTGCAGCACAGACAAGCCTTTTTTTTTTTAAATGCATCCAAACCAAAGCCCAACCCCTGGGACTACCCAGAGGATTCAGTCAGGTGTGAGGTAAGTTATAACACACAGTTAAATTGAAATGCAAATGCTTAGAGAAAGCAGAATTGCAATGCAGCTGTAATGGGCATATGCAACCTGTCTTTAGTGAACATGAGGTCCTTGGTGACGGGTTCCCTTTAAATAGAATTTTTCAACTTAATGTTTTCCCTCTACATGTTTTGAAAATAACAAAAATCACTTACTCAAAATAGGTGTAGGTGAATGGTATAATGGTAGAGGAGCTGCAGCTACATAGCTCAGTTATTACTCAGAGAACAAAGCATCCAGAACAGCCAGAATCAGCAAAGCAATAAGGATTCCAAGAGTTGGAACCTGCTGGTCATCAATATCAGTAAGGTTTAGACCTGGGACACGTGAGGGGGAGGGATTTATCATAGTTGTAGGCTGGAATAATGGCGTACAAGCTGAGACTTGTGCCAGCGTATGATAAATCCCACCCATGGATTGGAATCACTATGAAAAGTAGACAAATAAGATGATTTGTGTGATTTTCATGCTGCTTGGTGGGAAGAGGTGAATTCCAAACCCTAAATCCCCAGTAGTAATTGACCCTCTGAGGCTTCAAAACTCACTATGGAAATGGCTGGTAAGGCAAATTGCAGGATAGTCATTGGCTAACCCATAGCAATTCCACCATGTGTGCCTCTTGCCTTAAGGTGGGTCTACCTTCACCAAGCATGGTTTATTGTTAGCATGTTACAGAGCACTGCTATTGGCACTATTCTACCTCCTCCCAGTGTCACCCCATGCTTGTCATAAAGACAAATCTCTTGCTTATCTTATGTGGATGGTTGTGGTCCAGACATTAGCATATGGATTAAAATGGGAATGTCTAATATACAGCATCATTAAAATTGTAAGGATATGTTGGAAATGACACTATGAGGGGGATTTATCACAAGTTTCTTAGAGCAGATCTGTTCTAGTTGTTCCAAAGCTTGGCTATTATTTTCCCACAGAAGTTTATAAAATTAAAGCTGAGCTCTGATTGGTTTCCATGGGCAACTATAACAGTTTTACCTCAGAAACTTACGATAAATCTCCCCCTATATTTCTCTACAAAATGCTGCCAGTGGATTATATTGCTTGTGAGAGGTGTGGACTTTCGGGATAGGGATGTAATATTACCACTGTACAAGGCATTAGTTCAACCACAACTGGAATATGCAGTTCAGTTCTGGGCACCAGTCCATAAAAAGGATGCCCTGGAGCTGAAGATGGTACAAAGGTGAGCTACTGAGCATAGGGAGTCTCAGTTATGGGGAATGATTTAAAAAAATAGATTAAGGGGGAGATGATTAATTTATATAAATGGTCCAAATACAAATATGGTGGAAATTAGGTTAAATTACATCAAAAGACCCTGTAATTTGACAGGGGGCACTGTCTCTGTCTGGAGAAAACAAGGTTTAGTCTTTGGCGCTGGTCACAGTAGGGACAGCAAGGAGCTTCAAAAGGGGCTTAGATGCCTTCTTACAGCAATAATATCGATGGTTATATTATAATATATATACAGAATATAGAACTGTGCTCCCTCACATCCCTTCCCCTCAACCCTGCCCTCTCCATAGCGATGGAGCACCGTACCGCTGCCATAGCTATGTATGGGATCGTATATCCAGCCACAAGTATACGTCCCCACATGACCAGTGTGAAAGTGGCCTAATTGGTTACTGTTAGTAAAGCTGTTGAGCTCACATGGTTGTCTAGAATGGGTGGATACAAAAGTTGCAATGCCCCTAGTTGTTAGGATACGCCTGCATGGCTGTTTCCCACCCAACACTACAAATTACAGTTTGATATAATGGTCCTGCTGATATATCCGAGCATGTAGTGGGGCAGTTCTACACCAGGCTGGGCTGTATTTGCCACTAGGCACTGGGGACATAGTGCTAATGGTGTCCCACTTTCCACTAGAGAAGGGGGAAAGGGCAGCCGGGCAGTGGGATATTAAAAATCCACCCCACCTGCTGTATACACAGCTGAGAGCCGTGCAAAGGACTTACGGTAGATACTTTTTCCAAGTGGTCTAAAGGACCGCCGATGATGTCATGACCATTTAACAAGCCTTGTGTGGAAGGAGCAACTCTAGAATTTACACAGAAAGCATGAAAATCCACGGAAGATGTGCTGTTGATAAGACAAGGTATAGGGCAGTGGTGGCGAACCTATGGCATGGGTGCCAGAGGTGGCACTCTGAGCCCTCTCAGTGGTCACTCAGGCTGTTGCCCCTGCACAGAATTAACCAGACAGGACTTGAGGGATCCTCCTGCAGACCCAGGTAGCCCAGGACATGAGGGATCTGGGTCTACCTGAGACTGCAGGAAGAGAAGGTGTGGACATGGTCAGATTATCATTGGAGCCATTGAAGCTCCTGCTCTTGCCCCCACAATTCTTCCCATTCATGGAAGCTCCAATGGCAATCTGAATTTTCCCACCTTCTGTCAATGATATTGGTGTCCTCAGGAGCGTTGAAAGCTGTGGTATACCACAGAGCAAAAAGATTTTAATAATGTAATTGCTAGAATTGCTGTGTTGGCGCTTTGCAATAAATTAGTGGGTCTGAATTGCATTTTGGGCACTTGGTCTCTAAAAGGTTTGCCATCACTGGTATAGGGGGAGGTAAAGCAGCTATGTGGCTTTGAGGGTGCAGGCTGTGTGTGACATGGAGTAGGGATAGTGGGGGCGCAGGCTATGTGACATGGTAGGAAAGTGGGGGTGCAGGCTGTGTGATGAGTAGGAGGGATTTGGGGATGCAGGAGATGGCCAGTAAGGACTAGGATGCCATGGGAGAACAGGAGAGGTTAGTAGAAAGTTTTTTTTAATTTGTCCAAAAATCTAACGTTACTGTATATGTTAACCAGGATTGCAATGTAAATGTATTAACCAAGACATATCCAGTACCCTCATGATTAATACATATATAGACAGACACAGTGATTAATAATAGGGTATTGTCTGTATAAATATATCCACACATAGTGGTATAACAATCCCACACAACCCCTTAAAAATATAGGCAATACCAGTCCAGAGCAGCAGTGCCTAATACATACAAAGGTGCTCACCATCAAAGAATTTGTATTTCTCTACGTGATGGCAATTTTCTAGACTGCTGCCTATTTTAAATGTGATATACATCTACAGTGTATTTGTCTGTAGGAGCCACAGGTCACATGACAGCATCAGAACTGGGGACCTCCTGTGATGTCCCATGACCTGCATAATTATGGTGGATGATGGACGTCCTACACAACACTCCCATGTAATGGAGGGGTTTGCCAATGACATCCACACACATGCAGATGTCCTTGGCATACCTCTCCAACCACTGACATGGGAGTGGTGTTCCCAAAGGGGGAGAGCATACAGTAATGAGTGCACAGGCCCCCTTCTTCCCCCACAAGTATGCAGGACACGGGACATCACAGGAAGTAGGAAGTCCAGCAGTCACATGACCTACGGCAGCTACATCATCTATACCAGTGAATGGTGGAAAGACACACACAATATACTGCAAAATAAAGGGGTACAATGAGAAGTACTATGGCCATGAGGCCAGAGTACAAGTGCCAGCTCATATACTTCAGCATATGAGCTGGTACTTGTAGTACTCCAGCCTCATGACTATAGTATTTCTCATTTTACATTTCTCTGGAACAAAACACAGGTGGCACCATAGTTTGGGGAACTTTCCCCGCGCACACCGACCATGTGTTGCGGCACATCTTTTGAAAATCAGTGATCTTTACAGTAAGATTAATTCTGTACCCTATCAATATAAACCTACTTCTCTATATATCAGCAAGCATTTGGCCAAAAGCTTTCTGAAGTGTATGGGTAGAGGCATAGAATGATGGCACAAAAAAGGGGGTAAGTACTGTAAGTGACTAGGCAGCATCAACACACTAAATACTGCCCTGACGCCCAGGTCGGGCCATGCCCTGGAAATGCGCTTATTATTAAGCCAGAAAACGTGATAAATCCCCCCCCCAATATTCAGTAAAGGTCAAATCAACCTGATTGGAAACATAACCTATGCAGTGATGGCAAACCTTTAGAGACCGAGTGCCCAAACATACAACCAAGACCCGCTTATTTATTGCAAAGTGCCAACACAGAAATTTTATTTGTGATTTATACTCCTTTCTATGTCACAGTTTTCATTGATACCAGCCCCCTGAGGACACCAATAAACAGAAAATGTCCCAGGTAGAGCTGTCACTTTAAAATACCTCTGCCACACATCCTGGGCTGTCTGGACTGCATGAATATACCTGGAGTCATCTCTGGTGATGGCCTGAGTGCCCACAGAAGGGCTCTGATTGTCACCTCTGGCACCAGTGCCATAGTTCCCACACTGTACATGCCTGGAGGCCAGAGTACAAGTGCCAGCTCATATACTCAGCATATGAGCTGGTACTTGTAGTACTCCAGCCTCATGACTATAGTATTTCTCATTTTACATTTCTCTGGGAAACAAAACACAGGTGGCACCATAGTTTGGGGAACTTTCCCCGCGGCACACCCGACCATGTGTTGCGGCACACTGGTTGAAAATCAGTGATCTTTACAGTAAGATTAATTCTGTAACCCTATCAATATAAACCTACTTCTCTATAGATATCAGCAAGCATTTGGCCAAAAACTTTCTGAAGTGTATGGGTAGAGGCATTAGAATGATGGCACAAAAAAGGGGGGTAAGTACTGTAAGTGACTAGGGCAGCATCAACACACTAAATACTGCCCTGACGCCAGGTCTGGCCGTGCGCCTGGAAATGCGCTTATTATTAAGCCAGAAAACGTGATAAATCCCCCCCCCCCCAATATATCAGTAAAGGTCAAATCAACCTGATTGGAAACATAACCTAGTGCAGTGATGGCAAACCTTTTAGAGACCGAGTGCCCAAACTACAACCAAGACCCGCTTATTTATTGCAAAGTGCCAACACAGAAATTTTATTTGTGATTTATACTCCTTTCTCTGTGACAGCTTTCATTGATACCAGCCCCCTGAGGACACCAATAAAGCAGAAAATAGTCCCAGGTAGAGCTGTCACTTTAAAATACCTCTGCACAGCAAGTCCTGGGCTGTCTGGGACTGCAAGAATATACCTGGAGTCATCTCTGGTGATGGCCTGAGTGCCCACAGAAAGGGCTCTGAGTGCCACCTCTGGCACCAGTGCCATAGGTTAGCCATCACTGACCTAGTGTGTACAGAGGATTGCCTGCACTGACACAATGTAACAAGCTATACTGTAACAATAGTTCCTTCCATTCTTGCACACTACAATGCCTCCTTCGTACACCATAAGTGAATCAATCCTGTCTAACATCCATTTTTCTTCCTTATACACATACTTATAATTTAATTTATTCTGTCTAAAACTGGCCTTGAGCGAGCGTTTGTGTGTTTGTCTATTTCATTGGAAAAACAAGCTTCATTGTGGCTGTGGTCAATGAAAATTGATACATTCATTATGCTCTGATAATGCCAATCCTTTATAAATAAGTGACAATAAGGACCTGTTCTTATATAGGGTATAGGTTAGCGTATAATCTAAGCTTAACTAAAAGGTATTCACCATGTCCACCAGGTAGACATGTAAAAAAAGCTCTAAATGCAAGATGGATTGAAGAGCTATTCCTGACACAAGGTTATGATCTTCATTTCATAGGACCATATTATAGCTCAGCACAGCACTGTAATAAGTCAAAGGTGTTTTCACGTATCCCTCATGTCATGGCATGTTCAGTGCTAAATGACAGCATTGCTGTATTATCTCCATAATATATATGTACATATAGGGGCAATGTACAATGGCAAAGTGCAAGCCCAGGGAGGTGGCACCACCCACTTGGCTACTATGGGGGCTCCCGTATCTACTGAACAAGTTGACGGAATGAAAAAAACAACCACCAAATCCAACATTCATTAAATGTGAAATGTCCTGCAGCATTCGGTACTTGGTGTCATATTAGGGTTCATTTACTTACCCGGTCCAGTCGTGATCCAGCAGCGCATCCTCCGACGAGGATTCGGGTCTTCCGGCGATCCACTGAGGTCGTGTTTGCCATCCTATTCTTGGTGCATGTGAGTGATCGATTTTGCAACACAATTTTAAATTCCGCGGTTTTTCCAAATCCGTCGGGTTTTCAGACGGCCACGCCTAACAACCCCCCCCCCCCCCCCCCCCCAATTTCTGTTGTGTGAAAGCAGACGCGACTGCGGCGAAATCCAATCATGTGCGCCCAAATCCCGTCGGAATTCGGTGCAAAACAGAAAAAGTCGAAAGTGCGGCCGTGGAGCCCTTAGTAAATGAGCCCAATTGTTTTTAAAGGTGAATCTTTATTATATAAAGATTCTTATATTTATTATTATTGTATTATTTATTATTATTATTATTTATGATATAAAGATTTTTATTATTATTATAATTATTTATTATTATTATTGTATTATTTATTATTGTTGTTATTATTATTTATTACATAAAGATTCATTTGTTCCACATCTATCAGCCATATTGGAGCTTTTTTTTTCTGTCACCCAGTCTTCCAGAAGGTTCTTTCTCCTCTCAATCATGTGATGGCTGTGAACCAATCAGATGGCTTACCTATCTCACAGCATGAGTTCTATACGTTGGAGAGAGATAAGATGGACACATTTATACCCTAATTCCTCTGTTTAATATTTGTGTTTTTACTAACATGTTACATATATACTATAACGGGGAAGTAGGGGTTTATGGAGAGGGCTCAGAAGCTCCTTAAGGTGCATAGAATACATTTTTAAGTAGCCTGCAGAAAGAGAAAAGGGAAGGTCTGGCCAAGTAGACTTATAATTAGATAGATCAAAATCAGTGGCGCAACTAGAAACTGATGGGCCCCAGTGCAAAGTCTTTGCGATGCCCCCGACTATAATGTATGGTTTCTAGTACTGGTCTCCTCATACGGGAAAGTGACACCTTATGGGCCCCCTAAGTCTCTTGGGCCCAGCTGCAACCACCCCCTCTCCACCCCCTCAAATTACACCTCTGATCTTAATTATTTTTGTGTTTTTGAATAAATTCTAATTTATCCAATACAATACTCCAAGTATTGTCTGAGTAATGAGTTGTTATTCTGGGCTGAAATCTGACCAGTAGCTACACTGCCATGTAGACATGTTCATATAGGTTTCCTCCAGTTTTAGAAAAGTGCCTCCCTAATGCACTGTCGCTCACGGTGGGGACAGCAAGGACCTGATGTTTGCGCTGCTGAATATGTTGCCGCTACATAAATTATGAGATGTGAGTTTTTCCCAATCTTACAGAAGTACAGGATGTTCCTCTTCCTATAATGCAGAGACCTCTAGCTATCAGCAGAATTACTGCACACTCAATTACATTCTACAACCGTTTCATTACTTCATAGAATCACACAATAATGTCATGTTCCTGGTCCAATCAGACCCGCACTAGACAGTACATCCATAATATATTCAGAGACTCAAGCTAATGTATTATCATCATCATACAAGTCATTATCATTCAATCTTATACTAACCACACTTTCAACAAGACATATTGTAGTGGAAGACCATGAATGAAGGACCTCACAAAAATGTCATCAAGCCCTGTATCAATGTGATTCACAGATCTACAGAAATCACAGACTATAGAATTAGGATTACTGTTGGATTTTATGACCCCATTGTTTTACATTCCAAACACATTAGACTAAAATCCATCCTCCTTGAAACCCCCCACCATTCTCAATTTCCCTTTTCCTTGGGATGACACAGCATCTGGACACAGGAACATGTCATTTCAGGATAAGAGTCATGAATATTTGCACCATGATCCTTCCTTGTATGGCATATACCTGACGCACATCCCTAAATGGCTCAGTCATGTATTTATCCATGTAGTCATCATACTGACTAAAGCTATATTCACAGACTTTCCCATAATCTAATCCCCACAGATAGATAAGATATGTGCTGTATGTCTGATCCATAGATAGATCTTTAGAACACTGCAGTATCATTAGCCAGGTGGGGTATAATGATCTATGGATGTGGATGCATTTGGCTTGTTGATCTAGTCTTAAATGATTTTCTCTATTGAGATGGATATGTAAGAAAACAATGTCCCTTTCACCTGCCCCATAGCTAGCACAGAGTATAACCTTCTTTGCAGCATTAAAAGTCAGCACTCCCTGCCCCTGCATACAGGGTGCCAATATCAGCACAGGAGAAGGATGAGTGCATTTTGCAGCTGTACTTAGTGTGAAAACCATACAAAGCAGTTAATTTCCCTAAGGTGCCCCCAGAACCTTATCCAGAGCACTAAGGTCACACATCCTTATGGTCTGAATTATACATCAGAAGAATAACATATGGTCAGACTTACCTTTTTCTTACTTTATTGAATTCAGTGCAGTTACTTGGCACCAGGTCTCTAGATTCCATTGTAAAATAAAAACAAAAAAAAAAAAAAAAAATTTAATGAATCAATGAAAATTAAAAAGTGAATTGCAAGCAAAAGCAAGCTGTGAGAGGATGCAGGTAAGTGGGCAGGTAGCCATGGGTATATACAGGAGATGCTAGCATGTTATCTGCAGGATGCTTGGAGGAATGAGGCCATTGCAGTGGTGAGGGGTCAGGGGAGGAACAGATGCTGCAGCTGCAGATTCTATAGCAGACAGCATAGCACCCATACACTGCTGTACTCCGGCTGGGTGCCACCAGTGCACAGGGGTATTGCCTGTTTAAAGGATTGACTGAAAGAATAAAAATGAGAGTGCAGGCAGAACTCACCCCCTTTTGCAAATAGTAATGGTTGAGCCCAAGGAAAAAAAAAAGATCAGGCTGGGCAGTTTTACACAGCAGTCTATGGATAAAAGATACTATTTAAAATGTAACATTTCCCTTTAGCTACAATGTAGCAGAATACACAATGTGTTATGTAATATGCTGCAGAGGAGAATTAGATATAAGATACTGACATAATCCAATCAGCAATTGCAGGAATATTAACAACTGGCAATACAACATAAAGGTGTTTATATATAGATTTACAACTCACAATTCATTAACCGTATGATGTAGGAAACGAAGCAATGACATGTATTTATGTATATGTGTATCTATGTATTTATAACATATCCACAGCATATGTCAGTAACACATGATGGGTCGGGGTCAGAGATAAACAGACCTAATGGACGCCTTCAGCCTTTGGTTTCTGCTTTCAGGGTCAGCCACCTGACCCGGACCCCTAGCAACTAGCCATGGCTATGATTGGCCAGGGGGACACCAATCCGGAAATATGTCTGGATCAGGCGGCAGAACCTGAACCCCGAACGTGAACCCAACCATTGGTTCTGCCCATCTCTAGTTGCGGTCCCATCTCATCATGTCTATGGGAGTGATGAAAATAGTTGAGCAAATAGACTCTTCATTTGGCCCAGCGGCACAAAGAGGGGCAGCAGACTCTCCTCTGGGTTTGGAGAAAGCCCAGAGGGATCTGCACCTATTATGTATTTGTGGCATATCACGTACTATATTGCATCTCCAGCTCAATGAAGATGTAGTGAGTGCCGTTTCTAAATGGAGTCAAAGCCGTACATGTGACTGCACCTTTAAGCTGTTGGACATACACAAGGTAACTGGCCTTTGGCTAGCATGAGGGTTCGGCCATACACGGTGCTGTATTGTGTTTACAAACTCAATGCAAGTTCCCAGGGGAAGAGCTTAACCAGATCACATATGTGTTTCCATAGATGTGTAAACTGCACCCGATGTTTTGCATTGTGTCACAGATCTTTTGATCTAACGACACCCCTGAATGACCCAATACCTGATGAAATGTCTAATGAAATGTTAAATGCTAAATTAGAAATAGTTGTTATTATAATACTAGTACAAATTGTGATTATTCAACTTTAAGTACACAGCTCTAATGCAGATCTATGGGAGGGATGATGTGTCAGTCGGGATACTCTCCATGATGGTACAGGTTGCACCAATATACTGAGAGGTTCTGGCCTCTTAGCAACTCATGTACCTGGACTAAGTGCCAGGTCCTGCCTAGAATTCTGTAATAGCCTATGCCAGGATCCTGGGAAGCCAATCTGGTCTACTCCCCATCCCTCCATCCCCACTTGGGGTAGTGGGATAAAAAGTCAATTCCTGGCCTCTCTCACTTACTGCATATAAACATGGGGGTACATTTATGCCAACAAGGTATGAAAAATGTACAAATCCTGGTGCATGACTATTCTTTTTAAACTTTTTGAGGGTTTTAACCCTCAAAAAGAACGACCTGCAGCAAGTCCAACCTGCTTTGCGGCGGGCTCTGGTGAAAACCAGGTACCACTTAGATTTCTGGTCCCAGGTGTTGGCTTAAGTCATCATCCACGGTAGTCCAGTGGGTTCACTACCCCTGAAGCCAGACATTAAGATCTGTCCATGGACCCTGCCAAGGTCCCGCTGTCTAAACTGGCTGATCTTACCACTGTCGTGTTCCAGCAGTCCCAGCAGATTGGCGTGCAAGGGGAACAGCTTGGTCAAGTCACCGCCATCTTGCAGCAACTGATGGCTACTCAGCAACAGCATCAAGTCCCTGCGGCTCCTCCTGCTACTCCGGTTAGCCTGCCTGCCGCTGAACCTAGGGCGAGAATCTCCATGCTGTCAAAGTATAATGGGGACCCCAAGTTGTGCAGGTGCTTTATCACCCAGTGCTCCCTGCATATTGAGCTTATGCCATCTCAATTAGTCACGGAACAGACTAAGGTGGCATTCATCATCAGCCTCCTCTCCAACAAGGCCCTGGCATGGGCTACTCCTCTCTGGGACAGAAAAGACCTGGTTACTGCTGACATCACCTCCTTCTTTGATGAGTTCTGGTTTGTCTTTGAGGAACCTGCACAGGCGTCTTCAGCTGAACTTATGTCAGGGGGACTCATCTGTTGGTGACTATGCGGTTTGGTTCCGTGGAACGATGCAGCTCTGACTACAACCTTTAAACAGGGACTTTGGGGACAAGCTAAAGGCGCACTGTCAGCACGTGACCTGTCATCTACTCTGAGTGAGCTCCTCTCTCTGACCACTTGGATTGATATCCTCTTTATGGAGCGCGCTGAGGAGCAATGTCTCGAACAAGCGCAAGTCCGGGTTTGACGGTTGCCTCACTTGGCTCCTGCCTTCCAAAGACCGGTTCAGTCTCCTGCCGTGACAGCTCCAGAGGAACCAATGCAGGTGGACAGAGCTATCTTCTCAGGAATGTTCCAGGTGACGCCTGGAGATCCTCTGCCTCTATTGTGCCAGCCCGGAACAGTTCCTCCAGACCTGTCCACTCTGTCCTCAGCATCCGGGAAACGCTTGCACCTAGGGTTCTTGGGAGAAGCATCCCTTGGTGAGAACAAAGCTTCTCCACGTCTGAACCTTCCCATTCTGCTCAGCTCAGTAGCAGGTGCTCAGTTCCGGGTTTCTGCTTTCTTGGACTCCAGTTCTGCAGGAAACTTTGTGGATGCTGCTCTGGTCTCCCAGCGTCACTTCCCTGTGTTCCGCCTCGAGTAGCTGTGTTCCCTGGTAATTTCCTCTGTCAGTGGCCAAATCCTCTCCTGTCCGGTCCAGTATCGCACTGAGCCTTTGTTCCTGCAAGTCGGAGTACTACATAAAGAGAGACTGTCTTTCTATGTGCTACCACGAACCACGTCTTCCCTTCTGTTAGGTCTTCCGTGGTTGCAGCTCTACGCACCTGAGTTTACCTGGAAGACGGGGAAGATTCTTCTTTAGGAGTCTGATTGCCAGTCTCGCCATGGTTGCCATGGTGGTTCCTCATCCTGTCATGGTCTCTTCTGTGGTCTCCAAGCCTCTGGAGGGTCTCCCATCTTTCTTTCAAGACTTTGAAGACGTTTTTTCGAAGATGCAAGCCGAGACTTTTCCACACTACCACCCCTACGACTGCCCTGTTGATCTGCTGCCGGTTACGTCTCCTCCTCAGGGTCAGGTATACCCACTCTCTGTGCTAGAAACGCAGCTATGTCAGACTACATCAAAGAGAACCTGCAGAGGTGGTTCATACATAAATCCTCTTCTCCAGCTGGTGCAGGCTTCTTCTTTGTAACCAAAAAAGGATGAGTCACTCCGTCCGTGTTTAGACTATTGCGGTCTTAACAAGGTCACCGTTAAGAACCGCTAACCTATGCCATTGATCATAGAACTGTTCGTCCACCTACGTGGAGCCAAGGGCCTACAACCTCATCCGTATCTGCGAGGGAGATGAGTGGAAAACGCTTTTAATACTCGTGATGGTCACTTTGAGTACCTGGTGATGCCGTTTGAACTCTAACGCACCAGCTGTCTTCCAGGAGTTTGTCAATGACATCTTTAGGGACTTGCTATATACCTGTGTCGTGGTCTATCGCTACAATATCCTGGTGTTGACTCCAGACCTTGAGTCCCACATACGCCAAGTCCTCAGTGGTTTAACGGCCAATCGCCTTTACCAGTAGTACTACATGCAATACAGAGCTTTCTGGATTTTGAAAATTACTACCATCAGTTTATTCTGCACTTCTCCTCTCTTGTGTCTCCCATCGTGGCACTCACCAAGAAGGGCGCCAAACCCGGCTCTGGCATCAGGCGGCTGACGAGAACCTCTGTGATGCAGCTTCACAAGCTGTTATACTGTACAGGAGTACATCCCCCCTCATTCCTCTGCCAGCAATTGGAGAAGGGAAGTGCTCCTGCACAGTGTGAATCTACAGCACAGAGGGGCTCTGGTAACATATAAGATATAAGAAGGAGAACATAAACAACAAATAGAAGAAGATTACCACAGCCATGGTGTCTGGATCTATGAGTAAGTTCCCCTGGTCTATCCTGATGTATTTTGATGGTAGATTTCCTTTAAAGTTTCTTATGCATTTAAAGAGAACCCGTCAGGCAAAATAACCCCCCCCTAAACAAAATATATTTTCATAAACTGCCATTAGAGAGCATTGCCTCTATCCCTTCATTGTCCCTCTTCATGCCTGTAAACTTAAGCAATGAGGTGCTAAAGCTGTATGCAAATGACCTGTGAAATGTCCAATGTCATTAGCATATTAAAGCTGTCCAGCTTATTCATGCATGGGAGGCACAGCCACACCCCCAGTGCTTGACTGACAGCTGCTCCATGTAATGGCTGCTCCATGTGCTTGCTGGTGGCCACGCCTCCTGCAGCCTGTGTGTATATGGAAGAGATACAACAGCTCCAGGATGCAGCCATGTATATAGCAGAACATGTCAGGTACATGTGTAGCTGATGTCTGTGTCTCTGTGTATTAGGAGGATGCAGCATGTCAGCAGATGCAGCACACAGACTAGTAATGCTTTACTATACATTACACACAGACATGAGCAGGGGGAGGAGAGGGGAGGGGTTACAGGGGTGACATCACTGCCTCTGACCATGTGAACAGCCTCATTTAAATAATAAAGAAAAGATGATTTTGCAATGATTAATGTATGAATTGATTAGATTAAGGCTGTGATGGGATCCTTGTGACTTGCTCCAACAGGTAGAGGTGACAGGACTAGTGACACAGACCTGATGACAGGTGTCCTTTAAACAAGAATTTGTACAGCTCACTATGCCACAACCCAAGTATATCTCCTTGTTTAGGGAAGAAACTAGAGATGTGATGGAGAAGGAGCTGAGCAGAGCAGTACAGTGTCCTAATTGCAGGCAGCATGCTATAGAGCAGGAGCAGCTGAACAGATCAGATTATAATAGTGTCTTATCTAGAGGCTACATGTCGTATAGCAAAAGGGTCTGAACAGATTAGACATAATTTTCTTTCAGCAGGAAGCATAGTATAGAGCAGGAGCTAAGGGGATTCTGATTGTAAATGGTGGCCTAACTGCAGCACATTATAGAGCAGTAGGAACTGTGCAAATCAATATATAGTTTTATGGAAAAGACTGTAGAACTATGTTGTGTCCGTGAATAGCTCTACCCTTCTATTCTCTCATGTAATGGGGTGGTCATATAAAAGCAGACCTCCCTATGTCATGTGCATATGGAGAGAGCAGCCCTTAACACAAGACACCCTAAAACACAAGTTGTACTGAACCTTTTGCCACTAGAGTCACACATGGTTTGTAATGAGATGAGCAGGGCGACTGTGAGACCAAGTGCAGTGCTCGCTCACCATATTGGTCATCACTCAGCTTTTTCAGGATCAGATGTAAAGGCTTGACTTAAGAAAACAGAGGCATTTAAATGCAATATAATTTATTTTTCACTTGCTCAGACTGTGCCAATGTAGAACCAAGATGAGAGAGGAGGACATATAATAACCCTGGTATACACAGTCTACAGCATTACAATGTTTTTCTCCCATGAGTCTTTGGGGCTACCTGTTATTCTGTCATGACTGTAGATTTTATGGTTCTAATTACTGGCAGAGGGAACACATTGTAACACTTGTTCTTCATTATCAAATGGAAGAGATAAGTGGTTAATTCTTGTTTTTTTCACAACTCGTCTTGGTAATGGAACATTTACGAGACAGAAAAACAGAATATAACGTATGAACCAATGTAAAATATCTCCAGGATCAGGAGAGAACATGCTATTACTGCATAAAAAAATTCTCTACTGAAATCAAAATTCACAAGAAGTATATCGCACATTTTGGCGCAGAATAAAACTACATATCTCATTTCATATATTGCAGCATATAAAATATGCAGTGATAATCCATGGCATATACATAGGAAACAGGCTGATCCCTATTCCCTACATGAGAACAACTGATCATATCTTCCATTAATACCGTGGATGTGTTCAGTCTTTGGTTGCAATCAAGAACCCAGCAAATAAAATGCCACGTTGCAGATCCGTAGGGCGCGTTCACACGTTGCGTTTTGTCCTGCGTTTTCATTGCGTTTGAAACGCATTACAACAGCTGAGGAGAGGTGATTTGCCTAATTACTGTTTACATTTGTTAACACAATGTTTACATTTACAATGTGTTTTGTAAACAGAAACATTAACAGTAATGTAATTAGGCAAATCACCTCATCTCAGCAGTTGTAATGCGTTTTAAAATGCAATGAAAATGCAACCAAAGCGCAACGTGTGAACGCGACCTTAATCTGCACGGATGCTGTGTCCACAAGTTCAGGTTTTGCAGCTGTGGATTATATGGGTGAGAAATATAATTCAGATGGGTGAAGCCCCCCCATTTTTTTTCCACTCCACTCCTGGACATGAAAACCTGAACATGTGAACAATGCAAAACACCAGGTGCTGGTTACAGATCACATGCGTTTCATTAGAAACGCATATGTGATTGGGACAAGCCACGCCCCAATCGCAACATGTGACCGCACCCCAAGTGTCTGACATTAGGTAATATTCTTTAATAACAGGCAGGTAAAAGGATGTATTCAACATTCAGATCCCTAATGATCACCAAAACAGGGGTCCAGTGTTTCCCAATTTAAACAGAGATAGGTGGGGAGTACACGCTGGCTGCTCTTTTAAAAGGGACATCGACCACCAGGATAAAAGACTATATGCAAATCAGCCTGAGGGGCTCCAGGCCCCATTAACACATATGGAGCCTGGAGATGCACCAGTTTCACATCATTTGATCAGTCAAGTTCGCTGTGCGCCCTGGCCAGAATGACTGACCTGAACACTGCTGCTGCAATCACGCGCTCCATTTACATTGTGTTTAGAACCAAAAATGCTCGGGGGCGGAGCACTGCCCGATCACATATGCATTTCCAGTGCAACAATTGGTAACGGCCACCCAATGCTTTGCATAGTTTACATTCACTTGTTACCGATCACTTTCATTTCAGTTGAAACGCATATGTAATTGGGCCAAATCCCATTTTCACACAAGCAAGTTAGATCAAACTCACTACATGAGCTCCCGGAATGTCAGGCCTTGATCACACATCACATTCCTAAATGCAGTACTAATGATATTTGAAAAGCTTCAGGGAGGAGCTTGGCCTAAGTTAACATATAACATTGCATTTCTATATATACAATGTTAAGGGCAATGTCATTAGCTCCTTCATGCAGCCTCTGAATTGCATTTACAAATTAAAATCAAATGCTGTGTGTGAACAGTCTCAATCTCTTGTGACTATTTTCCCATGAAGCAGTTGCAGCCTTTATATAGATGCTCATTTTGAGAGCCTTGTACCAGGATATGGAGCTATTCCTTTTCTCTTGCATCAGAAGCTTCTTTACATTTTCATTCCAGGATGTCAACTGCTTTCAATGGCAGAGAAAGTATTTGGATCTGAGGTTAATTGGATCCCCATGGCAACCCACAGTTAAATGAACAACTTCAGAAACAGTACACACTCTTCAACACTAGATGGCACCAAACAAGAACTTTTCAATGAGCAATGTCTGAAAAAACAACTCAAGAACCACTAAAGGCTAAATTCACACTATGTACTACAGTACGGCGGACATAGAGCGATGCTTACCCCCCTCTCCATAGGAATACACAGCGCAGCATTCTGTAGAAAGATAGGACATGTCCTATATTTCTATGGGCTATGGATAATAATAATAATAATAATTCTTTATTTATATAGCGCACACAGATTACGCAGCGCTGCACAGGCATGTCAAATTGGTCCCTGTCCCCATGGGGCTCACAATCTAAACAACCTAACAGTATGTTTTTGAAGTGTGGGAGGAAACTGGAGTACCCGGAGGAAACCCACGCAAACACGGAGAGAACATACAAACTCTTTGCAGATGTTGACCTATGGGTACAGTGGCGCACCGTACGGCGCTGAGAGGCCATAGAACTGTAACTGACCTTAAAAAAGTTAGGAACAGAGGTTTAAAGTATCAATTAAAAATCTCATTGACATCAATATAAATTTTATGTAATCCGTTATGCTCCTTTGCGGCAGGGATCCATTATCTATGTTTTTTGTTTTTTTTTCTTAAACAGAAAAAATGAAGGAGGCTTCCGTACTTTTACTCAGTGTAAAAAAATAAATAAATAAATATGCATGGATAAGAGATACCTGCCTAAACGGAACGCAACAGATGACACTAAATTTACATTGAGGTCAATGGGATTTTTAATTGATACGTTAAACCTTCATTCTATTTTTGCCAAGGAGGTAAGGAACGGTAGTGTGAAATTAGCCTAATTTAAGAATTAGCATAATATTTAGGTTTCAGAAAACTCCTCTCTAGGGCCACATATATGACTTGGTTATCTTAGGCAGGTCTATTTTCTAATTTGATAAAAACATCCAATATTTGTGTAAAAAAAACGAAAAAAAAAAAACCCACAAGTCTGTGAATATGGTAAAAAAATAAATGAAATGAAGCAGTGATGAGCTTGTGCAGGTCCCTCCAGCTCTACCAGGAAATCACATTCATATTATAGCACCTGGCTGGTTATAGCTCTGTAATGTCTTGTTGTGTAAAGCACAACCACCATTGTTTGGACCTGCAGGACATTTTCTCCCACTTTACGCAAATCGCAGAAAAAAAAAAAAAGGCGGGTTGCAGATTTAGCACAACCAGTATTAAACTTTTTCTTACACCGAGAAGGGACTGACATGGATTAGAGCCAAATTTTAGAGGGTTTTTTTTTTTTTAAAGAAGGCAAAATGTCAAATCCAACTTGCACATCTGGAATACCCTGATAAAGCTGGAGTTGGCCCAAGGGGAAAGTGGAGTAGGTTGGCAAAAGATGCAAACAAGGATGAATTCGTCCAATGCATATACACACAAACACACAACAGAAAATTTGTTTAAAGGACTAGCACCAGGATGAAGGATGTAAACCAAGCACACTGACATACTGGTGTGTGACCCCTCTGGCAGGATCTGCTCTTAACTTCTTATCTCCTGGTTCTTACAAGAAAAGGCTTAAGATTATGCAAATGACTAATTTTAATTACGTTTAGTTTTTCTTCCTTTGATAAACATAAGAAATGACACTTTTTCATGTATAAAGAATATATTTAATTATGTAAGATCACAAATTCAGCTTCCACTAATCTTTATTTCTTTTTACAGTAAAATATTAAAAGTCAAAATAAAAATTTTAAAAATGTAACCGCCAGTGTCTGAGCAGGCTTGGTAAGCAATGGACATTCATCTCACAAAATCATAGAAAATGAGCAACAACAGAAAAAAAAAACTATTTTAACGACGACACATCTATCACAACACACAATGTTTAACCCGTTCTGGGCCTAATTTCATATTTCACATGTCTAATTTTTCTACAAGTATTGCATGTTCTCATCCTGTAAATCTATAGCAAATTGTAAGCATCAGGTAACAACGGTTTGATGGAACAGTCATTCACTCCAGTATAAATGCAGTTTGATACATGTAAACACTCTATAATACAACATGCATAGTCTAAGCCAAGGGTAGGCAGTGCTTGGCATGACAGTAATACAACCCCCATCATGTTTGCTAGTAAATAATTGAGGGTAGCAAATTGGAGCCAGAGTTGTAGCCAAAAGCAGTGCACCCCTGGATTCAAGATTACCACCTGCCATACAAGCCACACAGCTATTGTGCTTTGCTTCCTTTAGAAACGGAAGCTTTTTTTTTTGGTAAATAAATAAAAAGTGATAAGGTTTATTTCCAGGGAGACGCAGAATATAACTCTAAGGGTAGCCCTGGTGTTGACAGCAATGTAAATGCAGCAAGCCATATTTTTCCATCCTACTCAGCAACATGTACACTCAGTGGAGGCCATTGGAGGCAAAGGGGGGCAGATGCAACACATTGCATTCGTCTCCGGCCTCCGCTGAGCATGCACTCAGTGTACAATCGCATCACGTTTTGGCTCTGTTGTAGAGGGTGTTGACACCACTGCGGACTTCCCTATGTATATGGCAACCTAGTGTAATGCTTCAGAGTGTAGTAATGAACCCAAGCTTCTCCAAAAGTTGACATTGCTAATGCAGCTCTAGTAGTGACTGGAGTATTTAACTCCGTAAGTTAAGTAAATGCAAAGATTTGTGAGTTATGAACATTCTTTGTAAGACAATGATCAAAAGGAAAGCTAGCGTTTAAATATTCATTTTTCTGAAAACATCAACATATTACAGCTCAAGCTCCTTGCACAAGCTGCGGATACGAAGCGCGACAAATCTGTTCTCAGTTGCCTGTGAAGTCCTACAAAACAGAATTTTAATTGATCACCTTAAATAATGGAATCACATGATGCCAGGAATCCAACCCTGATACAATGTTCATTTATTATTGGGATGCTGAAGATTACACTGTAGTGGCATAAGACCAGTGATGGCGAACCTTTTAGACACCGAGTGCCCAAACTACAAGCAAAACCCACTTATTTATTGCAAAGTGCCAACATTGCAATTTAAGCAGTAATTTCTTGCTCCCTTCTCTATCAGAGCTTTTAATCGGATCAGTATCCTGAGAACACCAATACGAGAGAAAGGAGTGGTAAATTCAGGTTCCCCAAAATAGGAAGAATTCTCGGACCTGAAGTCGGTGTTACAATGATAATCCAGATCTGCCCACACCTTCCTATTCCTCTTTTAGTCTCAGGCAGAACTGTCACTTTAAGATGGCACTGAGTCCTGGGCTGTCTGGGAATCCATGAAGATACCTCGCGTGCTCTTTGGTGTTGGCATTGATGCCCACAGTAAGGGCTCCGAGTGCCACCTCTGGCACCCGTGCCATAGGTTCGCCACCACTGCTCTAGAAGAAGCGGAGAGCTGCAAGACCTGCATCCTTCAGCACAGGCTTGATATATGTATGGATCAGGCACTACTAAACCATTGAAGTATTTGCATCCTGCTCCTTTATGGATGGTAGAATAAATAGACTATATTTATATACAATATTATAATAAGACTAATAAAATGAGGAAACACGAGTCATTACAAAAAAAACATGGGTAGAGTTGGGTTTATCCTCCTCATACTTCAGTTTTCACATATTCTTGCAGTCAGTGAATTGCCCTGTAATTAAATATTCCGTTAAAACTTTCAAAAAATAAAAAAATTGCCTGTAAAATTATAGATTATAGAACTACTTTTCTGACGCACATTTTCTGCTTTTACTAAAATCTTTACTTTGAACAGTGTAAAAGAAACAAACTTTTTATTTAGCAAAAAAAAGGGAATAGATAAGAGGTCACTGAAACGAAAGTTAACAGAACCACACAATGATAACTATTCTTCCTGATCATTTGATATTAGAAGTGATAGAAGTTTCAAAGGAGGTTTTTTGTGCAACTATTCTCTATAAATTAGGGTAAACAAATACTGGATATAGTAAGGAAAGCTCTCCTGGGCTGGTTACATAGCTTTCATGGCGTTCTCAGAGAATTTAGGAAAATCTATAGTTTAGTTTATGGATTTTCTGGTGATTGTCAGTGGTCAGACCACCACTGAACTTATCCCCCATGGTGTAAAGAGGATAACAATACATGGGACCTCCCTTTAAGTATACTTACCATGCTACTAAGCTGCCTTCAGTGTGTCAATACTCCCGAAACCACTGAGGCCAAAGAGGACGCTAGAAGCCAGAGCTTGGCAAGTATATTTTTTCCCCACACACCTGCACTGGCACCCAGGGGATTTTGCTGGAATTCCCAAGAGACTGTCACATATGGTCACGTAGACCTGAAGTTCACTGCAACACACTGACAGTATTATCTGCAAACCACAGCTCTCACATAGACAACAGGAATTGCCATTTCTCACCACTTGTCACTGCCTCCAGACTGCATAGATACAGCACCAAAATATGCTGCACTTGTAGACAAAAGGAGATGATAGGAAAGTAATTTAATAGATGGGCCACAACTGCAACTCAATTGCATGGTATTCAGTTTTGATATGGTTTCCAGTGAAGTTTCTTAAAAGAAATCTACCATGATAACCCAAGGACACCGACTCATAGAACCAGACACTAACTGTGCAAATCTGATAATGTGTTATCCATGGCCTTCTTCCTTCTAAAATCAACTTTTAAATTTATGCCAATGAGCCAGAAGGGTGTTAGGGCGTTATCAGGGGCCCTCCATGTTGCAGCTACACATAAGGTTTAAGCAGTCTCAGCAGAGAGTTTCAGCACACAATGGCAGGTAGAAGTGCTCCTACACAGACTGTGAATATGCAACACAGAGGGGCTCTGGAGACACCAAAAGCCCTTCTGGTTAATTACTTCAACTGTAAAAGTTGATTTTAGAAGGATGACCGCCATGGATAATTGGATTGGATCCTTTCAATAAATGTGCTTCATTTGTTAAATTAAAGGAAACCTTCCACCATGGACCTACCTATTAAAAGGGAGATTGGGTGGTAGGTGCCTCTATTGTATGTGAGGATAGCCCTTTTAAGGGCTATTCCTCATGTCCCTTGTATCTTTTTCTAACTTTTATTGCCCTAATATGCAAATTTTCTAAAGAGGCTCCTCCCGGCATGTATTCAGTGTGCAGCGACAAGGAGCTGCACGCCCTGGCCCACAAAGCCGGAGTTCTGCGCATGCGCAGTACCTCCGTCTTCGGAGCAGTGACCGTGCAGCAGCTGGCCTGCCGTTTTGCGTATATGACCTCACGGGCAAGGGTGTGCATCTCATCACAGCTGCGCCTCAAAGATATGGGGTAGGAGAATCAAGGAGGCTACTGGGGGTGTGGAGTAGCCGCACCCAGTAGCCTCAGCTGCAGCTACTCCACAACCCAGTAGCCCCTTTAGAAAATTAGCATTAGGGCAATAAACGTTAGAAAAAGATACAGGGTACATCCGTGGTGGTAGATTTCCTTTAACAGGCTGCAATAAGACGCTCCGATTGGATTGAGTAGGCCCTTGACCCAATCACACATGTGTTTCAAGTGAATTACGTGCGATCGGTAAGGAGCACCATAGGCCTTGCATTGTTTATATGTGTGTTTAGTAACACAATCCAACCAGAATGTGTGAAAGCAGCTTCAAACCAGATCAAAATGGATCATGCTGCAGTGGAGATGCAGCTCTAACTGTAAAATATGAACACACATCAGGGTTTTAAAGTGATTCTCTTTGATAAACTCAGAATTGAGTTTACAAAAAAAAAATAAATGTAAATAAATATAAAAAATACAAACCCAGAATGCTCACATACAATAGGTAATGTGACCAAAAAAAAAAAATATATATATTATTTTTCTGAATCAGAAATCGGGGGGGAAGGGGGGGGGGGTGTTAATAAAAATTCATACAGTACAGAAAGAGACCTTAATATAACTGCTGATACAGCTCCTTAGCCAGTAGTAAACTGTAAAGGCACATAAGACAAGCATGCAAATAAAAAAAAACAAAAAAAAAAAACACAACTCTGATTAAATAAACATGATCTGTAAAAGAAATAAATTATTCAGCAAAAAATAAAATTGTATTTATAGTATTGTGGAGATACCAAGCATAGGATTTCTGGAGTTTAATATCGTTATAAAGGCTAAAATATAGACATAAGTAGTTTACACATGCGTTTACACCTATGGATTGCAGATGGGATTCAGCTGCACGTCCCTTAATGCTTGGAAAAAAAAACTCCAGTTCTGAAGGACATCTTACAATCTATCACAGTTTAGATCCATATTCAGTCATCTTTCTTCTGCTTTTCAATTACATTACAATTTCTCAGCAATTTCTTGGGTCACAGGGGTCATTGGGTGGGGCATCACCCAAGTTCAAAGTGAACCAAAGTTATCAGAAGATGTAAACTGTGACAAGAAGTTATATCCGCTTTTGTACAAGAGAATTTTATATATTAGGACAAGCTGCTGTTTAAATTAAAAAAATCTCGTTATGGAGAATGAAAAAAAATAAAATAAAATATTCCCTATAATTTAGGGAAATTCCAATGGTTTTCACTCCCTCCAAAACGATGGCCAAAAGTATAACCAGCTTGGGCAAAAACATTTGTATAAGATTTTCAATGTTCCACAGAAAAGAAAAAGAAAATATCTATATAAAGATTGGACCATCAGGGAATCAGTCCATAATTAAAAAGAGGAAGGAGGAGGGGAGTCTTTAATGCTAAACTAGTTTAACGACATCCAAAAAGCAAAGAACACAAGTTTGTGCATGCAGCATCTGTACATCCAGGACTGTGGTCATCAGGCAGCCATGAACATTGGAGTTGTGGAGCGGAGGGACGGGTGGTCGCACTGTTGTGAGTTTCGGTTCAGTCCTCACTAACATGAGTGGAAGCAGAATGTGGATGTGTGTAGGGGTTAAGGCAGATATCTCAAATGGCTGGAAGTTATTTGCCTTTTTGGTAAGTAGCTGCTTGTCCACAAAGCAAGATGCGGGTGGTTGGCCGAGTTCTTTTAATACCTGAAAATCTGGGCAAATAAAGTAGCAAACACTAAGAGTTCTTGGTCTCATGAAGCAGTAGGGTATCTGACATCTAGAAGAGCAGCCTGTGCAGAGATGAGAAGAATAAAATAAATTTTACAAAGCAATAAATAAGAGCAATCTTCAGTATTATTCCATTATACATCTTCACTAATTTTATAAACTATTCAACCAGTAAACCAAAGATGTCTCACCTCTTCTTCCTCATCGGACATCTTTATAGCAGTGTCTGGTAATTTTATTGGCTTCTCAAGGCAATCACCATTCTCCTCAGATTTCCCATGCTCCGCTTCCCATTCTTGTAAAACTTGGTCTATGTTGAAACGACGACGATAATTTACAAAGAAATTTTTAACTTGAATTACGGATTTGTTTCCAATTACGTCAGAGATGGCTTGGAAGTCACGTCCATATTTTCGGATAGCTATTGGCACAAGTGGGGAAAAAATAAATTAAAAAAAGTAAATAATCTATAGGGCTAGACACATTCTATACTCCTTTGTGACCAGGCCTTACAAAGCTTTAAATGACCAGAGAAATCTACCACTAGCTAATTATGCACGCCTCCAGCGAGTCATCACCTCCTATGGGAGAGGGAGGTGGTGAGAGCATGCATAATTAGCAACCAGGATCTCTCGTCCCAGTGCTCCGCTCTGCTAATTATACGTTTCTTTTCTAGGTGATCGATGAGTCAAGCTTAGAGGAGGACACTGCGGGGATCAACATCAAGAGGAGAAGTATATGCAGTTTAATGCGTCAAGGACCCTTTTTTTGAATTTTTTTTAGCAGTAGCAATACAGGTTGTAACCTTGACAGGACCGAAAGTGAGTTTTTTTTTTTGCCAAACAAGAGGTCGGTGACAATGAACAAATACCAAAGCGATTACTTTGCATCAAGGCCATGAAGGTGTACAGCACACCTCTAATCATGATGGTGCATAAACAATATAGACAACACATGGTAGATGCAGGGCTGTCCTAGAGCTGGCCAGTCAGTAATACCTTGTACAGCAAGGAGTTGTTCTTCAGTTGTCCAGCGGGCATTAAACTTTTGAGCAACCTAAATGTATGATAAAAACAAATATATAAGAGATTACCCTCATATAACCTATATAAATCCAACAGCAGATCTTTTGGGCTTTTGTTGTTTCATTGTGGGTGGATTGAAAAAAGTATCCCCATGTTTATATATACACAGATGTAAGTTTGACAATTCTATCAGCATGCAAAACCGTTCTTACTATAAAATGACACTATCACATTATAAGAGAAATCAGAAATTAATAGATTTTGGCTAGTTTCTGATGAAGGTGGAATAAACAAAGAAATGCCGCTTCATCTGCAGAGAGCCTTATGAAGACATCATGATAAAAGGAGAAAAAATAAATAATTTTTTTCCCTTTGGTGACGCTGCAGAGAGGAAACCTTTTCTTTCTGCCAAGGAACCCTGCATAATAAATGAGATTGCTGGGGACACTAGAAACAGTCACTAATAACAAGTTATAAACGAAAAGAATTCTAAAAACTTTATCTGCTACATGTAAATGCTCTGCCGCTGAATGCACCATGGAGCTCATGGACTGTGTCGAGTCCCAGTAGAGTCGAATACATTTGGAAAATTCCGTATATGCATCTGACTCTACAGACCTCAGCATATTAAAGTGTTCAGGATGGTAAAAATGATTTCAAAAGGACGTCAGATAAAGCCTCCTCCTAAACAGAAAATGCACAGATTTGCAACTGAACAAAAGCAAAACTTTTGGAAAAGTCTTGTGTTGGGACCAAAAACTGAAAAATATGTCCATAATGCACAGCATTTGATTTGGCAAAAAAGAAAATCAAGCATAACAGCACAAATGCCTTATACCAAAAGTAAAGCTGAGTGTTTAGGGGGGGGGGGGGGGGGGGGAGTAGTATATATTATGCATAGGAGAGGCTGCTCAGCAAAAATCAAGCATAGCAGTATGTATAAAAAGTGCAATGGTCAGGGGGTATGATATTTCAGCGGTGTAGTCTATAAAATGTGTTCTATAGAGTGTAATACCCCCGATTCCCTGAAAATAAGACACCCCCCAAAAATATGACCTAGTGCAATTTTTTTCACGCTTAGAAATATAAACCCTACCCTGAAAATAAGACCTAGTGGCCGCCAGTGCTGCAGCTCCTTGCACAAGGTGGTGGGATAAAATCACTGTTACCTGGGCAAGAAGTCCTCTTTAAAAGGAAAGTGGGCCAATGGTTCTTACAGAAATGGAGGCAATAGAAATTCAGGTTTTGGGGAGTTATGATGAGGTTCCAGAAGATGATACAAAATAGTGGGACTATAAAAGGTACCATAGATTATTGTACATGGAAATAAGAGTCACAAGAAATTCTTGATGGAATTCAGAGTTTGGACGGTTATGCTGAGTACGGGATATTAATAAATGTAGATTTTTTTCCAACAATAAATTTGAACTCTTGTGCATCCCTGAAACTAAGACCTAGCGACTCTTTAGGAGCACAAATTAATATAAGACTGTCTTGTTTTTGGGGGAAACAGGGTATGTTACACACAATTCACTTATTATGTTAAGAACAACTTTAAAAGGACATCTCCCACCAAAATGAAGGAATGTAAGACAAGCACACTGACATACTGGTGTGTGCCCTCTCAGACAGGACCTACTCTTCTTTAAGCTTCCAATGCCCTTTTGCCCAATGCCCATGAACACCTATGGAGCCCACAGCGCATTTGCATAGTTTTATAAGTCTTATGTAAAAACCAGGGCATAAGAAGCTAAAAAGAAGAGCAGATCCTGCAAGGGGGGGGCACACACCAATATGTCAGTGTACTTGGCTTACAATCCTTCACCCTGGTGGTAGATTTCCTTTAAGGTTGAGTACTTACTTCTGGAATCCTGAACTCTTCCACTCCACCCTGTAGCTTCTCCTTAAGAGCACTATTTGTTTGTTTAATATTTTGGATCTAACGAGAAGAGAAAAAGATAGAAAATGAATAAAACAAACTGATAAATAGCTGGGTTCTAGCAATAAATAATATTATGAAGCAGACCATGGATATGCGTTTCCTGGCAACAAAATAAATACATCCATTTCTGAACAATCCAATTTTTTTCCCACACTCCTGGATTTTTTTTTTTTTTTAAATGATAAAAATGTTTCCTGCTTATAGGACAATCACCCACCCCAGAGTCACTGCCTGCATTTGGGAATAGGTTCTATGTTGGATCAAATATGGCATATTAGCAAAAACAAAAAAAAAAAAAAAAACTGGGCTTAGAAGTGTATTGGGCTGTACAGCTCCGCATTCCCTACTCTTCAACATGAAACCTCAAAAGTATTTTCATTGAAACTGGTTCCCTTTAAAATATCACAATCCATGGGGTCACTGGGTGCAGGCCGCTGGTACTTGCCTGTCTTTTTATGGAGACCAGTTCCATATCCAGTTGTCTCAGCAGTGTGGCAGCAGCATTGGCATTTGCAGAAACTGCTTCTACATCTTCTTGGGAAAGAAACATTCCCTTGGGAGGTTTCCTCTTAGCCCTGTTCTTGGCCTGTGACGGATGTTTCTCCTTCTTCACATGAGGGATTGTATCATTTTTTGGTTCCTGTCCGCATTAAGAATAAAATGCATTATAGCTTTTTACGGCTTTTACTACGGTTACTCTAAAAACTTGGTGACAATGTAGCGTCACATATACAGGTTTGCTAAAGCCCTTGCCAAATATGACCAATAGGCCTGTGAGAACAGATCAGAATGGGGTTTCTGTTACTTTAATGCAAGTGAAATTGTCTAGAAAATAAAAACAGAAGTGTGAATAAAGCTCTGGAGTATGACACAGGCTGTAAGTGGGGAACAGTGCATGAAAAGTACCATTACTACACAACCTGAACTTGTCATGTACATTATACAGCAGAATAATGGTTCGTGCTCAGCACAATATGTTGAGAAAGTTAGAGGCCCTACTAAAAGGTTTTTATATATAAAAGGCTGATCATATAAGAATCACACAGAATTACAGATGCTGTACTTAAAAAAAAAAAACCACACACAAGATTAAGTCTAAATACATTAAAACTTTGGACATAAATGTTTCCCTTAAGATCATTATCACTCATGCCCATAGTCTTACATAACAATGCTATTTTTGATACTTCTAGGAGAATAGATGTTGAAATAAAGCACAAAGAACAATTGTTGCATAATGAGCTTCCTCAACAGCAACTGATCCTCTAATTCAATTTTTTGCTAGTGAATGTGGAGCATGTGGAGAGCAGCGAGAAATGAATATTCACCATTAGCACACAAAAGCCGGCTGACAATTAAACACAACAGATTCATTTTCCTCATTCATAGCAAGGACACACTCTTCCATTTATGGCTGAAAAATTACCCTAGAAAACAGCTTAGAAGAGAGCTGCACCTAAAATAGAGACCACATTGCTACCTAAAAGCTTTATACACAGATACGGCAATAGTTATCACAGATGTCTACACATTAGATTTCTGCGTTTGGCCAATCATATATTGTTCAAGACATCAGATGTGATAGAAGATAAAAAATGAATTTTAATTGCCGATTATTTTCTTCTTGGGCAGATAAGTTGCTGCTGCTTTACCTGGCGTGTAGAGTGTATGGCTAGCCTGAGCTTCCAGTACATTTACTGCACACTTGTATTTCTCAAAATGACGGCGTTGAAACAACTTTACTAAATGATATTTCAGATGTATAAAACACATATATGGCATACACACAGTGTAATTAAAAAATACATTTCACACATTACTAGTTTTATAATAACTTGCCTCTTTTTTAGGTTCTTTTTGCGGATCAACCTCCATATCAATTGGGTTGTTGCCATTTTTCTCTTCCATTTCATCTCCACTAAATTAAAAAAAAAAAACACATTATGTATCAAAATTTTCCGAAGGCCAAGATCACATGGATCATGGATGTCACTGGTTAGGCTGCAGCTGTTACAATGTAGGCACTGCTACTTGGCTGGCAGACAGGGAGCCCTTGCATCATATTTATCCAAGTTCCAAGGAAGTTGAATCTGAACACTGGTTCATTCCCACAGATCGAGCACGTTCGTGTACAGCCAGCCTAAAGCTGGCCACACTTGTAGGATGTGGGATCGCTGAACTACAACTTCAAGTGTATGTGGCAGCAAGATTTACATCAAAAGTATTTTTAAATGATTGTAAGATATTTTAAAAAGGTTATCCGGGTTTAAGAAATAATTTAGGGCTGGGCCATTTAAAAATAAACATGTACTTACCTCCTCCGGCACTGCTGATGTTCCGCACCACGCACCGTATGATCCATGCCCGTTTTTCTACAGGGGCATAGAAGCCGCACACTGGGACCTTTCAGCAGGCAAGGTGGCCGGCCACATCCATCCGTACCCATCTCACAGCATTGTAGAGCGCTGGGAGACAGTGTCGGATGGGAGCTTCTGGCCAGACAGAAGCTCTCTTTGCGCCACTCTAAACGAACCGGCACAGACCAGACGGTCTGCGGCGCGGGACATCAGCAACACTGGAGGAGGCAAGTACTTTTTTTTTTAAATAACCCACCCCAGCCTAAATTATTTATAAAACTCGGATAACCGCTAAGCATCTTCATAAACTGAGATAGATATAAACTAAACAAGCATCAAAATTCATGTACCCTTATTCCTACATGTAATTGACAAAGTCACCAGCCGTCCAAATAATGCTGGATATGTTGCTATGGATATTTTCCCCTCCAGTGGATTGAAGACCATTTTAGCTTATTCCTGGAGTGATTAACAAAAGGACACTTCACTGTAAAATACAGCACTGGGAACAGAAAATACATTCATAAATATGAAGTTAAAGACGGGAGGATGGGATAGATAGGACTAGAAGCCTCCATTTACCTTCCTTCTCGTTCACGTTTCTGCTTGCGTGCATGGCGATCCATCACACTAGTCTTGGACCTCGTCTTTTTCCACGAGTAATAAAATTTGACTAGGCTGGCAATGGATTTATCAGGAAGCTGCAAGTAAAAGTGAATGTTTAGCTGTTAGTAATAAGTCTGTAAATGCCAGTACTGTATAGCTAAATATCCATGGTGCCATGTTCTGGACTGACGTCATGACTGCATCGATAACTACACATGGATGGATATATAAAAGTTCTAAATACTACATTAAGATCTATAATTTGTTTCTATTATGCAATATAATACTGTAATACTTGACATTAGACATCAGTGGCTTGCCATGTTGCTGTAATAAAAGGCCAGGTAACTGGTCGTTGCCGGGGATGACCCTCCTGCTCTAAGTTTGTGAATATGTACTGAAAGCCACATGTTCTCAGTATAACTCAATCCAGAATTTACAGCTTTATTGTTCATACCATTTGCTGGATCCGGTGAAAGGTTTTTCCATGAAAACTGAAAGCTTGTTCAAATAGAACTTTATCCTCCACAGTCCATTCATCAGGAAATGGGGTAAAGTTAGGTAAGTCGGCCAACGACTTCTCAATGTTGTGCTTGTGCCAAAAAAGCATTCCGAGAGCCTGAGAGAGAGAAGTATACAATCATGTAAGCCACAGGGAGGCGTTAAGAGACACTTGACAGGTCTAAATGCAGAGCAGTCCAATGGTTATGTTCAGCATGTTACAACATATGCCAAAATATAAGAGACTGTCAAACTGCATTAATATAAATAATACAACACCAATGTTTTCAGATCCCTTTCAAAGGAAACCTTTTATTACTCTTCGCACCCTTTGAGCCAGGAGCTGACAATTAAGGTCATCCACATGTGTAACATTTTACCTGCAGGTTGTGCGCCAAATTTCGGTCACCCACACGTTACATTATCTGCAGGTTTTGTGCGCCAAATTTCCTTGTAGTAAATGCAAAGTGTAATACAGCAGCAGTTTGGTGTAAGGGGAAGTGTGTAAATCCCACGTACATATCTGCATAAATATCTGCAGTGGAAACACATCATCACACGTCACTTATTGCTGCAGATCCCAATGCGGAAATGAACTTCAGCAAAATTTAGGCATAAACCGCATCAGAGACAAGTGGATAGCTGCTACCTTGCCTTGCTGAACTACCACTTGTGTAAATTAAGCAACTATTCTGCTGCGCTAGCAGTTACCTCAAGAGTGACCAATTAGGGGGGGGGCTTGGCAGAACAGGGTGAACCACTCCCGGTTGCCACAGCCATGGTGCACCAAAAAGTGAGAACAATGTACAAATAAAAAGTAAAGTTCAAGAATCAGATTAGCTTTTACAGTACATAAAACGTTTTGTAGTTTCACTAATCTAAACCTCTCGATTACCTGTTCCATGTTATATCCATGTTTCTCTTTTGCAACTGAAATATATTCATCCACTAAAAGGCAAAGACAAATGTTAGAATCAGTTTAGGCCTTCACAGATTTTTGTTAGTGTACATCTTAAAACATATGAGGCCAAATACCATTGGACAGAAAGAACTTTTGTTTGGATTGTGGAGTTACCTTAAGTGGGTTGTCCGAAACACAAAAAAAAAACCCACTGGTGGCCGGGAGGGGGCTGCTTAAAATAAATACGTACTTGCCTTTGCAGCCTCTGGTCCATGCTCCTGTAAACAAACAGGAGCACGGTAGCTGCACTGCGTTCAGCTTAGAGCCGGCCATGTCCACCCGTCCCTATTCCCAGAGCTGTACAATGCAGGACAGGCAGGAGTGGCCGGTCGGAAGCTAAACGCAGCGCATCTTCTGTGCCCGGAATGGAGAGATGACAGCAAGGGGCACCGAGGGGTAGGCAAGTGTTTATTTATTTAAGCAGCCCCGCTCAAGCAACCAATTTTTATTTTTTTTTACGGTCTCAGACAACGCCTTTAAAAGGAAGCCTACCATAAAGAATCAGATTTACTTCTGATGGTAGATTCCTCATACCTCTGCCCTAATCTGCAATTGAATAATCCTGGAACCTAACTTGTTAAAACCGTTATTTTAGTAATATGTAAATTAACTGCAGAGGCTTTAGCCTTAACTCCCATCGCCTGGCCATCTACCAGGAGATCTACCTCTGGTAAACTTGCTTTAAAAGACGTGTCACCAGAATACAATTTTTATTATAATTTATAAAAAAAATACTACTACTAATAAAAGTTATTTAAACCAAATGTTAGCCCCAAGAGGATCCATCATCTGTGTACTATATCAGAGCAAAGCACAGAACAAAAATTGACACACAAAAAGCAAAAGGTGATCACATCATGGGTTGAGGGCAAGAATACTCAAAGCAGACCACTACATTTTTTTTTTTTCAAAACTGTGCCAGTAGCTGTGTAGCCTGGGTGCATTGACACTGTATACAGCTGAAGCTCCCTCCATTAGCCAACAATGTGAATTATTAATAGTGTAACAATTCGTCAAACAGAGGAAAAAAATAAAATATATATATACACATACACACACACACACACACACTTTTGGAGATCTGTGTAACCATATCTTTGTGTGTTAGCAGCGGCAGGACTGTTAAAAGTACATCTGTATCTCATGCACATGATCTGGGCGAGTATTTCAGCCTGTAGAGCTTTCGTGCTCTTCTCACAGACGATCTCCACAGCCTCTACCCCTGCTATAAGAACTGTTCCAGGATTCCGATTGGATACTAAAGCATTCCCTCAACAAAGGGAAGAGTTGTTAGTTCAATGCAGAGAGTTGAAAGTCCCTCTGACACATGCTTTATTATGTCCAATTATTACAGTGTCAGGCTACATGCACACGTCAAAAGTAGCAGACCTGTGCAGTAAAGCACAAGCCAGGTGGAGAGGGGAGGGGGTCAGTGCTCCTCACACCTCCCCTCTGCATAGGGAGCTCAGACACTACAACGCACAGGTATAGGAAAGGAAAAGGCAGGAATACTACCTGCTCCATCCTTTGCAGCGTGGCTGCACGGCTTAGACACAGTGCAGTGAGAAACAATGTGCTAATGTGTGTCCGTGCCTAATGCACGTCATTTGCGGCTGCGAGCTAGCGGCCATGTGCATGCTCCCTTAGGCTGCTTGCACACGAACGCATGCAGCCATGTGCTGGAGAGCCCAGCCATACATATGGGTACTGTGGCTGGGCACCACAAATTTTGCGGCTGGATATGGGTCCCCCACACATTTGTCTGAAAGTGGCCTTAGAGAGATAAGGAACCGCTGATAACCAAATCTGCTATGAAGTGGGATTTATACACAGTCCCTTGCTGCCATCTAGTGTTAGAATATAGATTGCAGTTTAAAAGCAACCCCATTACCCAGAATGTCATTTTTAGTTGGTGACAGGTTCTAACAGCCTATGCTTTGCGAATTTTAAAAATGCCTTTGTCAGCATTCTGAATCATTTTTTTTTAGTAATATATAATAAATATTTGATTTACATTAGTTGGCTCGCTGACAGCAGCATGTGTGCGTGTGTGGATTGCCCGTTTGGTGGGGCTGCTGCAGTCTGTGTGCGCCTGTGTCGGTCTCTTCCACCCTCATCCAACTCCCACCTGACCGCTTCCTATCATGTGCATTTGGCAGGCAGGGGAGGTAGGGGATGGTGTGGAGTAGAGGAAAAATGCATTATAAACCACTATAAACTACTGAAATGATTCAGAGGGTTGACAAAGACATTTTTTTTCAATCAGTATAGCATAGACGATTGGTCATTTATGTTAATATTCATCAGAGCTAAAAGGAAAAAAAATATTCATGTTGGTACTAAATAATATCTTAAGAAACCAAAGCAACAGCATATGAACCAATCTATCATATTATTCAGGACTAAATACTTACATTTGGCTTCCGAAAGATTCTGATTAGGTGACCACACCAACATGCCGAGGTTCTCTCGCTCCTGACAAGTTTTTGCCACTTCTGTATGAAGTAAATATGTAAAATATTTAGTGAATAGGAACTATTGATGGAAATAAGAGGCGGATCATAAAATAAAATATCCTTCTACTGGATATACATAACTGTCTGTATTGGCTTTAGAATCTGTATATAACAAACATTACTGGGATTTAATAATGTACAATAAGACTGCAATAAGACTAGAGTGCACTTCATATGCAGAACTCCCCTCTTGCCCCTAGATGGCAAAGTCTCTGCACATTTTAAACATCCTAACAGGTTCCCATTGAGGAACATTTATAATATTTGACACTACGAACAAAAAATAAAGCTACAACCTGTGGTAAGAAATCACAGGAAACCTAAATATTTTCTGGGTATAACTCAGCTTACCACAGACCCTGAACAGCAAATAAATCTAGAATAAGGGAACCATAATATGGTAACTTCAGCAGAAGAGTGCAACTCCGGCACATACAACAGACTAGAAACCAAGTCCAAACTAAAGAACTCATTTCTATAACCTAGAGTATAATAAAGTTTATACAATGCTGCACTCTGTTTCTGCTTCTCCAAAGAGACAGTGTACAAAATCTATGCCATTACTGTAAGATCTGCCTCTGTGGTGAGCAGAGAAGATCCTAGAAGAACAGTGTATAAATAATTGAACAACAGGTCGTCTACTTGATACAGCCGAGGTGCACGTTCTCCATCTGCCAATTGTCTATCTGAACGTCCAAGTACCACATCACTCCATTATAGGATCATTGCCAAGCAGCCACTCAGTATGGGCTGCACCTATAGACTCAGGAGCGAGTACAGATAGAAGACAAATCGCTGAGCACCTGATATGAAAGCGCACGTCTCAGTGCTTAGGATGATGGACCCTGAACAGCTCCTATGTTAAAGGATAAAAACACAGAGACTTATGGAAATAGAAGCAGACAGAGGTCAGAGTGCATAGTAAATCCATATAATTATTGTAACAAAACACTAGTAAATGTCAGTCCCTTGAGCAACAGGCAGAAAGAAATTCCCTCCTCCACCCCCAATTAAAAACTGCCTTTGAGACTTTTTTTTTTTTTTATAAATGTGTATGAAATACAGTATTAGAGAAAGCAGCCCTAGATCTTAACCCCTTAAGGACACAGGGTTTTTTTGTTAATTTTTTTGCTCTCCACCTTAATAAAATCCATAACTTTTTTATTTTTCTTTGTACAGAGCTGTGTGAGGGTTTAATTTTCTGCATAATAAATTTTACTTCTTAGTGACGTTGTTTATTATTCTATGCTGTGTACTGGGAAGCTGGAAAAAAAAACTCCAAAATGTGGTAACCTATTTAAGAACACCCGACTTACAGACAACACCTAGTTACAAGAGGCCTCTGGATTTTGATAAATTACAGTACTTTAGCCCAAGGCTACAATGATCAGCTGTAACAGTTATCACAGGTGTCTGTAATTAAGCTTTATTATTAATCCTGGTTCTTATGACAGCCCAACATTTTTAAAACCGGATTGTCACAGACCAAAAAAAAATTGGCTGGTGTTACAATTATAAAGTATATGGTTCCGACTTGCATTCAAATTCAACTTAAGAACAAACCTACAGAACCTTTCTTGAACGTAACCCGGGGACTGCCTGTATTGTGTTTAAATACATTTTCAAAAATTAAAGTAACATGTACCAAAAAAAATAAATACGTTTCGTCATCTTCTGATGTCAATAACTCGCGAAAATACTGAACGTGTGGGTGATTTGAATTTTTAGGGTCTTTTTAATTTTATATTTTTAATTTTCTTCTATTTTTAACTTTAACCCTAGATCAGTGGTGGCAAACCTATGGCATGGGTGCCAGAGGTGGCACTCGGAGCCATTTCTGTGGGCACTCAGACCATCGCCCCAGGACAGAGTTCACCACACAGGACCAATTCTTCCTGCAGTCCCAGGCGGACTCTCCATTCTTTCTTTACAGAGAGATCCTGGAGAGAAGCTACAACGAGAGTCTGATTTGCCCTCCTTCTTTCAACAGTGTTGGTGACCTTCGATTGAAAGATGTGGAAGAAACAAATTGTCATGTTGGCACTTCACACTAAATAAGTGGATTTTGGTTGTAGTTTGGGCACTCGGTCTCCAAAAGGTTTGCCATCACTGCCCTAGATGGTCTGATTGCACCTACCATATATTCCAATACTACTGTATTGCAATATATGGCATTTTACATAGTATTCATTACAATGAGCCAGTGACTCCGCACTTCTGTGCCCTACAGAGCAGAGCATGAAGGAGTTAAAGGGCATCTACCATAAATTTCTGATGAAGTTAAACTTGGTTTTGCCCACTGATCTGGAGTATGTAGGCGCATCCTACAGTTCTTGACGTTATGAAAGCCCTTTCCTCATACTATAAAATGCATCCAAAGCAAGTTTTGAAATCTGAAATTCTGATGGTAGATCTCCTTTGAATCTTTTAAAATTAAAGGACACCGGTCATCAGGTCTCTGTCACTACCTATTGGAGCAGCTCACAAGGATCCATCCCAGCCTTTATCTAGTTATTTCATACATTAATCATTATAAAATCATCTATTCTTTATTATGTAAATGTGGCTGGTCACATGGTCAGATGCAGTGATGTCACTCCTTTTACCCCTCCCCTCTCCTCCCCCTGCTCATGTCTGTGTGTAAATGTGTAGTAAAGCATTGCTAGTGTTTGTGCTTTATCTTCTGACATGCTGCATCCTCCTAATACACATGTGAGTGACACAGACATCAGCTACACATGAATCTGACATGTTCTGCTATAATATGGCTGCCTGGAGCTGTTGTATCTCTCCAATATACACACAGGCTGCAGGGAGCGCCAGCAACAGAAAGCACATGGAGGAGACATTACACCATTATACAGGCTGTCACTCAAGCACTGGGGGGTGTGGCTGTGCCTCCCACTCATGAATAAGCTGGACAGCTTGAATATGCTGATGACTCATTGGACATTTCACAGGTCATTTGCATACAGCTTTAGGACCTCATTGCTTAGGTTTACAGGCATGTAAAAGGGACAATGCTCTCTAATGGCAGCTTATGAAAATATATTTAATTTGCAAGACAGATTCTCTTTAAGGACCTTCCTTCATTAGGAGTTTGTCAGGACATTTCTGCTTCTGGGAACAGGGAGGAAAGTACAGAAACCAGACAGATCCTTAACATGTTTTTCAGGGGATGTAGTCAACATTTTTCATTAAAAAAATTTTTTTGGGGGGAAAAAAAAAAAAAAATATATATATATATATATATATATTATATATACACACACACCCTCCTATAGAGATGCATATTCCAGCTTGTACAGTGCGTCTCCCTGTGTGTTTGAATATTGTGCTCATAGCATACTACAGCCAGGGAGAGAGCAGGAAGGGTTAACACTCAGCTGTGTAACAAACAGTAGAAGAGAGACCCCTCTTCAATCCTGTAGACACATTTATCATAACAATGAAGAGGTAACGTTGTAACTAAGGGGCAGGTTGCAGTCTTCACAAATTAGAGGGGTTTTTTTATGAAGTATATTAGAAAAATGTTCAAATCACACACACAATATCAAAATTCATCTGAAATTACAGTCACACTTTGACTCCGATTTATATCTGTTTAACGATCAATTATATATTTAGGATAAAGTGATCCCTGAGCAACTTGCAAAACAGGAAATGAGATAGGTTTGTGTCAACAGATTGATAAATTCATTACAAGAATCTCATCTGTACAACTGAAGCATGCAAAAGGATATTATAATATAGCATTTAATAAGAAATCTACCATCGAAAATCCATCATGATTTACTCACTGATCCAGCCACAGTGACTGTGGTAATCTTTGTTATCCATGGCCACCTTCCAAAATCAACTTGTAAAATTATGCTAATTAACCTGAAGAGTTCCTGGGGGTGTTACCAGAGCTGCAGCTTCAAAGGCTACTACACTGTGCACTCCTCCAATGCATGCTGCAAATTACTTTACTGCGCAAAAAGGGTCTCTGGTAACGCCCCCACTCCAGAGCCCTTCTGGAGCTACGAGTTGGTGTGCCTAGTTTCTCATATTTAATTTTGATAGTAGATTTCCTTTAAAAAGACACAATTCATTACACAAGTAGGGTACTGCAGCTTTCATTATATATTTTCTCTAAAATTACAGAGAAATTTGAAAGTTATTATCTGTAGACAAGCCAGCTTCTTGATCACCAATGAGGAGGGTGATATCCGTTTCCCCCTTTACACGAATGATTGACCAGAAAAAAAATAAATAAAAATAAAAAAGTGTAGAAATAGAAAATAAGTGCGCCAGCAAACATGGTCCAGCCCCATGAGTGCCAAAAAGTTAGTTGGTGCCATTGCCATTTTACAGTTATGATCATTACTTTTTTTTTTTTGCAAAATAAAGGTTTTATGCTGATATACTTAGGTAATTTTGTAAAAACCTGTTCTAGTGGCATGATGTTGCCCTTACAAAAAAAAAAATACATCAAATGTTGATCAATGAAGATTACATACATACATTGTTCTCTGATACTGATCTCCAGTGTACATTGTACTGCATTACACAGCACACCAATACTGAATCTTTAACCCTGTGCACAATCCTCTCTTTAGGTAGTCACAGCTAGTCTGGATTTACCACTAATATCTTTACTAGCTTCTTGGCAAAAGTCCGTTGTCAAAAAGTCCAAAACCTTGGTTTGGCAACCTTTACCAAATATACTCTGCACAGGAAGTTAAGCAGAAAGACTTCCAGGAAAAAATTGATTTCCCCTTCTACTCTTGCATAGTCTGCCGTATGGTCTATAGATCTGCAAGGCCTTGAAAATCTAATTAAAGCCAGATACAAAGACATCGTACACAATGTACAATGAGCACACATGGACTATCCCGTGTCATAGGAAAAGCTACATAGGATAGATGACCTCCACTGCCCACCCATTCTGTGTGATAATCTCCACTGTCTGACACTTGGATAATCTGCCTCCACAGAACTAATCTGCCATTACTTTTTGTCAAATTGGGGAAATCTCACATTTACAGCATCTACACTGCATACAACCTCACAACACAGATTCTGAAAGCAGCGTCCTACAATATCCACCACCTAGCTAGTTTAGATTTCTCTAGCCTCTGCCCAATGAAGCAGCTCAATGCAAAAACAAAAGAGGATGACATTGATGTGCATCACTTCACATGTCAGGATATGCATTTATTTACTTCTGCGCTGTTTTATTCACATGAAATTAAATGTACATCATGTTATGAATTTTAAAGATTTTTGCATGTTCCCTAAAACAGGCAATGAGAATCTAATTCTCACATGTGTGCTGAAAAGGAGAACGAGCGAAGAGAATCTCTGCTCTATTTTATTACAAACACATTGATATGAGCAAAAGGAAAGAAAAAGACAAAACAACTATTGGACTGAACAACAGATCGAAAAAAAAAAAAATAATCCTCTTCCTACAAAGACCTTCCAGAGCTCACAGTGAGAGCGTGACTCGTCCACTTTCAGGATATTTGTGAGTGTTGGGAACATACATTACAACACAGATATCTGCCGTGTTTGTGCAGCGCTGAAGCCTGTCTGCTGTCTCCAAGCCTCTTTGCTCTAAGGAAATGATGTGTAACGTTCCTGTTTAACGTCACAGTTTTGGATTCTCTTGCCGTCAGCTCTACAGCTGCAGAGGGCCCTTCGGGTAAGACATGAACACATTGTTGCAAGGGAAAGACACGGAGGATAAGAAGAGGCGACTTTCAGAATTGAAACTAGTATTTAAATCTGAAGACCCCCAACAAAACTAATAGAACTCCAACATGATTGGAAAAAAAAAACCCTCCCTTCCCCAAAAAGTAGAGGGGGCAATTCTCCTACAGGATGCATACAAAGAGCTGCTGAATGCAAGAGGAAGCAGACCCTCAACTTCCTGTATGTCTCAACATCAGAAGACAAGTCTGAAAGGTACTGGACCCCAAGAGAAATAGAAATATATATATATATATATATATATATATATATATATATATACACAGACACCCCAAGTATTTACAGCAAAAACATCAAACGTGTTAAGCATGGGTTGGGCCAATAACATAGTAGAAGCAGTCTGAAAAACAGACCACTGAAAACTATCCCTGCAGGGCTCAGGGTGTGACCACCTCTGCATGGATGGTGGCATTTTCCACCTTGGTTACACAGCACAGCTCCGTACACACGCCATACTGTGCCTGGTACTGTCTGCAGCCCTGTCCTATGCTCCTGATTGGGAGTGTGCTGCAGTACCAGGCACAGCTGCCTGTACAGACCTGTAGCTGTACAAACATTCTTCATCACCCTGTCCCAATCACTCTGCTTTAAAGGGAATGTGTCACCAAGTTTTATTTTTATTAAAACCAGATGACAAGAATCAAATCTATTTTTTTTTTTTTTTTGACAGGTTCAGTTTCAAAACTGCCATGAGGATGCAGACAAACAAGTCACCAACCTGTTATCAAAGACAGCAACAAGTTCAATGATGACTTTTATATTCCACGAAACCATGCATTATGCAGAAAATGAGCCTTAAACATACAAGTGAACTGTAACTTCAGCAACTGGTTGTCTTGCAAGGATAAACATGGCCCCTAGGACATCAATGAAGCTTGGAGAAGTCATCCCAGCATAATTCATCTCCACCCCCATGGTTCCTTACAGGCCCGCTAATTTTGACAATACATTTCATCCTATGGTGTTTCAGTTAAATCTACCATCAAAATCCAGCATGATAAACCAAAGACACTTACTCATAGATTCAGGCACTGCTACTGCGGTAATTACCTAATATTTGTTATCCATGTCCTCCTTGCTTTGTACTCATTACCATAAATTTAAAGTTGATCTTAGAAGAGCTCAAGTGTAGGGGGGTTATAAGAGCCACTCCATGCTGATTTACAGGAGCCCATCTCAGCCTCCGCTCTATTCCTTAGCACTCCCCTCCTCCCCTGGTCTGTACCGATCTGTGAAGCTACACCATGCAGATGTTCTGGAAATGTCCCCCCAGCCCTCGCGGTTCATTAGCATAATTTATACATTGATTTTAGAAGAAAAGGGGGCCATGGATAAAAATGTAAAGATTACCTGAGTAAGTGTCCCTGATTTATAATGATTGATTTTGAGGGCAGATCTTTTAACTAAATGTTCCAGAATATAGATGGTCATCACTGTGATCCGGTCACTGTCCTGGATAACAGGTTGGAGCCAATTTGTGTTCTTAAATCCTCATGACAGGTTTCCAACTGATGATAGATTTTTCTTCTATTTTCTGTCCAGGATTATGGCAGCTGCCATCTTGCCTGAGCTCTAGTAAAAGCATTTAGTGACACTTTACAGTATCCTCACGGTCATAGGCAGAAATAGTCTGGAGACGAATTACTGAGCTCTAGGGTTTTCTACACATGCTCTTTGCAGACAGCTCTATTGTGTGACATATGTCACTAGTGCAATTTGATGGAGTTTTCTACATAGGTGTTATCTTCTAATATAATACAGTCTTGTCAAATGTAAAGGAGGAGGCTGCTGCATAAAAAATTCCTTCATTATAGGCAGTCTTCTGTTAAACCCAATAAAAATAAAAAAGGGGGGAGGGGATCATTGGAACATTAAGTGTAAAAACATGTGTACACAGATTGTAAGTGTAGCAGATCTGATGTAGTTGCGAGAAAGAAAAAAAAATTGTATACAATTTTTTATTTAAACCTGTACAACCAATGGCCCCAAACGTAACCTGGCCTATGGATTGATCAATGGCAGAAAACCTTGGAAACAGAAAAAAAAATATATAGCACCATGCTGAAACCATAGTATATACACACACTCAGATGGTGGTCAGTCAGCAATGCAATCAGTTAAAAATATATCAATGACTGAAGAACAGCTTCTATATACTGCTGAGATATACAATAAAGCGTGATTAGTATATAAAGTGCTTGGTTATCAATTATAGATACACCAATAGGCATCAGAGAATAACAAGTACCTTATGGTAAGCAGAGAGGAGGGTGGTAAGAAGACCCCTACCCCCTCCAGCTCACGCTCACCATATTGTAAAGTAGGCGGGCTGGTAGTGTCACAGCTCATGAGGAACACAATGAGGAAGGTCTTTGCAGAGAACAACTGATTGAATCTGTCATGGCCCATGCATCCACCATTAGCATAGTCTAAAAGAGTGTCTCCCTGAAAAGCAAGGGGAGGGTGTTCAATGTATGCAAGGCATGACATAAAGTGCCTGTCTGTATAAGTCGGATAAATGATTTCCCACCATAAAAGGGTATATATTGACAACACAATAAGCTGGAATCTGAATAGGACATGTGTCTATTACTCAGTGCACTTCTATAGGCAGAGTCTCAGAAAAAGCTCCTTCCAGCAAAGTCAACACCCTCCACCGACAAAGGTGCTAGACGGGGAAAGAGCAGCCAACTACAATACACTGCATTAGAAAGCAGCATGCCGGCTCAATACTGCACAGCCACATCAGCTCCAAGGGATTATCCCAAAGATATTCCCCACTCACGGTCCTCAGGAAAAGCAGCATCATCTATTACATACATGGACAACTTCTGCCAACACAGTGGCACCACGCCACTCACATTAACTCCCTGTGCTTGCTAATGACTTATCACAATCTCCAGAAATCTAGGGAAACCGATGCTCTAGTAGAAGGGCATTATTCAGATCATGTGACAGGAGGAGGTAGACGGCACACACAGCAGATCCTGTGCTTTCACATTGCAGGGTGATTTTTATGGCTTGCAATTCTCTCTCTGGACACTGGGTGCAGATCTATCGCCCTTCACTTCAGCCTTCTCATAAACAGAACTACACAAACTTATTACCCCCAGGATTATCCACTTGACCAACAGAAATCTTACAAAATATAAATATAGAGAAGGTTTTTGCTTCCATAATAATTGAAGCCATTGCAGCCATTATAGATTTCTAATGCAAGATATATAATGCTGCCCCCTCCACCAATGGGTCCCCTTTTGGGAGGAGGAACTACGGTACTCCCTCAGGCACCAGGTGTGACCTAATCTCTGCAACCCCCACCCATAGCAATGGTTAGGGCTGATGGCAATGATGTACAGTAATACCATTTGTGAATAAACAGCTAAGATTTGTAAGTAATCTGTTCAGATCCTGGAAGATGGGAGTTTTGACTTTTTTTTTTAATTTAATAAAAAAGGAACAAACCATTTCAGGAAAACAAGTAAACAAATAACAAATGAATTAATCTGCAATAAATTGTTTTAACACCCCCCCCCCCCCTTCTGCCTCATGTTTTGTCCCACATAAGCCTAGTGATGGTGGAAGGTCACATTTCCTGGTCAGATATTTGCTCCTTAAACAGAAGGAGAAGTTGATCAGTTTCTCCTTTCATCAGTCTGTAAATCCAGAATAAATATAGAAGGGTGATGGGTATTGGGGTGGAACAGCAGAATTAAGGGGATTGTGCCCCCTGCTGTCCACATGTGGGATTAAATAACAGCAGACATCTGCAGCATGGCAGCAAGTGCTGAGAGTTTGAGGCTACCACACAGAAGATTTTTGCTCATAATAAGAAGTTAGAACAATACTAGATATAACAACAAGATAAAAGAAAGAAGTTACAATCAGATATTTATTTGACCAGTTTCTGTAACAATAGAGACATACTGTTAGAGCTCCTGTAGAGATTACTCAGCTTTCCCAGGCTTCAGATTAGAGAATCATTACACTTCATGGTGATACATTCCTAATTAACCTGCCGTTCCCCAAGTAGGCAGAGATTTGCGAATCACCCTATAGACAAGAATAGGTAAATCACTCATCTTCTCAGAGGCCTGTGGAACCAATTTGAGGTTCATGAGCTTCAGAAAGCTGGGTGCCAGAGCCTATAAATTCTCCCCCTTGAATCTCAGGGAAGTGTTACATGATTACCCAATCACTCCACCAAAACTATAAGGTTTAGCGGTTCACAGCTGGTTGCCTACGCCATCTCCCCTTTGTAAATAAATTCCTTTATCCTTAAGGCCATTATTTTCAGAGGTCAGGGTATTCTCTCCATTATCGCTACGACACTCGTGGATCCGAGAAAGCTGGGTGACTACCATTTCTCTCCATTATAGCTATGATTCTCATGGGGGTGGTAAATTTGGTTGACTACCTCTGTTCTACCATGAGTTTATAACTCATTAATAAAGGTGGTGGTGACGCTCATGGGTCTGGGAAAGCTAGATGACTCTTTGCCCCTCTTGAAGCGGAGCCAGGCTACATGGATTGAATATGGAATTTCCCCATGTGGAGTTTTTCTTTTTTATCAGGAGCCAAGAGGAGAGCTGGTTGACTACCTATTCTCTCCATTATTGCCATGACACTCGTGGATCTGGGAAAGCTGGGTGTCTACCCATCAACTCCATTCATGCTATGACACTTATGAGTCTGGAAAAGCTGGGCGACTACCCATTCTCTCCATTATAGCTATGACACTCATGGGTCTGGGAAAGCTGAGTGAGTACTCATTCTCTTCATTATTACTATAATATGCTGGGTAAAAATTTACTTATTTCCTTAAACTGGGTAGCTCAAGAGTCTGGATACCTGCCCCACCACCAGCATACATGAAGCTCATGAGTCTGGGAAAGCTGGATACCTGCCCCACCACCAGCATACATGAAGCTCATGAGTCTGGAAAGCTGGATACCTGCCCCACCAGCAGCATACATGAAGCTCATGAGTCTGGGAAAGCTGGATACCTGCCCCACCAGCAGCATACATGAAGCTCATGAGTCTGGGAAAGCTGGATACCTGCCCCACCAGCAGCATACATGAAGCCCATGAGTCTGGGAAAGCTGGATACCTGCCCCACCACCAGCATACATGAAAGCCATGCGTCTGGGAAAGCTGATACTGCCCCACACCAGCATACATGAAGCCCATGAGTCTGGGAAAGCTGGATACCTGCCCCACCACCAGCATACATGAAGCTCATGAGTCTGGGAAAGCTGGATACCTGCCCCACCACCAGCATACATAAGCCCATGAGTCTGTGGAAAGCTGGATACCTGCCCCACCACCAGCATACATGAAGCTCATGAGTCTGGGAAAGGCTGGAATACCTGCCCACCACCAAGCATACATGAAGCTCATGAGTCTGGGAAAGCTGGATACCTGCCCCACCACCAGCATACATGAAGCTCATGAGTCTGGGAAAGCTGGAATACCGGCCCCACCAGCAGCATCATTGAAGCTCATGAGTCTGGGGAAAGCGGATTACCTGCCCCACCCCAGCATACATGAAGCCATGATGTCGGCGAAAGCTGGATACCGGCGCCTTCATAGTTTCATTGTCCTCACCTTACTAGCCGTCCTTTATTTGTACTCTTTTTCCATCCACCATCCATCCCTTCTACCTTCCCCACTCAACCACGTTTTCCTCCTAACCACCAGCAGCATACATGAAGCTCATGAGTCTGCGGAAAGCTGGATACCTGCCCCACCACCAGCATACATGAAGCCCATGAGTCTGGGAAAGCTGGATACCTGCCCCACCACCAGCATACATGAAGCCCATGAGTCTGGGAAAGCTGGATACCTGCCCCACCACCAGCATACATGAAGCTCATGAGTCTGGGAAAGCTGGATACCTGCCCCACCACCAGCATACATGAAGCCCATGAGTCTGGGAAAGCTGGATACCTGCCCCACCCCCAGCATACATGAAGCTCATGAGTCTGGGAAAGCTGGATACCTGCCCACCACCAGCATACATGAAGCTCATGAGTTGGGAAAGCTGGATACCTGCCCCCACCACCAGCATACATGAAGCCATGATGTCTGGGAAAGCTGGATACCTGCCCACCACCAGCATACATGAAGCTCATGGTCTGGAGAAGATGAGAGGAGATACCTGCCCCACCACCAGCATACATGAAGCCCATGAGTCTGGGAAAGCTGGGAGCCTTCTCATGGCTGATGACCCCTGAGGGCACTGCCTTCCTCTCCTACTCCGCCGGGGGAGGCTGCACGTTTGCAGGACACGTTTTATCTGCTGCTATTCTCCATCTGAACAGTAGGTGAAAGCAGGAAAAGAAACTTCTATTTTTCTCTGAATATTCAGAACTATTAATCACTGCTTCTATGCCCTGATGCAGACACATCCCATCCTAGAAGGCGCAGAGGTGCCAGTGCCCCCGGGATGCCCCTATACACGGGGTGATGGCTGGCAGCCAGTGCTGCGAGTTTGAGGCTACCACCACCGTCCGCAGCACAATAGTCCACAACTTACCCTGGTCATACTCGGGCACCACCGCCTGGTACTGGCTGCCCACTCTCATGCCCCCGCCACCTGTAAGAGAGGACAGGGAGAGGGTGAGGGCAGGGCGCGGGGGGCACCTCGCGGGGGGCTGCGAGTTCGAGGCTACCACTTACCGTGCTCATCATCGCTGGACGAGGTCGAGCTGCTGCCTTCTTCCCACGAGTTGCTGCCATTGCCATTCTGAGCCGTCAAACTTTTGCTGCTGGCAGCGTTATTCCTGCCCCTCCTTTTGCCCGACCCCTCTGCCCCCTTCTCTATCATGGCTGCTGGCATTTAGAGGGGAGCTCCTCGGGGGTTTAGAAAAAAAAAATGGGGCCAGCAGTAGTCACCAGGTGTGAAGTGTAATGAAGATGCAGTAATCCCCGGTGCAGAGGAGATGACTAGTCTGCCTGTGGTCGCCCCCAGTGCCCGTGCGAGTCACCCACTAAACAAGCGACAACTTTCTCGTCACATCGCCGCCCGCACTAAAGCCACACTCTGCCTCACAGCCACAGCGGCTGAGGGCAAACCTACCCCGCTGCTCCAGCTATTCCCGCCTTTCCACCATCCCTATTGGACGCTGGGGAATTTTGGAAGGAGATCTCGCTTTCTATTGGCTACAGGTCCCGTCGATCAAAGAAGCCGGCGCTTCCGTTCGTTTATGTTTGGTTGAGGCGCAGCTCCTCTCTTCTCTTGTACGTGGGTTTGGGGTTTGCAATCTCTACGCCCCTTGATATCAGGTTCTTTTTTATTGTGAAGGGTTTTCATAACACTTAGAAGGAGATGGACGCACAGTTGAATGAAACTCAGTGGAAAACCTTGAGTAAAGGAAATAAGGAGCCTCTCCTTGGTGTGGGAGAGACTTGGAAAGGAATAAAAAGAATTACAAGTCAAGGGGACTATTTTTTTGCTCACTAGTGCGGAAGGATACTCATAAGAGACTTCTTATCCCTCAGTATAATAAATAGGAAAGAGTCATATACTCATAATGGGGGTTATTAATATAGAATGGGGGTGTCGTTTAACATGAGAGGGAACCAATAATTTAGCATTTTCACATAGTAAAGGATTATATTTGTGAGTTGAAGAATACATACACTAGGTAGGGCTAGAAATATCTGCCATTCACTTGTCACTTGTGGAATTAGCACATTTCCAGCATCCTGGGCAAGAATTGTTGTTATAACATTTCACCTTATCAGATTATTGCAAATTTTTTTTTTAAAAATTGAATATTTAGAACAAGGACTATCTCACAATATGTGAATGGGAGCGTGGACATTTCATATTTCTTATTGATAGCGAGTTGTGATTAAAGGACATCTACCCCCAGGATGATGTTTTTAAAAAATTATTAGAAAATTATGCAAACAAGCCTGAGGGGCTTCAGGCTCCATAGGTGTTAATGGAGCCTGGAGCTCCTCAGGCTCATTTGCATAATTTTGAAATCCTTTTTTTAAGGTAAGATAATAGGAAGCTTAAAGAAGATTAAATCCAAGCTCTAAGATGTTCTGCAGCAGCAAGATCCTTTAAATGACAATTCCACCTAAATTACAAGGAAATAACCTCCATGTTAGTCTCCATGATGCCCTCTTAGGTCAAGTTATTAAAATAATTTTTTTAGCTATTCTGTTTCTGGGAAAACTGGCTATCAATCAAGAAGGCTAGGTTTGTCCCTCCTGAATGGTTAGATATACAGTGCTGTCTACCTGCATGGACTATAATTAGGTTGGTAAGTCGGAAGAGGACTATTGTAGACAGAGGCGTGTCTACAAGGGTCAGGGGTGCACCAGCCATGAAACGAGTTGAGTCTCTTGCCTCATACAGCACCCTGGGGGCACCATGCAGCAAGATGGGGAGCAGCATTATGGGTGAGTCATCTGCTAAAGGAAAAGCAGAATGTGACACTTAAAAATAGCATTTCTTCACACCAGATGCATGGGTGTGAGACACAGCATGGAGAAGACACGTACTAAAAAAATAACCTGATATATTACTACTGGAAGGGGTGGAGGGGGCGTCATTCTTTAGCTCGCCTCAAGCAGCAGAGAGTTTAGGTTCAGCCCTGACCAGGGTGTTAAGATAAGTCTTTAGAGTAATAAACCTAATCTTGGACCTGAATGAGAGGTGAATAAGAAAGATCAGAGCTTACAATAAGGTCTGTTGGAGCTGAAGGGTATCATTACATAACTATGGGACTCAAGGACTTATTTACCTAGGATTTTCCTTAAATTAATTCTCCAGGCACACGAACATTGTTTTTGTCCTTGTGCATTCCATTTTTTTTTTTTTTTAATTATTTTTTTTTGCATGTGGCACACTGACACACTAATTTCCATGGACCCATAAACATGAAGGTGCATTAAACGGCTCAGTGGGGGACATGGGAACACATGTTGCGTTTTGGTTGCGTTAACAAAACGCATGTGTTAACGCGTTGTTAACGCATGCGTTAACATCGCGTTTACGATGCGTTTTGTAAATGAATCACCCCTCCTCAGCTGTTGTATATGCGTTTCAAACGCAATGAAAACGCAGGTCAAAACGCCCTCAGGGTGATGTCAGACGTGGCGCTTTGTCTGCGCTGCAAACGCAGACAAAGCCGCGCCCCCCCCGGGGCAGCCCACGGCACGATCGCATCGTCGCTTCTATGGAAACGCCTGCGATCGGGAATGAGCCGTCAGTGTTTTGCGTTAAATTAATGCAAAACACCGGCGGCTCGTTCCCGATCGCAGGCGTTTTCATAGAAACGACAATGCGATCGGGCCGCCCCGGGGGGCACAGCTTTGCGTTTGCAAGCGCAGACAAAGCGCCACGTCTGACATCACCCTCAGGTGTCCAGGTATCCATTTGCAGTCTGTATTTGCTATTTAGTTGGTATTTGACATCATGTGACCCCCTCAAAAGGTTGGGACATATAGTGGACACAAGGACTTTTTCTTTTTTTTTTTTTTTTTTGCAGACATACATTAAAATAGACATTTCTCTGAGACTCTCCATTATAGGACAACTCAAGAAATTCTGTTTGAATTCTCTTTTAGGCTAAATTAATACCATTACTTCCCTCCGTTAAAAAAAGTGAAGAATGGAGGTTTAACAGAGCTGCAATGTATCAATTAAAAATTCCCATTGACATCAATGTAGATTTTTCGTCATAAAGACACATGGATAACGGATATCTGCCTAAAAGGAACAAAATGGATGACATAAAATTCACACTGAGTTCATCAGGATTTTTAAGAGATACGTTAAGGAACGGAAGAAAAGAACGGTAGTGTGAAATAAGCCTTAATTATGTGCTGAACTGCATTCATGATGGTAACAGTGCAGTTGAATAAGATGCTCTGCAGTTACTTTGTTGCAGGAGCCTTTAACAATATTTTGTTTTGCTAAAATGACCCAAATAAATAGGAAATGAAAAATACTGAGCTCTCCACCCAGGGCAGACTGTTCCCTGCTGCTCTGGGACATTTCAAGCCTTTATAACGGAAGGTGCTATGTGCCAATAGCAAAGAATGACCTCCCTCTCAATGGACAATGCTCTGCCACACTCCTGCCTATACACTACAGCCATCCACTTTCTGCACAGTTTAACTCTTTATTGTATTATTGTATACCACACTCCAAGTTTTTCAGCCTGCTGGGTGGGTGTGGGGCACAGTGGTCTCAAAAGATTTCCCAACTGCTACAGGGGTGGTGACTCCATTGAGTTGTAGACACAGTGTGATGTTAATCAAACTACACTGGCTATTGTGTGACAAAGTGGCCGCATCCCATGTGGTTCATTAGCACCTCTGCACTGAAACATCCAGTTATACCCAAAGATAAATCTCAATGCATTTTATAAATCCTTTACTACTTTATAGGTTTTCCATTACAGCTCTTATTGAGAGGATCATTTAGCTTCCCAAGACTGCAGAAATATATTTTTCTCAGGTTGGGAGAAAATCACTGTATGCATTTTCAGATCCTAAGAAAGATCAGGTTGACTTTTTCTCTTTGATTTTGTTTACACAGAATTAAAACTTTGTGGATGAAACTAGTTTGGAGACTTAGGACAAGGTAATTGTAAATGAGCACCTCCAGGACACTTAGATATGTAGATATAGTATGTTTATACTCAATGCCCACAATGGCTAATGGCCACCCACTGGGACAGGTTGGATCAGGAATTTCCCTAGAGATAGGTGCAGGTTTGTTTCGGCTTTTCATTTCACAAAAGATCATTATGGATATTAATAAATATTTATTCTTTCAAACTCCTTTGATGCTGAGTTCACTCCAGTGGTATTTCTTTCTATGGCTAAGGAGAACAATTGAAACTAATTACGGATCATCTGTTTAGAATCAATTCATGCATTGAAAGGTTCTGTAATAAAATACATAAAGTAACCCAGAGTCTTGGCCTGTTTTGAAATGTTAGGGTTCTGTCCCACGGGCCGCAGCCCGATAGCATCAGCATTTTTATGAAAACATCTGCGATCGGGAACGAGCCGCCGGTGTTTTGCATTAAATTAACGCAAAACGCTGGCGGCTCGTTCCCGATCACAGGGGTTTCCATAGAAACGGCGATGCGATCAGGCCGAGCGTTTGCAAACGCAGCCAAAATGCAACGTGGGACAGCGCCCTTAGGGCACGTTTACACGGTCCGCTATCGCACAAGGGGGGGGGGGGGCTCGGACCGATTGCATATGAAAACATATGGAAACATATAAGCGATCGTCCTGCCCCCTGTGCGCTAGCGGCACGTTATGAACGCAACGCTAGAGGAACGTTTGAAAGGGCCCTCAGGCCAGTGACCCAACGTTTTTGTCGTGTTTCTGTTGAGATTTTGAATGCATTGAAACGGATTTGTTTTTGCGCATTCGTTTTTCAAATGTTTGCCTGCATTGCGCAACACTTGATGTACGGTAATTGCATTCAGCTGTCTCTTGGAATTTGTAAAAACGCAGTGATCTTGTTCTCCATGCAGTTTGTGCAAATAATTGCATGCGTTTAAAAAGGGAGACCACAAACGCATGCTTTTTCAAAAACGCAACCGCTTTGAAAAGCACAATGAAAGCGCACCTCAAAAACGCAGACAAAAATGTGTTTTTCAAGGATGCAAAAACGCAATGAAAACAACGCAACAAAAACACCACGGCTGTCACCGGCCTTACCTTGTAACATTGCTGTGTGATAAAAATGTATAGTGCTGGAAATAGTTCCCTGTAGGTTTATATCTTATCCAGTATTCAGGTGATGTACATCTTCACTAGGGTTTTGATATTGGATCTGTTTATATAACATGAAACCTTTTTACATCTGAGAAACATGCATACATTGGAAGTCTTCTAAAGTAAGGTTGCTCACATACAAGTGAGTTTGATGCATGTGCTGGCTGCAGCGTCCGGCCTGAACGCTGAGCAACCGGAACTGAACTCAACATATCACTGCAGTTCCAGATGCTCTTTGTCCTGGACAGGCGGTTTTCCAGCCAGCACACACTGCGACTAGGATTCAAATTGATACACATGTTTAGTTTTTCAGATACAGTTTTTGGAGCCAAAAGCAGTTGTGGATGATAATGGGTTGAGAATAATATTTGAAAGATTCTACTTCTACTACTTTAAAGAGGACCTGTCACCGGATTTGACCCCCCTGAGTAACAATGTCTGCTGATAAAGGGTTACAAGTCCCCATGTTTCCATAAAATCAGCTGCCAGGGGGGCGTTGTAATTTAATTACAGACATTTTTCTGATATGCAAATTAGCTTTTCTGACTCTCCTGAGGGAGGAGAAAAGTCAGTGAGCCGTGCCCCATTATTCTGACTGACAGCTCTGTATCTCTTCAAATCGCCACTCTGCCTCCTTGTACTTAGGGACCATCTGCTAATATTCAGCTACAGACATATAAAACTCTATGTACAGATGGGAAATATTGTGTCAATCTTTTTACACGGTGCCTTGTGCTACATTGATGACATGTGACCAGTGACATCATCGCAGGTCTCTCAACCTTCTAAGAATAGCAAACTGTACACCATGTATGTGATGACATGAAATCACAGCAGCCTCCATGGAGGATAGAGAGGAGTAGAAGTTCATGGAGGCTGCTGTGACTTCATGTGGTCAGATGCATGCATGGTGTTCACTTTGCTATTATTAAGAGTCTAAAGTACCTGAGATGATGTCACTCTGGTCACATGACATGAAATGTGACCAGTAAGGAGGCATAAGGCATGGGGAGGATTAGATTGGAGGGGCCGGCTGAGCAGGACACGTCCCCCACTGATGCCAGGTAATATAAGATAAAAGGTGATTTATGTGAATGTAAGCAAAACACTTTTTAGCTAAAAGAAGGGGGTCAGTCATTTAATAGAGCTCTATAGGAACCTGTCACTGGCTGTATATGTGCAAATGTGCTGACAGGTTCCCTTTAACTCCATTTCTGGTTTATGCCCTGAGGGCGCGTTCACACGTTGCATGTTGCCTGCGTTTTCATTGTGCTTAAAACGCATTACAACAGCTGAGGAGAGGTGATTTGCATTACTGCTAGCGGAACGTGTGAACGCGCCCTGAAAATGAAGCCTGTTCCACAAATGTCTTTCACAAAAACTACACCTAAAACCACCTCAAAGCTGATTGCAATGCAGTTTTAACTGCACCCTCTCACAACCGTCTCCAGGACTTCTCACATGCATCCCCATACTCTGCAACTCTCTACCACCGTGTCAGAATGTCTCCCACCTTAGAATTGGCCACAATAAACAATCTATTCTCCTTCATAAAGATCCATGGGAGCCCTCATTGGCAGGCTTCTCCTTTTGCTTGGACCAGCTCAGTCTACTTATGTGTCTTTTGATCTTGTTTTTGTCTACATGTAATGTATGTGAACCCCTCTGCAAAGCACCACGAAATTAATGTCCCTCTATAAATAAATAATATCAAAAGGGGGCTTCTGAATCTGGGCTGATTCTTAGGAAGGATCAATCAGGTAAAACATTTACAAAATATGTATACATAGATGTATATAGATGAGTTGTTAGCTTTGTAAGCTCCATATGCGTCTATCAAGCAGACCTAGAACTACTTCCTGTGCAGTGTGAGGATCTGCAGAGGTCTATTTCACCCTCTGTTTAATAAGGTGACATTGCTGAGCTATCGCTGGAGCACATTCTGTATGGAGCTGATCCCAGCAGAACACCAAGGGTTAATGCTTGCAGGCCGAATGAACGTTATTTATTCTTGATAAACACAGTAATGACAGGATGAGTGATTGACCTGCCAGCAGTGCAGGAGTTAAATCTGCTGTTTACTGTAAAGTGAAAGTATGTAATGAGAGGGAACATATGGAGCCATTTAGTAAAGCCAATTTCATAGTTACACTTTACTGTATCGCACGTTGACATGTAAGATATAGATGACAGCCTTTAATTGGTCTGATTATCATTAACTCATATATAGGATTTAATAAATGTTCTTACGACAGGCTATAAATAATAGGAAATTCATGTTTTCCATGCACTGACCCTACATTCATCCTGAGCCTTCTGGTTCATGAATAAAAATCTAGAAAAGTAAAAACTGACAAAACGGCTGGGTAGTAGGAGAGCAATAGCAGGGTTATTAGGCACAAATCCTATTTCGCCACATAGCTGTGAAGCATCAGATTGTTGAATAGCCGTTTATGTACATAGAAGTCTAAAGCCCCTTCCACACTGGCATTTTTCACGCGCGAGTTCTGCGCGTGCTTTTGACGCGCAGAACTCGCATTGCACTCTGTCCCATTGTATTCAATGGCTCTTTCTTCATTAGCGTTGGTTTTAACGCGCGTGCTTGCGTTCGTTTTCACGCGCGTCAAAATCGCAGCATGCTCTACTTTTCACGCGCGATTTTCACGCCCCATTCAAGTCTATGGAGATGCATCAAGAACGCATTGCACTCGCAATCATTGCAAGTGCAATGCGAGTGCAATGCGTTTTAAACGTAAGGGTTGCTAGGTGACCAGAATAACATTATTTCCCCTGCTCGCGATCGAGCATTTAATTAAAAAAACACAATGAAGAACAGTGAAGAATAGAATAAAAACATTGAACACAGTGAACACAGTGAACACAGGATCATTTAAGATAAAAACACAGTGCAGAACACAGTGCAGAATAGATTACAGATGTTCGGCACATCTGCTTACTTGTCGGGAGATGGGCACGGAACGGTGCGCCCAAAATAGCATGTGAAGAACAATATATATGTGTGAAGAACACATTGCAGATGTATTTAAACATCTGCAATGTGTTCTTCACACACATATATATTGTTCTTCACATGCTATTTTGTTCGCGCCGTTCCGCGCGTATCTCCCGACAAGTAAGCAGATGTGCCGAACATCTGTAATCTATTCTGCACTGTGTTCTGCACTGTGTTTTTATCTTAAATGATCCTGTGTTCACTGTGTTCAATGTTTTTATTCTATTCTTCACTGTTCTTCACATCTGCTAACTTGTCGGGAGATAATATACGCGCGGAACAGTGAAGAATAGATCGCAGATGTTTGCAATTTATCAGAAGACATTATTTTTCAATTAAATAACACATTTTAATCCCAAACCATGGTCCCTTTGAAAAATGCTCGAGTCTCCCATTGAATCGCGCGTGAAAAATGCGCCGAAAACGCAAAACAACGCTAACAACACGCGCGTGAAAAACGCAAAAACGCTAATTACTCCAAGGAAAAATGGAACAAAAACGCAGGCAAAAACGTCAGTTTTTCACGCATTGCACCCTGACGTGAAACGCAACGCTAGTGTGGAAGGGGCCTTAGGGTGATGCCACACATGGCGTTTTGAATACGTTTTTGGCCCCAGACTGGTGTGTCTGTGTGCATGCTGCTATTTTTTCCCTCTCTATGCAAATCCAAGAAAAAAAAAAAACTATGTGTGAACCCATAGGAATCAATGGGTCAGTATGCCATCTGCAAAAATGGATAGCATACAGACGTCAAAAACAAATCTGAAGGAGCAATAAAAAAAAGTCTTTGTTAAATGTTATCTTAAATGTGGTATAAGGAGAGTTTTGCTGTTCTATATAAATAAATCTGCATTCACATGCTGTGTTTGAATTGCATTTAGAAACAGTCTGGAGGAGTTTCTCCTGATCGCAGATGTACTTAGACCTAAACACTGGTGATCAGGAACAAGCAATACTTCTTCCTGAGAAGCTCCTCCAGACTGCGCTTGAATTGCTGGTCACAGCAAGCGGAGTTCTTGGAAAGAGGAAACAAAACACAACATATTTTATAAACAATAAATAGATCTTTATTTATATTGCTTTCACCATGTCTCCTTTACAGGGTTGGAGTTAGGGGACGGAAAACTGTGTATTTTCCCAGGGCCCTCTGTCCTAAAGGGGCCCCCTGCATGTGGACTTTTGTGGGCAGAGGAGGTACTGCTGCCTTAATACCCCTTGGTTGAAAGCCTGGGTGAAGATGCTATCTATCTATCTATCTATCTATCTATCTATCTATCTATCTATCTATCTGTCTTGTTATCTATCTCCTATAATTTGACTATTTCCTATCTTTGGTATATGTCTAATAGTTTATCTTCTATTTATTATCTATCCATCTATCTTCTACTATAACTATCTCTCATCTCTATCTATTTTCTATCTAGCTATATATATATATATATATATATATATATATATATATATATATTTCTTCATCTATAATTCTATCTATAAATCTATATCATCTTCCATATTTATCTTCTATCATCTATCTATCATCTGTCTATCTCCTATAAAATTCTCCTACAGCCCCATATTACAGATTTCCTTTTATTACTACTGTTTGTAAACTACAAAGTGTTATTATTGTGCAGGGCTAAAATAGCCTCTTACTAACTGTGACTGTTCATAAAAAAAAATATTTTGGGGCCCCACTTTTAGTTTTGCCCAGGGCCCCACATTGTCCAAAACCATCTAATTGCATCTGAACATATGAAAGGGAAACTGGCACAGGGTACTATATGTGTGACCCCTACCTGTCATTCTCTTTAGGTTGGGGTCCATCTCCATTCTAAGCCCAGCGATTGGCTTTAGTGGTTACATGTGCCTGTGTTGAGACGTCATCAGGGGACTGAGATGTGCAGAGGGGCAGGGAGCAAGCAGTGGCGGGACAGAGGCAGCAATAAGGACCATGACATGAGACTTTTTATGCAGCAGTCTGAGCAATATTTTCATATAATTTTTCTTGCATAGAAAATACCTTAAATCTATATCATCCAGAGGTTAAGACAACCCTATTCAACCCTTGATACTCTGCCATCTCATAGCGGTCACCATGCTATGGACCATTCTATGTGTGACCTTGAAGGAGAGTGGCAAATGACTATAGGGATTTGCAGAGGTTTTTTTTATTCCTTATAATGCATTTCCTCCTAGTCATAGAATAGTTTCATATGAAAACTCTGCAAGCCATTTATCAAAATGTCTTTAAACCCAAAAGCAAAGCGGGGGAGGGGGTTTTATTGCTGTAGATTAGGTTTTTCACTTGATGAATCTGTAGTCTTTCCTCCAGCACAGAGATTGTGGTGGATCCTGCTAGTGTCTTTAATCTTTCTTCAGAATGGTGATCAGGTAGTAATGGAATGCAGTACACAGGCCGCACTCCTGGACTGGCCTTACTATCCGCAGCGCCTGCCATAGAAAGCAGGCAATCAGCCCGTGTCAGTCAATGCAGTCCACCCCTCCCTACACAGGCTTCCCTTTGGGCCTGTATTTCAGGTAAACAGTGTCATTATATAAGATTCCCAGACATTCATAGAATTACCTAACAATTTATATTGATTTCATTATTCAGAAAAAATGTAACGTCTCTGCTTGCTGTCATTGAAATTCTACATATTTGTCATTCTCACTGCTGAGTGTTTACTGAATTTTTTATCCATTCAAGTCTTCTGTGAATGAAGGAGAGGGATATAAGCTGATAAGTTTAAACAACATAAGCCTACAATGCTGCAGCTTGTTATGGCACATTCGTAATGTTTCACGGCCAATAATTGCTGGAGCGGTTTTCCTACAAAATTTGTTTGATGACCAATCCATACAAACAGGGGCGTAACTTGAGGAGGTGCAGAGGATGAGGTCACAACCAGGCCCAAGAGGCTTTGGGGGCCCATGAGGTCTCACTTTCCCATATGAGAAGACTATTACTATAAACCATACATTATAGTCGGGGGCCTGGCACAGACTTTGCACTGGGGCCCATCAGCTTCAAGTTACGCCACTGCATACAACCATCTCCTGTGGGTCACCCCTTCTCCTCCATAGAATGTAAGCTCTTGCAAACAAGGCCCTTATTTCTATCCGATCATGTCATTGCTCTGTGATGTCTTATTTTGTCTGTAAATGTACCCCATGATCCGTAAAGCGCTGTGGAATGTGATGGGGCTATATACAAAGATTTATTATTATAACTACAAATCATAAGTATAAGAATGATGCGGTCCAACACTCAGGACCTGTGCTGCTCAACTCAATATCAGCCCCTCATACAGTGGGTACGGAAAGTATTCAGACCCCTTTAAATTTTTCACTCTGTTACATTGCAGCCAATTGGTAAGATCAAACTTTTTTTTTTACTTGTTAATGTACACTCTGTATCCCATATTGACAGAAAAAAACTGAAATAGCAGATATTTTTGCTAATTTATTAAACAAGAAAAACTGAAATATCACATGATCATAAGTATTCAGAACCTTTGCTCTGTATTGAGTTTAAGCATCTTTTGCGCCATGAGTCTTCTTGGAAATGATGCAGCAAGTTTTCACACTTGGATTTGAGGATCCTCTGCCTCTTCCTTGCAGATCCTCTCCAGTTCCTGCAGGTCGGATGGTGAACATTGGTGGAAGCCATTTTCAAGTCTCCCCAGAGATGCTCAGTTGGGTTTAAGTCAGGGCACTGGCTGGTCCAGTCAGGAATGGTCACAAAGTTGTTCTGAAGCCACTGCTTTGTTATGTTAGCTGTGTGCTTAGGGTAATTTCTGCCAGTTTTGAAACTAAAAAATGTAAAGGGCTCTGAATACTTTCCGGACCCACTGTGTAGTCCACCTCTGTTCTCATATGCCCACTAGTCAGATAAGAATTACACTTGGTACCATACCTGTAACTTGCAGAGGATGGAAGTAGGTTCATTGGCGGCAAGCAAATAGGTTTTTGTACATTTATTTAGATTGTTTATACAAGCAAGGCCACAAAAACATGTTATATTTAATGAATTAAGACAAACACATAACATGTTATATTAATTACATTAAAATCTTAAAACATGTATTGTTACTTAAATAACATTAAAGGAAATCTACCATCAAAATCCATCATGATAAACCAAGGACACTTGCCGATAGATCCAGGCACCGTGACTGTGATAATTATATTATTATTATATTAATTATATTTGTAATCCATGGCCTCCTTCCTCCTAAAATCAACTTTTAAAATTATGCAAAAGAGCCAGAAGGGCTCTGGAGGCATAACCAGAGCCCCTCCATGCTGCAGCTTTACAGGTTGTTACAATCTCTCCATCACCCTGAACCCTCAGCGATCTCCCCTCGCTCTCCCTGATGTAATATTGCACAGTGTGTAACAGCTGGTAACACCCCCAGGAGTCCTTTAGGCTTAATTTGGCATAATTTTAAAAGTTGATTTTAGCAGTAAGGAGGCCATAACAAATATAAAAAGATTACCACAGTCACTGGCCCACATTTACTAACGGTAAACTAACTAACGGTTACTAACTGTATACTTACTAAATGTATAATACTCTAGAGCTGCACTCGTGACTTCCCTGAGTACACACATTCATTACCTTTCCTGTAATGATCCTGAGTTACATCCTGTATCATACTACAGAGCTCCACTCCGTATTGTGCTGGAGGAGTCACTGTCTACATACCTTTCATTATTTATCCTGTACTGCTCCTGACTTACATCCTGTATTATAACCTAGAGCTGCACTCAATATTCTTCTGCTGAACTCACTCTGCATATGCATTACATGACTTATTCTGCACTGATTAGGAGTTACATCCAGTAATATACCCTAGATCTGAACTCACTTTTTTTTGGTAGTGATCTCATGTGTTCTAATCCTGTACTGATTGTGAGTTGCATCCTGTATTACACTCCAGTGCTGCAAGTACTATGAAGACAATGAACAAGTAGGGTATTCTGAGTGTATGCTGCTCTAAAGATTTGTGAATGCATCTCTGGAGTATAATATAGGAATTAGACTTTTGGAATTTAAGATCACAACAAGATAAATAATGCAATATGTTCAATTTATATGTTAAAAAACAGAAAACACCTTTTCGAATAATCACTCCCTTATTAATGCAGCAGCGGAAGGGAATACATTGACTATGTATACAAAAAAGTGAATCTCCTGTATTAATTCATATTCTTCAAGGGTTGATCCTCATCCTAACCCTTCTCTATTCATGAATTAAAGTACTCAACCTGCAATTAGCTGCATTCTCCTGCTGCATACAAAAGATAAGCAGTATGAGGATGGAGAATTATTATTTCATGTTACAAGAACCTAAAACACTTGTTCATTGGTGACATAAGCTCCGTGCCCAGTCTCTGCTGTTTTTGTGTAGGTTGGGGAAAGATATTAATTTGCCAACAGCAAGGGCCACTGATGAGACGAGGCACATTTACCACTTTGGAGTCAGGGGACAGCAGCTCTCCTTCCGGGTGGGCTGACGGGAGCTGTGTGCTGCAGGCTGTCTGCCAGGGAGCTCACAGAGTAGAAAGCCGGGGGATATGTTCTTGCTATCCACAGATGAACTCATGATGATTCGGCTTTAGAGAAGACGTTGCATGCCTTGCTGTCTAAAAAGCTGACACAGACTGTATAAATGGAGTGTACCCCTTCATACCATGTCTCCTGATGTAACCTTCAGTCTAAGGCATTCTGTGATACATCTCACATTACTTTGTTTTAAAGGGGCTCTACAACCATTTTGTCTTTATTAAAGGATTGTACAACCATGCTGCAGCCGCACCTTTCAAGGGGTGTTTGAGGCTCAGTAACTTCCTACCACCATTTTATTTTATGAATGGAAGGATTTCACGCAGAGGCATTTCCACTCACAGAAGAAGGTTTATTGTATCGTAATGCATTACAGGGAATCTTTAATAATCTGGCGCACTCTGCTCGTAGTGGAATATGCCTCACTATGGGGGCCTGCGTTCTGTTGAAGCCCTAGAGAACAATGTAATCATAGCTATGTGTATGCTGTCAGCAGGGCCGCCACTAGGTATTTTGGGGCCCCTAAATGGATATTTTTTTTGGGCCAACCTCCCATGAGTTTTCCATTATTTACAGAAACAAGTGGAACCGAGATTCCCGTAACCTGTATATCCATAGCCCCAGCACATGCCTCCTCCACGATCCCGGGTTGCCTAAGGTTGCTCTTTATGACCCTAAGCAATGGGGGTGGCATCTGGGTCGCACAAAGGTCGCAGGCAGCGGAAACATTGCTGACTGTGTCCAGTGATCAGCAGTGTGTGCACCTTAAAGACGCACACAGCGCTGATCAGTATTGAGGGTCGGTATGGCGCTGGGGAGTTGTGGATACAGTGGCTCCTCTGGCGCCCCCTTTGATTGTAAAACAGGGGGGGGGGACCCAGAAACACATTGCCACTAAACCTCACATGATGGCAGCCGTGGCTGTCAGTAGCATCAAATATATACAAAATGGGTTTATTGTCTAATATTTTAGCTTCCCCAAATGAACTGGTGGTATGTCCTCACACTGCTGTGCATTTATCTTTCCACATTCACTCTCATATGCTCCTTGTAAAACCTGTAGCAGGCTGCTGGTAAAAAAAAAAAATATGATAAAATATAACATATATATGCCCCCATTTCTGTAATATGAATACATTCAGTTGCTGCTAACAACACACATAACGGTATTATTAGACATCTCTGTGGCGCTGCTCCCTACCACCTTGTGCTGCTTTGGATTGTGTAAACTGCTGACACATTCCCTTTAAGCTTACACAGGAGCAGCAGTGGAACTGAATTGTGACCAGGACTTGTAGCAGAAAAAATGTTGTGGTTTTACTCTCCGACAGTTTATAAAACCGCTTTTAGTGTAGTAGTGCCTCTAGTTACATAACTGTGGGCCCTTTCACACAGCAGTGTTTCACGCATAAGTCCTCCGTTTTTTTACGGACAGGGCCTGCATTGTACAATGACCCATTATCCCTTGTGTGAAACTGGCCGTAGGTTGCAGACAATAGATCCTTAAAAGTGAATAATAAAGAGATAATAAATATACATAAGGAAATTGCTATTTGTGTAGTTTCTTGTTATGTAAGGGGAAATTTCTCAAATATAAACCTAAAGTAGAAACATCAGTGAAATAGTTCATTTTCTATGTACGGATTTGTCTGATCTTGTCATTTTTTCAAAATTCCTGTGTTGTATTTCTCTAGTAATTCAGGCTTCTTGTTCATTAGCCAGTACAGAGTAAATTTAAGAGTTGCTTTTAGGTTCCCCCATATTATAATCGTTATTACAGCTGATCTTCAGAAGTCTCAGCAGTCAGACACCTTGCAGTCAGCTTATTGGGGACCCAATTATCCAAAGGAGAACACCGCATGAATCATTGGCTTTATTTAAACAGTCTATTCATTGGTTAGGATGAGGGGGGGTTCCCTGAAATCAGGTTATTATTACTGAACCTTCTAGTGAACCCCATGTGAGCCTCCTCTCGGCTGTTGTTAGACTTCGGCATTTCCTTCCCAGCTGTTTCATGATCATGTTATATTCTTAGACACTCTATAATCTCCTCTGGTCCTGCTATTGTGTTAGCACATTTATTTATTTTTTTCTCTTTACTTGTGTTCTTTGTGCCTATTGTAATCACAGTCTATAGTAATTTGCTGTATTTTTCCTTATTTATATGGGCCTGTAAGGTTCATGAGGTAAACAATACTATTTTTATTATATAATCTATCTTTATTTCTTGATCTGTACCCCTGATCCTATTTCTTAAGATTGCTTAGACACCACTTACCTTTCTGTCTAAGTCATAACCAGTACAAAAAAACAAGAGGCCAAAAGGACCAATGGAAGCTATTGTAGAATTTCTGTAAATTTTATTGTGGTTTTCCACATTTATTGCTAAATGTAACCACACTTGCAATAAAAGTAAGAAGTACAATCCTTAAACATGCATTTCTTGAGAAAAGCCAAAGCCTCTTTACAGATAATTTGTCATGCAAATGAACAAAGCAGTGCTCCATGTGCATGGCCATGAGGCACAATGCCCCCTGTCTGCATTGAATAGCAGTGCCCTGCTCCCAGGTGTGAAGTACAGGGTGCACCACATGTCATTACCACTGAAGTGCTACTTTGTATGTTAACATATTTCTATGCATTCAGGGTATCAGTTTTCTCTAAAAAGGTTTGCTTATGATGAAGAACACTTCCCCTACAAGACCATGCCTTAAGGCATAACTACGTTTTTAACAAAATGTTATGTTAATTGTGCAGATGATAATAGTAAACTTTGTAATATACTTTATCAAGAGAAATATTTTCCACTTCTTTTCCCCTGCCTTTCTTCCTTATTTAAGCAGTTTATGTAAATCAGCTTTCTTCCCAGTTCTCCACTGACAGCTCCGAGATAAAACATGATAAAGCATCTTATGACTTAAAGAGTAACTGTAAAGTCAAAAAAACTTACTAGACCTTCAATAAGTGGAAATAAGCACTTTTGTAACTATTTCCGTAACTATTTATAGTTTTCTTGCTAGCAGACTTTACCTACTCCTTCTAGCCTCTCTCTCTGTCTTGGGGCACTCATCATCAAGGAGCCTCTGTAGCAAATCTTGTGGGCAGCGTCACTAGGAGAGGTACATGCTCCCAATATGCCACCCAATACTGTTCCAATGGGAGATGTACATGAGAAGATATTTGATATAAATGCTATGCTGCAGGGGGTGGGAGTATTTAATACACACATCCCTCCATAGAATAGCTTATATATTGTGAAAAACCTTCCCCCACCTGCATCATAGTGTCACAGAGTCATCATCATTATCTGCACACTGTACTTACAACTTCCTCCTTCCCCCTCCCTCATGCAAACATGAGCTGATCCCGTGCTGCAAGCAAATCTCTCTCTCAGTTCACATCTGGATTAGAGGAGGGGACGAATGGGGTAGGAAGGAGAATTGTTATAGCAGTGTGCAGATATTGATGCCTCCATGACTGGATGCCGTTTGCTGGCAGGGATCCAGGTATACTATATACTATACTATACTATATAAGTTTATATGTGACCCAAACTTTAAAAGGAAACCTGACATCAGGATCACACAGACGTGAGTTGACCCCATGCTCCAAGCAAATCTTAGCAGAGAGGAAATAATCATGATAACAACAATTGTCAGCAGAGAGGAAGTAAAGGTGATGACAACACTGCGGCTCAGAAGCCTCCATGACTTGATGCAGTTTACTGGCAGGGAGCCAGATATACTTTTATATACATTTAAAGGATATCAACCACCTAAAAAACATAAAAAAACCCTATTAATACTCATCCCCCGCTCTTCTTCACCTTCATCCCTGCACTGTCCATCGCTAATATTGACACGCCGGGAACACCTAGAAAAGAAAGTTATAACTAGAAGCATGGAGCGCTGGGACTAGACGTCTGGTGCTTCGGGCTGCTAACTATACATGCACCCGCCTTTTCCAGCGTGAAATTAACACCTCTCGCATGACATTACCTCCCGCATGGGAGAGGGAAGTGGCGAGGGCATGCATAATTAGCAGCCAGGAGCGCCGGACATCTTGTCCCCATGCTCCATGCTGCTAATTATAACTTTCTTTTCTAGATGATCCTGGCAAGTTGCCACAATGTATCACATGGAGTGCCGGCAGCTTTGTAATCCAGCCAAAGCTATGTTCATATACTTAATATTGCAAGGCAGCCAGGGATCTCACACTCTAAATATTAGAGAACTGAGATTAGGGGTGCGCATTGGCTAATTAAGAAGTCAATATCTTGGCCCTTAATGTGAATGGCACAAAGGCGAGCACAGGGGAAGGATGCAGGGCGGATATCACTGCTTGCATTGTGTTTGCCTGCCGAACCAGAAATGCTGCAAAACGTATTTGATTAATACTTAAGATCATCCAGATTCCTTCCATCATCATATACATTGCCGCACCTTGGATCAATCCTTGTGTGACTCCTCTTAATTCTCATGCTCTGACACGGATCTGGATATATTCCTGGGGATTCTGACTAGCAATCTGCCTGGTGAATAATTTACTAGGGACACCAAAGGCAGTCTATGAAAATCAGCAACCGACACATTAACCACTCACTTGCCAGCTCAGGCTATAGACACTCAGACCAAATCTCCATCCAGCTAGAGTATACTAATTCAAGGCAGTGGGTTCATGATTGGAATTATTCGAGTCTTCCATCCCTCTGAGAAATCGGAGAAATCCTTGAGAGCATAATAATAGTCTGCCAGTAATAAAAATATCACAGCATGTCCCTCACATTTTCACCAGCCATAAAGGGCAGTTTAGTTGCCATAGACGCATAGATTACCAGCATGATGGAATATTATTGGTGATAATTAAGCAAATTATCTGTGGTCTTTAGACAACCTCAAGCAACAGGGTCCAGTTAACAATCTAATGTAAATGGGGGAGGGGAGGCAGAAAAATATCAGATCAGATCCAGATTTGGTTGTTCACACTTCATATTCTCTGCCTATTAGATGTAGAGGCTTATTAAAGGTACATAGACAGGACATATCCTATGGAGAAGTGTAGAAATAGCAGGGTTTAGCTATATTTATATTCTTATGTAAATTCTGAGTGGCTGCTGGTGTTATTTCCAGGATATAGATACCACAGGTCATTTACTACAGCTCCTATTGCATAACATTTTTCTGTTTAATGCTGTGTAATGTCACTTTTTTTTTGCAAAATTATGGACATTTCACTACATCAGTAAACTCAGTCCACTCATCCCGCATAGTTGGAATTTTCTCTCTAGCCCCCACCGTTCCGGAGCAATCAATGTAATATTTTTTTGCATCTCTACTGGCAGATGGGTGGTGCCAGGCTGTCTGCTTCACTTTTGAGAGTAGAGAATCTAATTAGCCTATTGGGTACTGAAATTACCCCGAAACTATACTTATAAGGGTCCTCTGTCATATACCGGTAGGTGGTCCTGGGCTGGATCAGGCAGCCTGGGTCTGTCCAACAAACCATAACCCTATACAGGCAGTCCCCGGGTTACGTACAAGATAGGTTCTACAGGTTTGTTCTTAAGTTGAATTTGTATGTAAGTCGGATCTGTATGCTTTATAATTATAACCCCAAGCAAAAATTTTTTTGGTCTCTATGACAATTGGGTTTTAAAAATGTTGGGTTGTCATTAGAACCAGGATAAACAATAAATCTTAATTACAGATACATTTGATAACTGTTATAGCTGTTTATTTTAACCTGAGACTAAAGTACAGCAAATTACCAAAATCCAGAGGTCCATTTGTAACTAGGGGTCATCTGTAAGTCAGGTGTTCTTTAGTAGGGGACCGCCTGTACTGTTGGAAAAATATGTCATTATTTGCTCACTTATGGTAGAGATTAGGAAACAAAAATTCCAACTGCTCCAAAATCAGTGGAACATTGTCCCTTATTTAACACTTAATGACAACCACATCGGTTTTCACAAGTCAGTAAGGGTTCTTTTTAAGATGCAGCGCAGTAGAAAGCATCAGACCCTAACGATTTCCTGACTGCAACCAGTGACTTTTCTCTCCTCATTCTTCTGGATCTCCTCTTCAGGGTGCTTTCCTCCATGGGCCTGCAGTCTCTTGTTTTTCTTCCTATCTATGTGACCACACTTTCAGTGTCTCCTTTTCTGGATCTCTCTCATACTCTCTCACTTTTGCGGTTCCTCATGGGCTCAGTCCTTTTTTCCCCCTCTATACTGCCCCCATTGGACAAACCATCAGCAGATTTGGTTTCCAAATCATCATCTCTATGCTGATGGTATCCATCTATATATGCTCCTCAATCTACCAATGATCTCAGATTATTCTCTACCTTAATTTGAACCTCTCACTCGTGTCTCCAGGACTTGTCCGAGCTGCACCAATTCTCTGGAATGCCCTACCCCAGACTATCAGACTAATACCTAACCTCCAAAGTTTCAAACATGCTCTTAAAATCTCTTTAGGCAAGCCTATCACACTCCTTTCTGTTATTCAGCAAAAAGGAGAAACTTCAGGCTTCTCTGCAGTCCCATTGACCTTGGACTCTGTATAAAAGATGGCAGCTGATGACTGGCTCAAGCAACAGCATCTCTATTTATTAAATTATTTTATTCTGTTCCCTTGTACAGAATGGCTGAACCATTTATACAAGCTCTTATACCTCATCCTCATAGACTGTAAGCTATTGTGTCAACCCCTCATCCTCATAGACTGTAAGCTCTTGTGTCACCCCCCTCATAGACTGTAAGCTCTTGTGTCACCCCCTCATCCTCATAGACTGTAAGCTCTTGTGAGCAGGACCCTCACTCCTATTGTTCCATATGGCTGTTGTTACTCTGTAATGTAATAGTATATTTGTATTTGTCCCCTATGATTTTTAAAGCGCTATAGAATATGATGCCGCTATATAAATAAAGATTATTATTATTAATAGTAGCCTTCTCGTGTCCTAATGATTCCATGACTTAGCACATACGTTACCTAATTGTATGTGGTGGCATGAATATATGTGATCTTTCTTTTGCCCCTGCATAGCTTCATTATTTTGCCCACTGGGACACTGTTACTCTGAAGCCCTGTTAGTATGGGCTACTGGGGCATAGTTATTAATGGCTACTGGGGGAACTGTTACTATGGGCTACTGAGGGCACTATTAGTATTAGCTACTAGGGACACTGTTGCTATGGGTTACTGAGGGTACTGTTACTATGGGCAACTGTGGGCACTATTACCAGGAGATCATTTGTACTGTGACTATATGTACAGTGGGGCCATGTTTCTATATTGGCTACTGTGGTGGACACTGTTAGTATATACTACTGTAGGGGCACCATTACTATATTGGCTATTATGTGGGCACTTTTGCTACTGGAGACAATGTTACTATGAGCTAATTGGGAACTTTTACTGTTGGCCGCTGAGGCACTGTTAGTATTGGGTACTGTGGGGACACTTCTAGTATATTAGGGGCACCATTACTATATTGGCTATTATAGGGATCACTGTTGTTACTGGGGGCACTGTTACTATGGACAACTGGAGGCACTGTTCGTATTGGCTTCTGGGGAATAGTTCCTAATGGCTGTTACTATTTTCTACTGAGGGCACTGTTAGTATTGTCTAATGGAGGCAGTTACTATGGGATACTCAGGGAACTGTTACTATGGGCTACCGGGGCACTATTATTATGGGTACTGGGAAACTCTATAGGCTATAGGCACACATATCTACCTTCAGACGGTCCATTGATGCTAGGTGCAAGTTGCATTTGTGAGGACACTTTATGGCAGACACTTTACTGGAGTACAGTACTCTCTTGTTTTAGCATTATTTAAAAAGGAAATATTTGAGTGGCAGAAGGGGCCACCCCCTATGCTCTTACATAGAGGTCTGGTTATTACAGGTGTAAAGGATTTTAAAGAAATGGTATCAAATACTCCAGAATTTGAAGTGTGTAATTTACCTTCATATAACCAATGTACACTAACTATATGAAAGGCTAATATATATCCATGTAATAGTTCATTAATATAAGATTAGTGGGGATCCAACACCCAGCTACCTCTCAGATCAGTTACTATTCCTTTGAATGGAAGCTAATCTTCACTGACTCAGCTCAGCATATGTACTGAGAACTAGACCACAAACACACAGTAACTAATCCTCCTTCATCAGGACCATTGTAATAATGATGTCCTGCTCACATGAAGATGGAAGAAAAAAACATTGTGATTTTTCCAGAATGTGATTATGTCTTTGTTCAAAATTGTTCCCCCTGTTTCTAAATAATACATCATATTGTTGTGGATTTGATGCTTGGCACCCCATCAGTTGTCACACTTTGTGACTGCTGCATCCTTGTTTTTTCACATGAACTGTGATTTATCCAAGGTGGTCCCATACTGCAGAAGTGTACACTGTAGATGTGTTGCAGTGGAGCACAGGAGCTCTTAATTCCTGAATTTGCTGCTACCCATATCAAAGGCTGCATGCAAGAGGCGCTGTGACTACTAAGGGCAGAACTGGCTACTGGGGGCATCACTGTGACTAATGGGGACAGCACTGTGACCACTGAGGCCAGGCACTGTGATAATGACTATTGGCTACTAAAGACAAGTTCTGTGACAATCAGCTACTGGGGACAGATGTTGTGACTAGTGGCTACTGGGGCAGACACTGTGACTAGTGGCTACTGAGGCAGGTGCTGCAGCTAGTGGCTACAGGGAGCAGGTGCTGTGACTAGTGGCTACTAGAGGCAGCTGTTGACATATCCCCCAGATAGAAGAAGATGAGTTGCCCGATTTACATTAAATGCTGGTTATGGTTCTGTTTTCATGTGCTTAGACATGGCTATATATATATATATACACTCACCGGCCACTTTATTAGGTACACCATGCTAGTAACGGGTTGGACCCCCTTTTGCCTTCAGAACTGCCTCAATTCTTCGTGGCATAGATTCAACAGGGTGCTGGAAGCATTCCTCAGAGATTTTGGTCCATATTGACATGATGGCATCACACAGTTGCCGCAGATTTGTCGGCTGCACATCCATGATGCGAATCTCCCGTTCTACCACATCCCAAAGATGCTCTATTGGATTGAGATCTGGTGACTGTGGAGGCCATTTGAGTACAGTGAACTCATTGTCATGTTCAAGAAACCAGTCTGAGATGATTCCAGCTTTATGACATGGCGCATTATCCTGTTGAAAGTAGCCATCAGATGTTGGGTACATTGTAGTCATAAAGGGATGGACATGGTCAGCAACAATACTCAGGTAGGCTATGGCGTTGCAACGATGCTCAATTGGTACCAAGGGGCCCAAAGAGTGCCAAGAAAATATTCCCCACACCATGACACCACCACCACCAGCCTGAACCGTTGATACAAGGCAGAATGGATCCATGCTTTCATGTTGTTGACGCCAAATTCTGACCCTACCATCCGAATGTCGCAGCAGAAATCGAGACTCATCAGACCAGGGAACGTGTTTCCAATCTTCTACTGTCCAATTTCGATGAGCTTGTGCAAATTGTAGCCTCAGTTTCCTGTTCTTAGCTGAAAGGAGTGGCACCCGGTGTGGTCTACTGCTGCTGTAGCCCATCTGCCTCAAAGTTCGACGTACTGTGCGTTCAGAGATGCTCTTCTGCCTACCTTGGTTGTAACGGGTGGCGATTTGAGTCACTGTTGCCTTTCTATTAGCTCGAACCAGTCTGCCCATTCTCCTCTGACCTCTGGCATCAACAAGGCATTTCCGCCCACAGAACTGCCGCTCACTGGATGTTTTTTCTTTTTCGGACCATTCTCTGTAAACCCTAGAGATGGTTGTGCGTGAAAATCCCAGTAGATCAGCAGTTTCTGAAATACTCAGACCAGCCCTTCTGGCACCAACAACCATGCCATGTTCAAAGGCACTCAAATCACCTTTCTTCCCCATACTGATGCTCGGTTTGAACTGCAGGAGATTGCCTTGACCATGTCTACATGCCTAAATGCGCTGAGTTGCCGTCATGTGATTGGCTGATTAGAAATTAAGTGTTAACGAGCAGTTGGACAGGTGTACCTAATAAAGTGGCCGGTGAGTGTATATACACAGGCGTGCCGCTACTTAAGAACACCTGACTTACAGACGACCCCTAATTACAAACGGACCATTGAATATTGTTAAATTATACTTTATCCTTAGGCTACAATAAATAGCTATAACAGTTATCGAAGGTGTCTGCAATTAAGATTGCTTATTAATCCTGGTTCTTATGACAATCCAAAAATCCAATTGCCATAGAGACCAAAAAAAACCTGTCTGGGGTTACAATTATAAAATATACAGTTTCGACTTACATACAAATTCAACTTAAGAACAAACCTACAGAACCTTTCTTGTACGTAACCCGGGGACTGCCTGTAATATGAAAAAAATACAGAGCAGCACAATGGGTGAAGGGTGGGTGCACAGCCGTAGGTTACGTGGTGTAAAATAGGCAGCAATCTAATTTTGAATGAGTTCAAAAATCAAGGGTAAAGTTTATTCATATATTTTATGTATATTGTGTATATATATATATATATACATACATACATGGCCTTTATGATTAAAGGGGTTGTCCAGGCTGGTATACTGTTTTTACCAGTGGAGTGGGGAGGCTGTAAAAACAAGAAAGCATTTGTACTTAACCCTTCTCGTGCTCTGGTTCAGCGATGTGCCTCCTATCATTGCAGAGATGCACAAGTGATGTTGTAACCAAACCACAGCTCGTCCCCTCTGCAGCCTCTGCCTGCATCACTTGAGTTTCTCCCAGTTGCATGTATACAATACAAAACAGGATCAGAAGCGTTTCAGTGTAAATGCAGATACAATTGGGAGAAACTCTGCTTGAATTGCGTTCCCAAATGTAATTCAAGCGATTTGTTTGCAAATGTATTGGGAAAAATGCATCACCAAACTGATATGTGCCTTGTCTTATGACATTAATAGTGATGGCTAACGATGTCACAAACCGCACGCAAGTTGCTACTCAGAAAACACATTTACATACGATAAAGCACTTTGTCCAATGCAAATGCAGTCTGAAGCAGTTTATGAAGCTAATGCTAGCAGTGGGTCATTGGAGAGGCTGCTCCTGGGTTCAGCGCTCCTCTCTTCTAGTAACGTGCTGAGGGTTATGGGCAGAGGTGTTAGCTTGATGGGGTCATAAACAGTTAGAGTAGCTAGGAATGCATAAACACTAAATACGACCCTGGATCTATAGAATTGAAAATAGAATCAATTTAGGGGATAAGTCAAAGGTGAGCAACTATGTCTTTTGTACTCTGCATGCCTATAAAGTTTTACTTTATGGGAATAAACATTTGAAGCTACTAAGGAACCAAAAAGGATATAGTCTAGGTTGACCTCACCCTCTTGCTCAGAGGTTGAAGCTCCACACCAAACATTAGCAAACACAGGCAAAGGCTGGCCCAAGGGTCATGCTGCCCTTCTTTTTTTTTTTTTTTTACAAAGGATAGAAAGGGGAGGGGGCCTCTCCTAGGATAAGGGGAGTGGTGGTATGATCCAGCCCTAGGAAGGCCCCCTTCTTTATCCCTATGGGGCCCTTTCTTCTTTGAGTTTGTCCTGGATTCTGTAATGTGACAGTCTGTGTGATCAGGGATAGCAGAGGGTTAAATTCTCAGAGTTACAGCAATGAGGATCTACTTAGCTTCCTGTGTGCAGTAGATGAAATATGATCTTGACATGTACGCTGGATATGCACTGAGATATGGACCCGAATAGTGTTGTACTGCATCTTTCTACAATGTCAAGAAATATACTGTTCAGCATAGATACTTGCCACAAAATATCAAAACTTAATCCATTCACGTGTCCTTGAGAGTTATAAATGCTGGGTGTTATTTATAAATACTACTACTATTCTGTTGAAAAGTCCTGCCTAATGATAACATAACGGACACCCACCAGACCCCATTACAGTCAACAGGGGTCAATTAGGATGTATTGATGTCTATTATGTAATAGATTGGGAGGTTTCTATTTTTGTGTCCCTATAACAAAATTGAAAAGTGGAAATCTTGTTGTGAACTTTGCCTTACAGTCTCTCATTCTCTCCTATATTGCTCCTTGTAGTTGTGGCCGTTCTAATTAGCAACCCTTAAAGGGAAAAAGTATGGCATGTGAGAGAACAGTGTAGATAAGAAAACCTTGAATTCTTGCATTACCCTTTTTTGTGTATGGAAAAGGGGGCAAGACCCGTTCACTGACTCCCAATACACAACATCGAAATAAATGTCTGAAGCCAGGGAGGGGAGGGGCAGGGTGTCAGCATAGTGAGGGCAGGCACAGAGATGAACACTACAGTAAGTGGGATAATCACAGGGTTAGCAGATCAGTCATTGAAAACAAGAGCCATATTGTTGCTGAGCAGCTGCCATGTTTGCTGCCATGCAGTCTGCACAGTCATGTGTGCCCAGGTTTTTTCCGTGGACCTGGCGGTCTCTGCCAATACTGTATATGTAAAGGAGATAATTGTGCTTATTCTTTATAGATTTGCAGCTGCCGGATATTTCTAACTTCAGAGCCGGAGACAGGATTCTGGGATTTTCCCCTGGAAATGTCCTCAATAAGCACAGTAGGGGGTTATTTCTAAAGATAAAATGCATGGAGGAAATGGAGTCCCCTATCTGTAATGTATGGATGTCAGATTTCTGTAGGCATAGCTGCAGATGTTGGTACCACAAGCGTCACACATAGCACTGTAAATGATTGTGACATTATTTTGTATTCTGTTTCTATTCACATCTAGCTCAGCATCTGAATAGAGTGCGATTTACTGCAATGCTTTCTGGGAGATGTAGTGCTTTTCTCAGACACCTGTCTGAGAAGTGTGTACTTGCTAAAGACCTGCCCTAAAGACCTCAGCTTGCACCTCAAAAACATTTAAAGAATCCAATTTTTCTTGACATGGAAACTTCTGTTTCACTCCCGTCTACACTACTGTAATTCCCTACCAACCGGTTTTTCAGTCAGGGGCTTACTACAGTGGTAGCAGCCACAGGAGCTGCAAAGTCAGGGGGCCCCAGAATCTGACCTAAAGAATGGCGGATGTGCACCATTATAAACATTGTACATCATAATATGTATATAACAGTGCACATCGTTCACAGTACACAGCATGAATTGGTAGATAGGAAATGTTGGGGGGAAAAGGGAGGGAACAGCAGAACGACACAACTAGGTAGCTCTGATCTCTAATTCATGCCGTGTACTTCCCCCATGTGGTCAACAACTAGCGGGGCAGATCTGTGTATACATGTATATAGACCAATAGCTTTGCAGTATACTATTCACACCCCTTTGATGACTCTTTTGTCTGATATATATTATGCATTTTGATTATTAAAGGAGTAGAAGATCTTGACTAAGAGATTGACATGTCTTGGTCTCTATGTTCAATCAAGGGTTAATTAGGACTCACCTTACAAAAGTCAAGAGGGCTGTTGGGGCCCTGCATAAAAATCCCTAACAGGAATGAACCCAGAGTGTTTAAGAAGTCAGTGAAAGGTAGTGGAGGAAGTGTCATTGTTTGGGGAATGTTTTCTGTAACAGGAGTTGGATATACAGCTACATGGCAAAAGAAATGCAAACCAACAACATGTGATTCCTTCCTTTCGGTTATCACTCAATCATTACTCATGCATTTATAATCTTTCTCTGTACTACAGTCATTGATGTTCTCTAATTATGATCATCACATTTGTTTTGCAAAATAAAGGTTCTATGTTGGTGTACTTTGGTAGTTATGTAAAACACTGTTCTAGTGGCATGGTGTACCTTTTACAAAAAGTCTATCAAATGTTGATCAATGGAGATTTCACATTATTTGTAAAAAAAAAAAAATCAAGGGATCATATATTGTTCTCTAATTTTAATCTCAGAACGTGCACATTTTTCTGAATGGGGTCAGATTTCAGGCTTCTGTGCTTGAAAACCACACCCAGAGCTGCCTGTGAATGACAGCTCCCTTTCTGATCTTTCCTTGGGAAAGCTGGGTGTGAGTTTGAGATTGTTCTGTCTGCAGCTGTGGCTTGAGTGATGGAAGGCTGAACCACTCAGTGCTGGACGTAGTGTCCATTGCCCCCTTTATATTCTGCCCAGTTCCTTCAGAGGGTGCTGGTTATTCAGTCTCATCTTAGCTATTTAGTTCTTTTGCTATTTTGTTGTTTGCTATTCTGTGTATTTGACCTCTGCTACGCATACTGACCATTCTATTACTATACGATTCTGTACCTTTGCCGCCATCTTGGTTTTGACCTGGTTCTTTTCGACACTGCTTATCTGTCTGTATCTGTTGTTTGTCCTTCAGTGTCATCTATCTCCTGGTGTTACCCCGCTTCCCCTGTCCCAGGTTTGTTTAGTTCTGGCTTAACACTTTTTTGAAGACTAGTGTGAACTCTGGTTTATCTCAGTATTCCGGTTACCTGTCTGCTCCACCATCCAGCACCTGCCAAACGAAGTTAGTCTTCCTGTCACCTTGTAGGGTCACTTGGGGACCGTTAGTTAGGTTCCTGGTAGCGGGTTCACCCTTGTCAGGGCAGTTTTATCTGCTGCAGGAAGAGCCCTAGCTCACAGGGACCTCACAAGGTTAGGTTGCCACCACTTACCCAGTCTGACAGCTAATGACAAGGCTGGTTGTGGTTGCACTGTTGCTGGACAGGTTCATTACATCTCATTTGTATGAACACAGTGACTCAACTTTTTATTAATTCTATGAGTAAAATGATGCATGTGTGACCTATTAGAATAAGAGATTCACATTGCAGGCTCTTCTCAGAGCTTTTGCCTTCAACCACAGATAAGCTGGGTGGTGCATTGCATGTAACTATTTTAATACTTGAAATAGGAAAAACTTTATCATTATCTGGTAGATTGCTGCTTGGATAATGGAAGAACAAATCATAGCAGCGTGCCCATGCCAGATGGCCCTGTGAATTCCACCAGCAAGAATGCAGGCTGTGTCAGTCTCTAGCATCAAGTGACTAAGCCTATGACAACAGGAAACATTCATTTCAAGCACCTGCCGGTGATAAGATACAAAGGCAGCAGAAGGCAGGGAGGGTCAGGACGGGGTCCAGTGCAATGTATGCAGGTGACTCCGCTATATATGGTCTCCTGATAGGAAGCAGGAGGTGTGGTATATGTGGGGAGTGATGAGGACTAGAGTAGGGATTGGATCGCTAAGCTCAGGTTTTTGCATTACCAGCAGAATTATTTCACTGCAATCTGCTTTATGCAAGCTGAATTGCATAAATTTGCATATCACCAAGTGTAAAGAAAAGCAGTTATTTTAGGCTTCTCTGTTCAGAACTGTCTGCACCGTATTGATTTCATCATTAAAAAGAAATCTACTGGGTGGTAGCCAAAAAGCTTTCCAGCAATTCACATGCTTCATGGGGCAGATTTACTTACCGGTCCATTCGTGATCCAGCGTCGCGTTCTCTGCGCTGGATTCGGGTCCGGCCGGGATTTATTAAGGCAGTTCCTCCGACGCCCACCAGGTGGCACTGCTGCGCTGAAGTTCCCCGGAACGCACTGGAATACACCGAGCCGGGCTGAGTGAAGGTAAGTGCAAGCTCCGTGACACATTTTTTTTTTTAAAATGCGGCGGTTTTTCTGAATCCGTCGGGTTTTTGTTCGGCCACGCCCCCAGATTTCAGTTGCGTGCATGCCAGCGCCGATGCGCCACTATCCGATCGCGTGCGCCAAAATCCCGTGGCAATTCAGGGGAAATTGGCGCAAATCGGAAATATTCGGGTAACACATCGGGAAAATGCGAATCGGGCCCTTAGTAAATGACCCCCAATGTTCTGCTTGACCTGCAGGAAACTTTTAAAAGGGTTTTCAGAGGAACAAAAGTTAGGCCCCATCCATGTGATCAGATCACGAAAACGAGGGGTCCGATGGGGTCCCACGTACCTCTGTCGCTCTGTCAGACTAATGGAGCAGATGGCCGTGCATGACCGTTCTGCTCCAGTAATCTCTATGGAGATGACGGAAATTGCCGGACCCCTTGTTTTCGTGATCTGCGGGGGTCTCATTACCCCTTTAATTATAACTGGACCCCTTTAATTATAACTGGACCACTCCGTAGTGTTTTTAAACATCAATGGGAGTTCCATGTACAGGGCTTTGAGGGGCCCACTCTTCAGGTTTCAACTATCTGTGACCCATGGAGGCAGATGGAGCTGCTTAAAAATGACCCCAGTGCAGCCCTGCATTCCTTATTAATACATATATATTTTACAGCTATAGGACCTTCAAGGGTGCTCCAAAGGTCCTAAACAGGCAGCACAGGAGGAGACACAGGAGATTTGTTAGGTAAGTATTGTTCGCCTCATTTGTGACTCCCGAGGGCACAGTCACACGCTGCGCTAGTACTTCATTAACAAGCACAGTGCTAGTGCAATGGGAGCGTGCCTCGGGCCGAACGCATTTGTGTTTACAGTGAAACGTATGCAATCAGTAAACAACTGCATGCATTTCACTGAAAAACTGATTGTGAGGGGAACATTGCCCCCTGCACTTGGAAACTCCATGGCCAGTAAGTCTTTGCTGAATATTGCAGCAAACACTTGCCAGTAACACCCGCGCTCGATATTAACCTGTGGATCGTTGCCGGCTTGGTGAATATTGTTGATCCCTGTGACATCATCTGGGGGCGGTGATCAGTTTCCATGACAGCCTCGGGTTTTCTGAAGAACCAAGGCTGTCTGGATTTAACCTATTCACTCCAATGTGCGATGAATGAGGAGTAAATTTCCCATATACTGCTATACTGTTGTATGGCAGTGTATGGTAGGATCAATCAGACAACCTAAGGTGAAAGTACCCCAGGGGGTCTGAAAAAATAATATTTAAAAAACCCTAAAAATTCTAATCATCCACTTTTCCCTAGAATTCATATAAATATAAACAGTAACAGGAAATAGCGCCCAAAATCGAAAAGGTTTTTTTGCCATTTTGAAAAATATAAAAAATTCAATAAGTGATCAAAAGGCCATACAGTCCTAAAAATAGAAGCACTGAAAGCATCATCAAAAGTCGCAAAAAGATGACAACACCCACAGCTCTGTACACAGAAGTATGAAAAAGTTATTAGCCCCAGAAGATGGCAAAATAAAAACTATTTTTTATGTACAGGAGGTTTTACTTCTTGTAAATGTATAATAACATTATAAAACCATTACAAATTTGGTATCCCCATGATTGTACCGACTCAAAGAATAAAGTAGTCGTCATTTTGGGGCGCACAGTGAAAGCCGTAAAATCCAAGCCCACAAGAAAATGGTGAAAATGCAGTTTTTCACCGATTTCGCTGCATTTGGAATTTTTTTCCTGCTTCCCAGTACATGGCATAGAATATTAAATACTGTCACTATGAAGTGCAATTTGTTACACAGATAACCAGCCCCAACACAGCTCTTTACATGTAAAAATAAAAAAGTTATAGATTTTTGAAGGTGGTGAGTGAAAAATGAAAACACAAAAATGAAAAAGGACCTCGGCGTTAAGGGGTCAAAAGCCATTCCTGCCATAGGGGGCACACACCAATATGTCAGTGTACTTGGTTTATTATCCTTCATCCTGGTGGTTAAAAGAAAGGAAGGCGAGAACTTTCAAAATATACAAAAAAATTACAGTTGCAGATGTGCATCCTTTTAACACCACACTCACTTTATGCCAAAATCCTATAAATAAAAAATGAAAGACCATTCTTTTATGATAATGTGTTCACACACTGAAGTGGGAAGGAGGGGTCTTCTCCTTATAACAGATGCATTTAGAAACAAGCAACTGGTGCTTTGCCTATAAACAATGCAAAACATGTGCTTGTTCCCAATCGCAATCGTTTATTTCTAAATGCATCTGCAATCCAAAAAAACTCCCCCACTAAACTTTAATTGCGTCTGTCAATGCAAAGCAGGGGCATAATTATAGTGGTAGCAGCTGCTATGGGGCTCGCAGTGTCAAGGGGCCCGGCATCAGACCAGACACACTAAAGAATAAAGGATGTGTCTCAATATAAATATACACTCACCGGCCACTTTATTAGGTACACCTGTCCAACTGCTCGTTAACACCTAATTTCTAATCCAGCGAAGTGCACATGGCGGAAACTCAGTACATTTAGCGATGTAGACCTGGTAGACAATGTCTTCCTGCCGTTCAACGAGCATAAGTATGGAGGAGAAAGGGATTGGACGCCTTTGAAGATGGCATGGGTTGTTGGTGCCATAGACGGGGCGGTTGAAGTATTTCCAGGAAAAATTCTGACGGTTCTACTGGGAGTTATTCACGCACAAACCATATCTCTAGGGTTTACAGGAATGTCGAAATCCGAAAAAGAAAAAAAACATCCAGTGAGGGCAAGTTCTGTGGGCGGAAAATCCTGTTGACTGCCAGAGGTCAGAGGAGAATGGCAGACTGGTTCAGCGTGATAGAAAAGGCAAACAGTGACTCAACTCGCCCCGTTTTACAACAAGGTAGGCAGACGAGGCATCTCTGAACGCACAGTACGTCGAAACATTTGAGCAACGCTGGGCTTAGCAGCGGAAGACCTACACTGGAGTCCGGTTGCCACTAGCTTTCAGCTAAACGACAGGAAACGAGGCGTACAATCTGCCACCAAGCTCATCGAAATTGGCCGAGACGATAATAGGGAAAAAACTTGCCCTGGTCTGTGAGTCTCGAATTTCTGCTGCGAACATTCGGATGTAGGGTCCAGGAATTATGGCATCAACAACATGAAAGCATGGATCCATCCTGCCTTGTATCAACGGTTCAGGCTGGTGGTGGTGGTGTCATGGTGTGGGGAATATTTTCTTGGCACTCTTTGGGCCCCTTGGTACAAATTGAGCATCGTTGCAACGCCACAGCCTACCTGAGTATTGTTGCTGACCATGTCCATCCCTTTATGACCACAATGTACCCAACATCTGATGGCTACTTTCAGCAGGATAATGCGCCATGTCATAAAGCTGGAATCATCTCAGACTGGTTTCTTGAACATGACAATGAGTTCACTGTACTCAAATGGCCTCCACAGTCACCAGATCTCAATCCAATAGAGCATCTTTGGGATGTGGTGGAACGTAAGATTTGCACCATGGATGTGCAGCCGAAAAATCTGCGGCAACTGTGTGATGCCTTCATGTCAATATGGACCAAAATATCTGAGGAATGCTTCCAGCACCTTGTTGAATCTATGCCACGAAGAATTGAGGCAGTTCTGAAGGCAAAAGGGGGTCCAACCTGTTACTAGCATGGTGTACCTAATAAAGTGGCCGGTGAGTGTGTGTGTGTATGTGATATATATATATATTTATTATGCTGCATACTGCATATAAGAGTGCACATCTTCCACAGTACATAGCATAATTCAGAAGATCAGATACAAAATTTTGGGGAGAGGAAGGGGATGGCAAAACAACAGAATTAGGGAGCGCTCAACTGTAATACCTGCCGTGTACTTCCCTCATGTGGTCAGCAGCTATTGGAACAGAACTGTGTATAAATGTATATATCAGTGCATAGACGTGTTTGCATAAATAGAGGGGCCCCATTCATAAGTCTGCTATAGGGCCCTGCCTCTCCTAGTTACGCCCCCGATTCAAAGGCCGTGTGTGAACATGGTCTTAGGCTACATGCATACAGCCAAAAAAAGTGGAAGCATTATCACACAACCAAGCCAAATCTGATTACATAGACCAATTCTCTCATGAAACAGAGAAGGTCTGTGAAAAAAATGCAGCAAATGTGTCTATCCAAGTAGACCTACACATATAACACAATGCATGTCAGGGTACATAGCATTTAACACCTCCCGTACTGACAACACACAAGTCTCCATCCCCCACTGTCAATGCATACGCCTCCCCTACTGATGACACACATACTCCCCTCCCCCATTGCCAACACACAAGCCTCCCCACCAGAGGTCACACTACATTTTTTCCCGAAGAGTAACAATACTCATTTTACCATTTTTAAGGAGTATTTTTTTCCGATGAGGAGTATTAGATTTCCAGAAATATAGTGTGTGGTGGGGGTATTATACAGTATGGGGAAAGGGGGGAGGGTATTATATAGTGTAACGTGTAAAGGGGGGCATAATACAGTATTGGATTAGATTTCCAGAAATATAGATTAGATTTCCAGAAATATAGTGTGATCTGGGGGCATTATATAGTGTAAAGTGGGGCATTATACAGTACGGGGGAGGTGGGATTATACAGTGCTTTTGTGCAGTGTTAATATACTGCTATTCATGCAAGGATTGTGTAACTCCTATTGTATGTGCAGGCAGTGAGGGCATAAGAGATTGTGCAACTTAAGTGGCGCATTATGCTGTGTAGGGACACAAGGCTGGAACTACACTATTTGGGAGTAAGAAAGAGGCATTATACAGTGCGGGGGGGGATGGGCATTATACAGTGCGGGGGGGGGATAAAGGCCGTATGGTGCTGGAATTTAGATTCCCGACTTAAAAACACGTCTGCAATTTTCTGGGTTTCATCCCTGTAAACAGAGATAAAAAAACATATAGTTATAAAATGATTATACATAAGTAATGTCATGTATGTACACAGTGACTGCACCAGGAGTATAGTGAGTGCAGCTCTGGGGTATAATACAGGATGTAACTCAGGATCAGTACAGGATAAGTAATGTCATGTATGTACACAGTGACTGCACCAGCAGCAGAAGAGTGAGTGCAGCTCTGGAGTATAATACAGGATGTAACTCAGGATCAGTACAGGATAAGTAATGTCATGTATGTACACAGTGACTGCACCAGCAGCAGAATAGTGAGTGCAGCACTGGGGTATACAGATTCGGAAAAACTGCGGAATTTAAAAAACAAAATGTGTCGCAAGATCAAGCACTTACATGCACCAAGAAGAAGCAGGTGAACTCCAGCGGATCTCGGCACAGCAGCGACACCTACTGGATATCGGGCACACGACCTTAGTGAATTGCGGCAGACCCGAATCAGCGTTGGAGAACGCGCTGCAGGATTGTGACTGGACCAGGTAAGTAAATGAGCCTCTATGGGGCAGATTTACTTACCCGGTCCATTCACGATCCAGCGGCGCGTTCTCTGTGGTGGATTCGGGTTCCGGACGGGATTCACTAAGGTAGTTCCTCCGACGTCGGAGTTCCCCAAGGCCCGCTGGAATGCACTGAAGTTCACTGGCCTATTCCTGGTGAAGGTAAGCGCGAGTCCCGTGACACTTTTTGTTTTTTAAATGCGGTGGTTTTTCCGAATCCGTCGGGTTTACGTTCGGCCGCGCCCCTCGATTTCCGTCGCGTGCATGCCGGCGCCGATGCGCCACAATCCGATCGCGTGCGCCAAAATCCCGGGGCAATTCAGGGGAAATCGGCGCAAATCGGAAATATTCAGGTAACACGTCGGGAAAACGTGAATCGGGCCTTTAGTAAATGACCCCCTATGTGTTAAGCCTCACTGACATGTAGAGAACTCCTTTAAAGGGATACACCCCGGTTTAGGATGAAGGGTCAATACAAACATCTCAGCATCCTGACCCCTGATAGTTTGGAGGAGAATTCTTCTAACATCTCAGCATCCTGACCCCTGATAGTTTGGAGGAGAATTCTTCTAACATCACATTTGCTCAAGAAATCCATAAAGCATTAAATGGCAGAAGCTGAAAGAGCTGACACATCCCCCTGGAGAGCGCTCGGGCGCAGAGCGGTAAAAGACGTGTTATCTGCATGGAGAAGCCTCGCTTACAGCCAGACACGGAGAATAAATCATCACAGAAGTGCAAGCAGAGATCAGCGGCTAAGGATAAGCCACGACAACACAGTCATCAGCACAGACGTCCCATCCTCCAGGCGTACTTCCCCTTTAAACATCGCAACGTCCGCACAAGAGCATCAAACCTTGTCATTACATAAAATATCTTATTAGATATAATCATTGAGACCTTGTACTTCTCACAGCTGAGATTTTGTTACAGTTGTTTCAAGCCCAGACAATCCTATATGAGCTCAGAAATCAGCAAGACAAATTTGTTACAATGTATCGGGCTGCAGTCCAGGCTTTTTAGGTCACATAGGATTGTCAAGGCTAGATGCAAATAATACAGCGAGACTGTCACCGGCTGCGAGAGCCATGATAGCAGGGACCCTGTGCATCATAGATAGATCCAAGATAGATATGAGAGAGAGAGATAGATAGATACAAGATAGATATGAGAGAGATAGAAAGATATCAAATAGGTAGGTAGATATATAGACGATAGATAGGAGATAGATAGATAGGAGATAGATAGATAGATAGATAGATAGATAGATAGATATTAGATGGATAGATATGAGATAGATAGGAGATAGACAAATAGATAGATAGATAGATAGATAGATAGGAGATAGATAGATAGATAGATAGGAGATAGATAGGAGATAGACAGATAGATAGATAGATACATACATACATAAGAGATACGAGATAGATAGATAGATAGATAGGAGATAGATAGGAGATAGATAGATAGATAGATAGATCGGAGATAGATAGATACATACATACATACATAAGAGATACGAGATAGATAGATAGATAGATAGATAGATAGATAGAAAGGAGATAGATAGATAGAAAGGAGATAGTGACATCACTGTATTATCCCTGTACTGTGACATCACTGTGTGTATTATCCCTGTACTGTGACATCACTGTGTGTATCTTGTTTGACCCTGACAACCTCCTATTGGTTTCTGCCTCTTCAGTCCTGTCCTCATTTCCATCCCTGTCCTGCGTTCCTCTATGTTGGGGTGTAATGACTGATTCTATTAAAGAAACAAATAACTGGGCTCGGAGCTGCAGGGTGAGCGGATGAATGAGGGAGGTCAGGGGAAGGGACGCGGCCGAGCTGCTTGAAATTCCGAAATAGACAGAGAAACTATTAGCCGCATAAGTCGTCCATTGATAGTCTAACAAATCCTCATCCAGGAGCTGATCTGCCAGGATACGGGAGATCCAACACAGCGGCCACAGAGGAGGCGTCAGAGCCAGCTAATTATTACATAATGATAATGTGACATTATATACTGCGTAGGAAACACCCAGAACAAACCCAATATTCACAGAACAGACATTCCATCATGTCAGGAAAACACAAACATACACAAGTCTCTAGTATATGATAGTTATATTCCTGTACATAGGGGGCAGTATTATAGTAGTTATATTCCTGTACATAGGGGGCAGTATTATAGTAGTTATATTCCTGTACATAGGAGGCAGTTATTGCATCTGGCTCCTCCGCAACAGAAGCTGCCTTTGTAACTTAGCTATGTAGAAGTAATATTAGGATTGCTAAAAATGTTGGGAGATAGCATGAGGCCATCAGCGATGAGTTTTTGCATTTCTTTCAAGAAAAGGTCGGTGGGATCAGATGAAAGTGGTCGATAAGTGGTAGAATCTTTAAGCATATTAGTGGTCGATAAGTGGTAGAATCTTTAAGCATATTGTATGCTTGCTGTCGGTATAGTTCTTTATCAAGAATGGTGATGTTGCCACCTTTATCCGAGGGACGGATAATAATGTAAGGGCCCCAGCCACCTCTCTGACCCGCCCCCCCCAGCCACCTCTCTGACCCACTCACTGTTTTGAGCAAAAGAGACAGAGCGTGCTCTATCTATGGCCGTAAGAACGGCCATGTGCTCTATTCTCCATGGAGAGGGGAAGGCTGAGCTGCGCTCACCTCTCCTTCTCTCCAGTGCGCCCGACGTGTGCCCGCCACATATATATATATTTTAAGGGGAAGGGGGGCCCCATGCAGAAATCTGCTATGGGGCCCAGCCTCTCCTGGTTATGCCCCTGGTGGGTGGTTATACAGTGCTTGGGGGGGCATTATACAGTGCAGAGGCATTGGCATTGTACAGTGTAGGGGGTGGTTATACAGTGCGAGGGGGGCATTATACAGTGCAGGGGATGGGCATTATACAGTGCGAGGGGACATTATACAGTGTGGGGGTTTATACAGTGTGAATAGGGGCATTATACATTGCAGGGGGGATGGGAGTTTAACACAAACCATTGTACTGTGCAAGCAACAACACTGACACATTCATACATTATACATGTAAATAAACATGCACAAAATGTTCACATATAGATCAGACATCACCCCTCCTGGTCCTGGCTGACATGAACTTCCCTGCCCCTCCCCCTCCTGGTCCTGGCTGACATGAACTTCCCTGCCCCTACCCCTCCTGGTCCTGGATGACATGTGCTTCCCTGCCCCTCCTGGTCCTGGCTGACATGTGCCGTCCCTCCCTGTCCCCTCGACCCCCTCCTGGCCCCTGGCTGACATGGACCTTCCCTGCCCCTACCCCTCCTGTTCCGGATACATGTGCAGTGACCTGGACATGCCAGTAACATCTGGCAATCTGTCACTATAATGTTTTGGTCCCTTCATAGCTTAAACCCACTGTTTTCTCATATATGTACTCCCCTAACCTAGTCTTTCATGCATCTTTTGTAAGCACATGTGAAGGTATAGGCCCAGCTAGTGTGGGAGTAGTTTTTCAATGTCCTCCATTTTTAGCTTTCCATGTGTAAATATTGCTATTGCATCTGCCATTGACCACTAATGTTAGTTCCCTCCCATCTATATTACGCCATATTACTGTATCTTACATCCTCTGCACTGGTCAAGGCTGTGGGAGTGGATCTTCTGAATCACACCTTACCTCCCGGGGCCCAGTCAAGGCTTTGATTGCTCTGGACGGAGGGTCCCAGAGCACCCTCTGTAGAGGGTCTGTAACCCTGTAGTTCTAGGGAGCACACACCTTTCTGATGTGGGTGCATTGTGTATACCCCCTTCGTGTGTGGTCAATAGGATCTGTGAGGCGAAAGAGCCATAGGCAATATTCCTTTGCAAGCCTGTTTTACCCAAGTTTAGCAGGGAATTACTACGTGCACCTCTTTAACCGTCTGGTGACAATACATAATATATATAACAGAGCCCATAGCAAGCTGTCTTTGAAGGTTTTGAGGGCATCCCCGCATCAGCGCCAAAGTTTGTTCGTATTTAAGTACGTCACCCTGTCTAATAGGAGTAAAGTCATATGGGAGCAGGGTTTCTACTCACTCAGCAAGCAATATTATTGCTAGTCAAGCCTCTGTTAAAAGACTTCCGCTCATCTCCTTCAGAAGACCACTTACCATGCATCTACATTACACCATCCAAACTACTGTGATCTGGATTTCTCCCCCGTGTCCTGCCATAAATAATCAACGGTTACCCACCCCCGAACGTGGGCGTCTGAAGTCTTCATTGGCTACGTACCTACGTGGGGGGCGGGTACTCGGGAAAGCACAAGAGTGTTAGTGTCCACCGTGGATGGGGGCCCATATATTCCCTCGGATATAGACTCCACCAGTGATGACAACCTTAAGGACCCCCCCAGCCACCCCAATACAATCCCGGTGTCACCAATGGTTCTTTTTGGCGTCACTAACAGGATCAGCCCATGCGCCTAATTCCACAATGAAGACTTCCGATTAATCGGTGGCGTCAACTAAAATTGTTAAAGAGACATGTACAAGTCATCTAAAATCATTACTGTGTCTTTGAAAAGTTAGGGTGCCGCCCCCTTTGAGATTGAGACTGCATCACTTTACATCTGTGTGGTGTGAATTGCAAGCCTCCCCTATTGGGATTCCAGTTGCAGTTTTGGATTACAGTTGTTGCTTGCTTAGCTCCGCTGTACACATCTTCCATGTGGACCGCAAAGTTCCTATAATTGTGTGACGCAAATGATTGTGCTGCTGTGTGTACTGTGATGCCTATCTACTTGCTATTGTTCCTTTGCTTGTTCTGCTGCGCAGAATAGGCATCAATAGGTTATTGTCTCCCCCAGCAGCTTCTGCATGTAGCTCCGCCCACCTGATCGTGGTTCAGGTCCTCCTCTCTTCATTCCTAGCAAAGTGAACTATTCGTGTTGTTCTGGTACTACCGGGAAGTATTTTCTTAGCTTCACCCCATACAGTTTTGCTATGCACTGCCATCTTGCACAGAGTACCAGCCCCTCCAGCTCTGTCCACCACGCGGCATTGTCCATTCTACTGTTTCCCCTATCATTCAGTCTGCAGCTCCAGTTTTTTCTTTCTTCAGCCGTTTTGTGCCTGCCTGCATTTTCATAGTGATTGCTTGCTGTGATCCGCGGCACCTGTCATTACAGCTATACAGCTACGTAAAAAGAATTTTTTTCTTAAATGCAGCGGCCCATATTTTTCCTTCCTTAAAAAGCCAGTCATTAATTTTGGAAAAAATTCTACTTTCTTCTCAAATGATCAGCTTGCCCCTAGCAGCAGCCCTGCATCTTCATCTGCTACTCGCTCCTACACACAGTTACAGCTGTCTTGCAACCTGTTCCAGCCCCTGTTATAGCAACAGGAATGCCTTTCTTTGTTTCTTCATAGGAACCATCGAATCTCCCAGTTACAGAGGATCCTCAATACCATTGAGGCATTTAAAGAAATATATTGGTACCATTGACTTGTGTCACTTTCTCCCAAACACAGGTACAGCTTCTATAGACAACTTGATGGTCCCTGGCTCAAAGGAAGTCCGTGCCTGGCCATCTACAGAAAGACCAGTGTTGAAGACCAGATTCTCAATCTTCTCAAGAAGGAATGTGAGGTCCAATCACAACTTAGGTTGTCTTAAATTTTATGACCGACGTCATAAACCTGGAGAAACGCTCAAGAATAGCCCTCGCCCTCCAGGCTGCATACATCTTTGTGCCAAGTAGATCCCATTGACGCCTGTTTGCTGCCTCAACATGATCCTGATAATTTTATAGAAGGCGTTGATTTCAGGCTAATACGAGAGCCAACTCCGCATGCCTGGCAGGCCCCAGAACCCAACCTGTTCCTTTTCTAGACTTCAAGACTTTAGCCTTACGAGTAGTAGGAACTCTACTCAAACCCTGTTGCGAAAGTTCTACTTCTGCCACTAATTCTCCGAACCGGCTGGTGGAATTTCTACTCTTCTGCATCCCTACTAACCACTACCCTCCTTTTTACCTTATGCAGGCCACTCATACTGTTCCAGTCAACGCCCTGTTTACTACACCTATACACTGATGTACTTGCCCCAAGTTGTTGCAATCTCTGTGGCAAGCCTTAAAGGAGATAAAGGTTCAGCCCTCATCCCGTGAGTCATCTTTATAGCCAGGACATTGTCTCCCGACCACGTCCGAATCACCCTAGACCTGTAGAGTCCCCCATCCCTGAAAGTCTCCACGACATGAACCTCCTTATTGTACTTACTCGTGAACGTCTGGCTTACAAATACCAATGTTACCAGTTAAACGGGCCAACTCCCGAGGCCAATGCGCCCCTCCCCTCGGTGTAGTGAATCCAAGGGCCCAGAGGGACAAATCGCATGGATTTCAAAGTTCATCTCGCAATGCCCGTACAATAACTGTTTTGATAGATGGTGTACCCTTAGACCGCCCTTAGTGGACAACTGGTTCACAAAGTCACTACCTTGAGGCGACAGACATTTGAAAAGTATTTGACGTCTGACATTTCTAAATCCTGTGGGTAAAGCAAGTTACGTTTAAATAGCAGTAATGGTCACCCTATTCCCCGCTAGGCTACTGGAACCCACCCATTCGTATTGGTGATCGTCAGTTACCAGGTCAAGGTGTAATTGTGTTACTGATGGCTCAGGGAATACCAGCATAGTGTTTAGGCATGAATGTGATGCGGCGGCCATGTTTTTACTGAATTGCAGCTGCTTTGCACGCTTCCCTTCCTTCTTCTGCTGCATCCTTCCCATTAAAGAAAGCCATTTCAGCGGACCATTAAAGGGCTTCTGTGCTCAGCAGACAGTTCGCCAAGCGCAAAAGGTGAAATTTGCCGTTTCGATCCGGTTTGAGACCAGTACCCTACCTCCAAACAGCGAACCGTAGTCTGTTGTCGAGCTCGTCCAGGATAGATAATTTGCCAGAGTAAATGAAGCTCTTCTTGGATCCCATCCAAATTGAGTACATCCCCTGGTAGAACTGCCAGGACAGTATCGTCACGGTCTCAAACGGTAGAGTACCGGTAAACGGCTAGTGAACCTCGGCGATGCCCCTGTAACTTACAAATTCAATTCAGTTTGCTCACTATAATCACCTGGATCCAGAAGACATTGTCTGATGAAGGAAAATCTTGCAACTGGCACACCAAAAGTCATTTAAAACCACCCCCAAGGTAACCAAACACCACCTACCTTTGGTGGAACAGAACTCAATGGTTGGAGAGGCGAACACTCCTATTGAAGATATATGGTGCATCACAGTCGCTAAGCGACATAGTGGAAGCTTCATCCAAGCATTCCCCTGGACTTTGGGAAGACGACTAAAAAAAATGTTTGATTCAGACACAAGATCAATACAGGTGATCATCCTCCTATCAAGGAAGGCACCGTCCCATAACTCCTGCCAACTTCACAGCAAGTAAAGAAACTGATTAATGAGATGAAAAACAACCAAAGTCCATTCAAGAAGTGAAAGTCCTGGCTTGCACTCCTCGTCTTAGTGAAGAAGAAGATGCAACATCAGATTCCGCGTTTACTACAGAAAACTGAAATATGTCACCGTCCCACAAAGATGCCCCTTCCTCTTCCCAGGTTGAAAGAATCCATCACTGCTCTTCTTTCCTCAGCTGCATACTTTCTCCACTCCTGGACCTACCCAGCGTTACTGGCAAGTACCCCATGCTCCTGAGGATATAGAGAACAGCTTTCACTACTTTACTCCAATGGACTCTCTATGAGTTCAAATGGCATGCCATCGGATTGTGCAACGCCCCAGCAACATTCCAATCTTTATGGAAAGGTCTATGCCACATTAATCTTCCAGAGCGTCCTGCTGTATCTTGACGATGTCCTTGTTTATTCTCGGAGCAATAGATGAAGAATCACTTAAATCATCTAACCGACGTGTTTTTTTTTCCAATTGCTCATTTGAACATTGTCTGAAAGATCAAGCCACCTAAATCCACCTTCTAAAACTCACGTCAGTTACTTGGGTCATGTCGGCATTGCTTAAGGAATAACAAGCCTGATCCAGAAAAGATTTCTTTCTGCTGTGAAAAATTGGGACACCCCAAGAACTGTGACGAAGTCAGAAGTTTCCTAGGATTTTGCGGGCTACTACCAGCCGCTTTATACCTAACTTTGGCCAAGTAGCAGAACCCCAATCACCTAACTTCTACCGACTTCTACGTGGTTTGTCTAGAGAAAGATTTATAACCGAAGATTTTTTTCTATTGATTGGTCTGAGAGACAAGAAGCTGGAAAAAAAAAAAACATTCCAGACTTGCAAAGAGCCCTGCTGACCTCTCCTCCATTCTAGCGTACCCTGACTACAGCCATCCATTTTTCCGTCCTACAATACAACGGATGCCAGCTATCAAGGCTAGGAGCTGTATTGTCACAAGTCCAAGGTCGCAAAAGAGAGTCCTCGCTTATTATGCCAGCCCGAAGCTTGAAAGGTGCCAGAAGAACGATAACAATTACAGTGTTCGTTCAAGTTAGAGCTACTAGCTCTTTTGTGGGCCGTTACCGAAGTCAAAGATTACTCCAGCCACACCATTCATTCCCGTTTACACGGAACACCACCCTCTCGCTCAACCCTTAATATGCACGGCTAGGTGCCTTGAACAAAGATTTCTTCCAGAATTACAATTATTGCTTTTGATACAATAACCCCGCGAAGTGGTAAACCAATATCAATGCAGATGTATAACTCCCTTTGCCCTAGGCAGAAGAAACCTCCTGATGAGAGACTTGTGGAAGACGTAGAGATGCCCCCTTCTATCAAATGTTTGCTATGCAGAATTTTTATTGGCTGGCCTCACTGCAGACATAAAGGTCCTCCACAGAAACATGATCACTTCAAGATCTCTAGATTGCAAACTCTCCGAATGAATCTCGAGTTTTGGTGCGATCTATGATTTCTTAACTACCGGGGGGGGGGGGGGGGGGGAAAGAACACTGTCAGACTCCGAAGACAGTATCCATATCTGAACTCAAGCGTCGATGAGACAAGCGAAAAGGCTCCTTCATTCAAAAGGGCCTCAATCATAACGTAATACCTTGGTGATCCTTTCCAGGAGAGAGAATCCAAATACACCAATTCTGCATTCCGCAGAATAGACGCAAAAATGTGCTTGACGCCTTATTCTGACCAATCACATGACAATTTTGGCGTACACAACACGGAAGCTACCATCGCCAGCGCTTCTACTGGATTGGAATGGCGAGCAGATATTGAAAATGTGCGGCGATGCCCAGCTTGCCACCTGACTAAGCCTAAAGAAGGAGGCTAGAGCGTCCATTGGAATCCAATCAACTCTCACCGACCAAATGAGCTAGTTGGCTCTGGATCATGTGAAACTGCACCTTACCTTCATGGATATACTTATGCTCTCACTATGTGGACCACTACGCTAAGTGGGTCGTCAGTTGGTGTTCCACCATGAAGGACTTACTGCTCCGCACGTCGACAGCCTCGCCCTTCTTTTAATTTTCGTGCGTACGTGAGACATTATGTTGCCCTGAAGCAGTCCTAACATATCGTGGACCTGTCTTCGAATCACAACTCTTCCAAGAGCTTTAGGTGCCATTCCATGAGTGTTAAAGAAGCTACGTACAACAGCTTATCATCCACAGGGAAATGGACTTTGTGAAAAAAATAACCAAGTGTTCATCACATGCTGAGAACTGCATCGTAACCAAAAAGCAGATGGCCACAACTCCTAGATGAACTAGTGGAGATTTACAATAACCCATTCATTGTTCAAACCAGGCTACTTCGCCAATTACCTTCATGTTAGGGGTCCCAGGGTCAACTCCCTAAGGCATTAGCTTTAGGAATTCAAGACCTTATGTGATTAATCCCTTACCTATGACCAAACTGGTCCTGAAAATCAACTTCGCATCCATGAAGCAAAAGAAATAGTTGATCACAGGATAATGAATCTCATCGTAGCAAGAAGAGTGTTATAACCTAAGAGCCAATGCACACCAACTACATTGGGAGATGCAAGTATGGTTTGCGGAAATCCATAGCTCATACAACTGAGACTCACTCGGGAACAAGAACCCTCCCTGTCACAAGTACTCCCATCCCTGATTCAGAGTCTACGAGGTCAGAAGCCTGGACTGGCTCGCTCAAAAAACCGTTCACAGGAATCGCATGCGACTCTGCACTTAAAGAAGACCTTATGGTTATGTCTTCTTCTCCTCCACAACCGTCATGCGTCTACACACCAACTCCTGTAACTGAGACACCACCAGACAGCCCACTGTGGAAGAACAATCAATACTCTCCCTTCATTAATTCCAGGCTGTTTATCATGGGTACCAGTTGCCTTTGTCAAGCTCCTGGTAAATTCCAGTTCACGTTCCTCCTGCTTCATTGGCTTCTCTCCTTTCCTTTACCAGCATCAGAAGACCTACCTCATCACCAAATTCTAGATTCTTGAGGAAGTCCACAGTGCTTGAGAGCGTTCAAGCGAAAGTACTAAAGGAACTGCCTCCTGTCGTTGGTACAGAGAATAAGAACTATATCCGTTACATGTATATCTAATGTTTTGCTTGTAATACATATATTACTGTTATTTAACCTAGATAGTTGTAGCTAGTTTTCAACGGTTTTAAAGCCTCGAGTATCTACCTGTTACTACCATGCACTTATGTTTCCTGGTTAACTGCATATTAATAAACAGTCTATGGACTACAAGGACCTTGGTCTGTTCCAAAAGTGGCCTTTTACCAGAGCCTTCCCATGGACCAATGCCTATTGCTAAAGAGACTCTACCCTAAAGTTGCACTATATCTAACTGTTCATCATGTTTTGGCGCATTTTCATTGTGTATTTTCCATTGTGGTTATTGCTTGCTTATTATATATTTTTCCAGACATTCTAACTTTACATTGTCATTGTATTTCAGGTGCTACCCCACCTAAACAATGTGCATTTCTCCCTCATATAGACGCCGAGGAATGCTTTATTTTCATGTGAGGGTGGTTTGCAATGAACCTGGACATTCCCTATCATCTGGCAGGTCTGTCACTTATGTTGGTCACCTTCATAGCTTAAACCCCTGTTTTTCCTTCTCATATATGTCCTCCCTTACCTATCTTCATGCATCTTTGTAAGCACATGGGAAGGTATAGGCCCACGCCTAGTGGTGGGAGTATTCATTCTCCATTTTAGATTTCCATGTGGTAAATATTGCTACTTGCAATCTGCATTGACACAAAAACTAATGTTAAGTGCCCTCGCCTCCCTTCTATATTACTCAAATTACTGTAATATTACTCATCTCACCTGGTCAGCCTGTGGGAGTGGATCTTTCTGAATCACCTGACCTCCCGGCAGTCAAGGCTTTGATTGCTCTGGAAGGAGGAGTCCCAGGAGGCAGCTCTCTGGATAGAGTGTCTGTAACCCTGTAGTTTCTAGGAGAACAAACACTTCGGTTGTGCAGTGTGTCGAAACACTTCACTCAACAGGGTTTGTCAAGTAGGTCTGTGAGGAGAAAGAGCCATAGGCCATATCCATTTGGCACGCCTGTTTTACTTTACCCAGTTAGCAGTGATTACTACGTAGCATCCCTTTACACGTCTGGTGGGACAATACAGAATATATATTCAGAGCCCTTAGCAAGCTGTCTGGAAGTTTGAGGGTCATCCCGCCAGCAGCGCCAAAGTTTTTTTCGTATTTAAGTACGTACCCTGTCTAATAGTAAGTAAAGTCATGGAGGCAGTATTCATATCAGCTCAAGCAGCATAGTTTTTGCTAGTCCAAGCCTCTGTGAAAAAGACTCCGCTCATCTGCTTCAGAGAAGACCACTTACCATCAGCTACAAACCATCCAAAACGACTGGAGCTGGATTTCTCTGTCCTGCCAATCAAGAGCAACGGTTTACCCCCCGAACCTTGGGCGTCTGAAGTCTTCATTGCTACAGGTACCTCACGTGGGGCGGTGTAATCGGGGACCACACAAGGAGTGTGAGGTGCCACCTATGGATTGGGGCCCATATATTGCCCTCGGATATAGACTACCAGCCCCTTTGTGGAGCACGTTACCGGCCCAGCAACCCCAAATACCATCCAGGAGTCACCCCACTGTGCTTCCCTGCCCCCTCCTGGTCCTGGCTGACAGTGCTTTCCCTGCCCCTCCCCCGTCCGTGCCTGGCTGAACTGAACTTCCCACCCCTCCTGCCCTGGCTGACATGTGCTTTCCCTTCACCTCACCCTCCCCTCCAATCCCTGGCTGACATGAACTTCCCTGCCCCTCCCCCCCCTCCTGGGTCTGGCTGACATGTCTTCCCTGCCCCCTCCCCCTCCTGGTCCTGGCTGACAGTGCTTCCCCCTGCCCTTCCCCTCCTGGCTGACATGTGCTTCCCTGGCCCCTTCCCCCTCCGGCCCTGGCGACATGTGCTTCCCTGCCCCTCCCTCCTCCTGGTCCTGGATGACCTGTGGCTTCCTGCCCCTCCTGGTCCTGGCGGACATGTTTTCCCTGCCCCTGGGAACCTGGTCCTGGCTGAACATGGTGGCTTCCCTGCCCCTCCCCCTCCTTGCCGCTGGCTTACATGTTCTTCCCTGGCCCCCCCCCGTCCTGGCCCTGGCTACCTGTGTCTTCCCTGCCCTCCCCCTCCTGGACCTGGCTAACATGTGCTTCCTGCCCCTCCCCTCCCGGCCGGCTGACCTGTGCTTCCCGTCCCCTTCTCCCCCTCCTGTCCCTGGCTGACCTGTGCTTCCCCTGCCCCTCCCCCTCCTGGCTGACATGTCTTCCCTGGCCCTCCCCCTCCTGGCCCTGGCTGACAATGTTCCTTCCCTGCCCCTCCCCCTCCCCTGTTCCTGGACTGGACATGTGCTTTCCCTTCCCCTCCTGGTCCTGGCTGACATGTGTTTCCCCTGCCCCCTGGGAACCTGGTTCCTGGTGACTGTTGCTTCCCGCCCCTCCCTCCTGGTCCTGCTGGACATTTGCTTCCCTGCCCCTCCCCCTCCAGCCCTGGCTGACATGTGCTTCCCTGCTCCCCTCCCCCCTCTGGTCCCTGGCTGACATGTGCTTCCCTGCCCCTCCCCCCCTGCCCTGGCTGAACATGTGGCTTTCCCCGCCCACTCCTGATCCTGGCTACATGTTGTCTTCCTGCCCCTCTCTCCCTCCTGGTCCTGGCTGACATTGCTTCCCTGCCCACCCCCTCCTGGCCCTTGGTCTACATGTGCTTCCCTGCCCCTCCCCCCCCTGGCCCCGACTGGATGTAGCAAAGTTTAGCATAACCGGTGGGGCGGAGCTGCTACACGTAACACAGATGGCAGCACAGAGCAGGAAGCTTCTCCCCTCTCAAGCTGTCAAGTGCTGATTAGTGGATGGGAATTCCAGTTCCTCTTAGCGCTCCGCTCACTCATAAAGCCGGCTCTTCTGGCTCCTGAACGACTCCCTTTAATATATAATAGGGAGAGTGCAGCCAGTCAGGACTGTCCTGCACCACTGCCATTTTAACCTACACCCCCCATATTATGGGGAATAAAGGGGGTGTGGAGCCGTTTAGGGTCAGGGTTTAGTGAGCCAATCTCCTTCGCAAACGCCGCATCACTTGCAGGCTGCCTCCGTCTGTCTACTCTGCTTTAGGTCTGGAGCCTGTGATAAGTACATGAGCTTGGTTGTCAACATAATCTTCTATCGGCCAGTAGCTACAACGATTACATCAGAGTGCTGCCACGCTCCATGGCATCGAGAGTTTGAATGATTTATATTCCATCAGGAGAATTTTCAGGGTAAACTCCTCTACACTGCGACGAGCGCACGTTCAGAGTCTTAATGGGATCTTCGGGACCTCATTTCTCTAAGACATGTTCAGAAGTCCCATCACCAGCAGTGTCTCTAAATCTGCTTTCTCTGCCCTTTTCTGTAGCATTGCATACATATAATTTTGTGGTTTAACTCACCTTGCACCCTGAACGAAAACCTGGGTCGTCACATGGGCTGCCCTTTGGTTTAGGATGCATTTTAAAAAACAACATGTTGCTTGTCTGTGTTAGCTCCACTCTAGAGATTGGTCCCCACCTTTGTGCCATTACGCTTCTCCCTCCGCTCTTCTCAGGGTCACAGCCTGGTGCAGACCTTGACAATCAGTGGGGGATGGGACAGCTACATGAGCACTCAGCTGAGGCAGCCTGCAGCCAGCGACAGTCCATTTGTGTTTTTTTGAAATGCATCAAACCAAAGCGCCTGCCCTGTGACTACCCCAGGATTGTTGTCAGATACAAGAGTAGAGGACACCCACATTATATTTGAATGGCAAATGCTTCGGAGGGGAGGAAAAAGGCAGAAAGGCCTGTGTGCACTGCAGTGTGTCATGGGCTGTTTTCAACTGTCTTTGAGTGAAATGAGTCCCTGGTACGATGTTCCCTTTAAAATCCATTTGAGAAAGGAGGTCTGGATAGGCAAACATAAGATGAATTCCTTCTTATGTTGCTCGTGAATTTTATGGCTTTACGTTGCCCACAAAATGACGTCTCCCCTCTATCCTTTCAGTCGTATGAATCATGGGGATACTAAACTTATTGGTTTTATAATTATCTTCAAGCAAAATAAAAACCTCCTGTACATTTTGCCATATTTTGTCGCTACAAACTTTTTCTAGACTACAGTGTACATGTGTGGTTTGCTTTTTTGCATGATAGATGTCTTTTCATGCTATCATTTTGATACTGCCAGTCCCTTTACCACTTTATCAAATTTTTTAACATGTTGCAAATGGAGAAAAAGTGGCATTTTCGAGCAACTATTTGGGGCGCTTATTTTCCATTACCCCTTAAGGACTCAGCCCTTTTAACAGCTGAAGCTCAGCCCCATTTTTTGGATTCTGACTTTCTCACTTTATATGGTTCTAACTTTTGAACACGTTACTATCAAAGCCGATTCTGAGATAGTTTTTTTTCCCCACATGTTGTACTTCATTTAGTGGTAAATGTCGGCTTATAAGTTTGGCGGTTTTTTGTCCAAACAAAGAAAAAATGATGAATTTATTTAAACATCTCACTTTTTTTGAAATTCAAATCATTACATTTTCCAGGTAGTAGATTGTACCACCTCAATACGTTGCTGCATAACTTTCCCATGTGTCACTTTACATGTTTCATAATTTTTAAATGGTCGGATAATAATTTTGATGTTGCTTTTCTTGCTTTCTCCACAATCGAAATAGCGATTTTCCGTATTTCAGAATTTACTCTTGTGCGGATAATAGACGTTTTTGATGAAATGGTTACATATTTAGTTCAAAACCCTCATATAATCACCCATTTTCAAATCTGCACCCTTCAAACTATCAGACAACAGCTTTTAGAAGATGTGTAACCCCTTGAAAATCTTCCATAGTAATTGAATCAAATTTAGATTGTTCAAATTTTCCGGTTATATGCTCACTTAGCCCTCCAAAAACAAAAAAAAATTTACACACTTTCCAAAGATAAAACTAGAAAAACCCAACCATACAAAGTTTGTTCTGCATTTCTCCCGAGTGCAGAACCCCCCACATGGTTGGACGTTACTTGTTTTTATGGGTACCACCCGAGGCTGCAGATGGAAGGAGGGCCGCGCAGCTGCCAGGATTTTAGTGTTCCTCTTTGGTCCCTTTTTGTAGGCTATAAATTTTCGCCTTTTTTCGTTATGGGGCCTGTGCCTGTCCTATTTTTGCGGGATGAGGTTGCTTTTCCAGTTTGTTGGCCATTTTTGGGGTTGGTATCACCTATTGCTGAAAATTTAGAACTCGTTTTTGAGGTATGATAGAAAAGCTCACTTCTGGACTGGATCTTTGACTTTTTTTTTTTCGTGTCACCGTTTGCCTAATAATCATGTTAGCTTTATTTCTATGGGACGATACATTACGGGGATACCAGACTTTGAATATATTTTTCTTCACATTTTACTAAACTTTGTCAAATATAAACCTATGGGGGAAAAATCTTCATTTTGTGTCATTGCCGTCTTCCATAAGTGGCATAACATTTTTACTGTTTTGACTGGGAAGCGGTTGATGGCTTGTTTTTTGCGGGACATGCCTGTACTTTTGGCCAGCCAGTATCTTATGGAGTACAGACTGTTTTTTTGACCTTTTTTGATGGCATTGTTTTTGTAAGGATTGAATGGTAAAAATTTAATTTTTGGTGGGTTTTCAATAGTTTTTTTTTAACGCGCTGTCATCGACGGTTGTCAATATGATTTACTTGTAGTCTACTAGGTTGTACGTATGCAGTGAACTATATTATGTGGGTTTTTGTTATGATTTAGACTTTTTTTGGGTATATGTTCCTCTTATTGTTATGGGGTTTCATGGGCAGTTTTATTCGATTTAATTACTCTTATTTTTTATTGAATAACCATTTTTTTTTTTACTTTTCACCTTTTTCCACCTGGGAAATGCCACAGCAACATCGATTGCTTGTTCATGTAATACTTGCAATAATCATGTATTGTCAGGGTATTATCAGTGTTTAGCGCTATGCGCTGCATAGGCTGCACTATGCCAGTAAGTACGTCCACCGACCCATCTTCTGGCAAGTCCTGCCGATGCTTGGGGACCAGATCGACCCCAGCACTTCCTAGTAGCGATCTGCGTCCCCCGAAACGTTTCAGTTGTGCGCGATCGTGGGATAAAACCCCCAGAGGCCTGTAGAAGGCCGCGTCATCTTGAACCGGCAATTTAACGGTGTAACCAACCCCTCGATCTGAGCCCACTCCGACCACCAGGGTGTTACACTGTGGTGCCGCTATTAGTTACGCCGGCACTCGTGTTTCCCCGATGCCCGGTTCGGCCTCTGATCGCAAGCCAGCCAGCACTAAGCGCCTGTCCTGATATCCGCATGGCCTAAATCACTGCGCTCGCGTGGCGGATATAGTCTGCCACGTGATGCGAAAGTGGTTAAGGGGTTAAACTTGTTAATATATTTTGATATATCGTACATTTGGGATGCGGTGATACCTAACATGTTTTGTATGATTTTAATTGGTTTATGTATATTTATAACGATTTCTAGGGGGAAAGGGTGGGGTGATTTCACATTTATATGTTTTTAGTACTAGTTTTTTTAACTATGTTTTCAGACCCCCTAGGGTAATTTAACCTTAGATGTGTTTGATTGCTCCCACCATATTTTTACCTGATTGTGTACTTACAATGTACACTGGCCCATTTGTAAATAAGGTGGGGGGGGGGGATCAGCTGCTATATAGCCCTGTGTCTTACAAAGACCCAATGCTGTGCATCCAACAGTTTCATTGCGCGCCTGAGAGACGATCACCACAATGTGCAGTCACCCACAGCTCCGCGCCTTTTAACAGCTCTGCAGTCTTTGCCGCGTCGAATCGCTAGGGAGTTACCAGGATGTGGGGCAATTCTATCCCGGTCCTGTCGGCATGTCCCTCGTTGCATTGTCTGACGAGGAATTCGGCTCTGCCGCAATTCATCACGTCCGTGCGTCCAATTTCCTTCATGTGCGCTTCCCGGAATGAGTCTGCCGAGTCACTTCTTCTTCCTGGTGATTTGCGTTCTTGAGTCTTGCTACCCAATTTCGTTTTTAACATTCTCGCGGTGGTCCGAATCAATCGGGTTTCGACGGCAATCCCCCCGATTTCCTGTCTCGCATCAGCCGACGCCAATGCACAACAATCCGATCGCTTGTGCCAAAAAACCCGGGGCAATCACGATTTGCGGTCCGGGACCCTAATAATGGTGCCTCATGTTTGCTGCAATATTTGTCCCCACATCCTGTCAACATGATACATTTAGTATCTTCTACGCATTTTATGAATAATGAGTCTTTTTGTAACTTTTAGAATTTTTTTTAAGCAAAACTTGTCACCTAGAATTAGAATTTTTTGCTGTGTCAGTTCAATAGCTTACTACTATGCTGTTTGTAAATGCTCGGATGTGAAATCATATTCAAAAATCAAATTCTGTCTGAGTTCAACTTCATGTGGATATGCCTCAAGACCAGTAGTAAGGCTAAGTATGTGTGTGGCCTCACGGTACCTGGATGACCCCCGTTACAATGTCCTAAAGGGCGTCGTCTGATGAGGATCTCCTAACAGACCTGTATCAAGATCACCACCTTGACAGTCTGTGGTCATTTGGTTTGGAAGGATATGATGTGCTGGATTGATTTAGTCTGGAGAATGAGCGGACTGTCTATCACATAGCATCACATGCCCTCACTTGCAGAACGGCTAACATTACAGCCACTGATGCGCCTAGGATTTTGTCCTGCATCAGAAGGATTCCCGATGCCCATGACCCCTGCAATGTCTCACCATAGGTCAAACATGGCATACTACCGTACGTACGCCATAGCGGCATGCACGTGTCCCCCAGGACTTTGCCACAGCCTGTGGTGATGCACGCCGTGTCCCTGCTGGATTTTGACCCAGGCCCCCCAGCTACCACCCATATCTCTCCTGGCCCCATGACCCGCCCACCCCCTCCTGACCGCCCGGAAGCCACCTCCCTGACCCACCCGCTCCTCCCCATCCCCCCATCCCCCTGCATGGCTGCACAGATCGACAGTACTCCCCCTGTGTCAGTATCTCATCCTGGACCTAATAGCAGTCCATGGTAAACCATCCTGGCTTGCACTTGGAGGGCGTACAACCCCTCAAAAAAGCAATGACCATTTATAGAAATACCACAACTTTTTTTGCTTAACATCATTATATTGCATTTTAATTCAAGCAAATTTGCATTTCGGTTTTGTGGATTTATTACTGAAATCAAAGTGAACGCACCTCCTGCTGGAACCTCCCCTGCTAAGACTTTTTTTGTCTGGATGTCAGGTCCCACTTTCTGACCTGCACTCATATCTCATAGAGGACTGTCTTGCTCACTTCACATGCTGTCCATAAGTCTTCCTTGGAGCTTGCTATTGTCTTCTGACTTCATTTGTGGACAATATTCTGGATTTTAGGTGGTTCTATCTTTATGGTTTCAACTCTTGTGTCTTTCCTCCACCTTTCCTTTTTATTTGTCCATTCCTATAACGCAGCATACATTACAGTATCTACATTATATTGGTATATTTGTCCTCTGGAATACATGTTCATTAATTTATTTCATAATTACTGTATCTTTAATCTAAACTGTGTTAACTATCTGTCTGTTTAGCTCTCAAACTAGTATCTTACAGAATATCTATCAATCTATCTATCTGTCCAGCTCCAGGTCCAAGGATACTGCGTTTAATCTACAGACACTAAAATAAAATATAATGTAATTATGGACAGAATCTTGACATGAGAAAAGAAGTGTCAGAATCATGATACAAAAGAAGAGTACCTACATGATTATCTCTGCCAGTGTGGGGTTCTCTATGGTGACCATACGTGGTATCACTACATTGTATGATACTTCCGTATGCTTCACACTGCCTATGCAAGCCGTAATAGTGACAATCACCTGTGCAGTCATTTATGCTCTTATATTGGTTATCAGAGTTCTCTATGCAATATATATTCTCTTTTTTTTTAAATTGGTGTCCCCTACGCCCCCGTTATTATTGGGTGGGTTGCCTCCAACTTTCTTGTCAGTGTTTCATTGTCACTCCACTCTTGCTGAATAATGTTTGCCACTGCCAGATAATGTGGAGAAATAAAAGAGCTGAGGTGTGCTTCGCTCATGGTCCTTAGGATCTAGGGGCGCCAATATGTGTTTTTTCCATATACAACATCCATTCTATACCAGCAATACTATAGCTAGGGGGCCCAAAGTATACAGTTTTCTGGGTCAGTTAATGTAAAGTGATGGCCTCTTTCCACATATCTTGTAGTAGATCAACTTTCTATTGCATACCTAGGGAACACATAACCCCATTTTAGTTTTTGGGGGTCCCAAAGTTTTTGTACCCACACATTACTAGCGTTATCAGCTTCCTGAGGATTTACTAAATTTTTTAATGTTAGCGTTTTAAGATGACAAACCACCAGAAGGAGCTTTGCATGTACTCTATGGACCATTTACTAATGCCCCCCCCTTTGATCCCTCTGCAACGCACTTTAGTTGGACTGTTCATGATCTTCATGGCTTACTTGTCTTGCACATGTCTTTAAAAGGGAACCTTCACCAGGCGACTTCATTTTCACTAAGACAGATTGTAAAGCCCATGACACCAGTAGTGCCATCTGCCTTTCTGCCTTTTTTTAAGCATTTCATTACTATATCTTGTGTGCGAGGTCGCATTAACGCCTCCACCATGCGTCATAGCCGCGTGATGATGCGCCTTACCCCCAAATAATGTGCCATGCGCGGAAAGTCGCTTGGCATTATGTCATGTAACAGCCACGGCTGAGCGCCCACGCGCGCTGGCAAAGAGGTAACTGTCACTAGCCGAACACAGCGTCCCGTGCCGCCAGCGGTGCAACAGCTAGGGCGTGCCGAGAGACTCCGAGTGAGAGCACCGCCCAAGGGAACATGTGACAGCGGTGCTTGCTGCTCCCCTCCTGTCTCCATCTCTTCCTGCCCTCGAAGCTGCCTGCCGTTTGTTGATCCCCCGACGGGACTTAAGAGCGGCCGGGTGTGAGTTGTGGAGTGTTGTCGTGTGTAGGAGTTATTAGTGTGTGCGTGCTGGTGAGTGTATGGAGTGTAGTGGTGTGCGTGCTGTGTGAGTGGTAGTGTAGTGGTGTGACTGGTGAGTTGAGTGTTGTGTAGTGTGGCTTCTAGTGTAGTGTAGTGCGTTGTGGATGAGTTGGAGTGGATGTTTTGTAGCTGTCGGCAGTTGTCTTGTGTCGTGCTGTGTATGGATGATGTATTGGTTGGCGTGCTGTGTGAGTGGAGTGGAGGTGTGCGCTGGAGTGGGTGGTCGTATGGGTCTGCTGTGAGTGGATTGTAAGTGGTGTGCGTGCTGTGTGAGTGGAGTGTGGTGTAGTGGTGTGCTGCTGTGTGAGTGTTGAGTTGTAGTGGCTGTGTGTACGTGGTCGTCTGTGTGAGTGGAGTGTAGTGTAGTGTGTGTGCGTCTTTGGTGGTAGTGTGTGAGTGCTGTTAGTGGATGAGGTGTGCGTGCTGTTTGAGTGGCGTGAGTGTAGTGGTGTGCGTGCTTTGTGGTGGAGTGGTATGGTGGGTGGTGAGTGCTGTTAGTGGTGTGCGTGCTGTGTGGTGGTAGAGTGGTTGGCGCAGGTGTGTTGTGTCGTTAGTGGAGTGTAGCGGTGCTGCAGTGCTTCAGTGGAGTGTACCAGTGTAGTGGGGTGCTGTGTGAAGTAAAACCAAACAAAAAAGTACGTGTAGTTGGTTGCGTCAACATGTGTGTAGTGGAGTGAGTATTGTGGCGTGCTGCTTGTGAGTGGAGCTGGGTGTGATGGTGTGCGTGCTGTGTAGTGAGTGGATGAGGTGTGCGTGCTGTGCTGAGTGGATTAGTGGTGTGCGTGTCTGTGAGTGGAGTGTAGTGTTTGCGTAGCTGTGTGGAGTGGAGTTATTGGTTGCGTGCTGTGTGAGTGGAGTGTAGTGGTGGTGCTGTAGTGAGTGTTGTTGTGTGTGTGAGTGGATTGTGTAGTGAGTGGTGGCTCGTGCTGTGATGAGTGAGTAGTTGGTGTGCTTGGTGTGATGCGTGTAGTCTGCTGTGTAGTGAGGAGTGTGGTGTGGGCGTGTTGGCGATATTGTGGTTGTGACGTGGAGTGGATGGGTTGCGTGCTGTGTGAGTGGAGTGAGTGGTGTGTGCGGCTGTTCGAGTGTAGTGGGCTCGAGTGGGTGCTCTAGTTAGGGTGTTGGTGAGTGTGGTCTGTGTGAGTGGAGTGGTTGGTGGTGGTGTATTTGTATGGGGGTAGTGTAGTGGTGCGTGCTAGGTGTGGGGTGTGCGTGCTTGGTGTGATGGGTGGTAGTTGGTGTGTCGTGCTGTGTGAGTGGAGTGAGGAGTGGTGGGCGGCCTGTGTGAGTGAGTGTAGTGTGTGCGTTCGTTGCATTGCTTGGATTGGAATGGTGTGGTGAGTGTAGTGTAGTGTGGTGTGCGTGCTGTGTGAGTGGAGTGTAGTTGGGATGGTGTGCGTGTGTGGGATGGAGTGTAGTGGTGTGCGTGGTGTGAGTGGTAGTGGGGTGTAGTGGTGTGCCGTGCTGTGTTGAGTGTAAGTGTGTGCGTGCTGTGTGAGTGGTAGGGTGTGCTTGCTGTGTAGTGTATGGTGTGCGTGCTGTGTTGAGTGTAGTGGTTGGTGCGTGCTGTGTGAGTGGAGTGTCGTGGTGTTAGTGGGAGTTGAGTGTAGTGGTGTGAGTGGAGTGAGAGTGTAGTGGTTGCGTGCTGTGAAGAGTGAGCTTGTGGTGCGTGCTGTTTGGAGTGGGGGAGTGGTGTGCCGGCTTGTGTGAGTGGAGTGGAGGGGTGTGCGTGCTGTGTGAGTGGAGTGGTAAGTGGTGTTGCGTGCTGTGTGAGTGAGTGGAGTGTAGTGGTGTGCGTGCTTTGTGAGTGTATGTAGTGGGTGCGGTGTTTTAAGCCGAAATTTTCATACCTCCTCGGGTAAAATACTCCTCAAAAATGGTGAAGAGAGTTTTTAACCTTCCTGAAAATGTTAGTAGCGACCAGCTGATGTGTGTTATAAACTTACTCGTGCATCCTGACAAAATCTGGGGTAGTCACGGGGGCTGGCTTGGTTTGGATGCATTTTCAAAACAACATGTGGCCTTGTCTGTGTTACCCACTCCTCAGAGCTTGCCCCCACCTTTGTGCTCCTGTCTAGCTCCACCTCCTGCTTCTTCTTCTCAGAGGTCGCAGCCTGTCAGCCTACCATCAGTGTGGGAGGGACAAGCTGTAGGCGAGGAGCACGAACATGGAGACAGCCTGCAGCTCAGACAAGTCACTTTGTTTTTGTATAATGCATCCAACCAAAGCCCGCCCCTGTGACTCCCCATGGGGGGGTGGGGGTTTTCTTCACCCCCCCGCCCTCTGGGGGGGGGCCCTTTTTTGTCCCCCTTTTCCCCTTTCCCCTGTGTTTTGGCTAACTTTTTGTCACGAAACAACGACGGTGGCTTTTTTCCTTCTTCAAGACGTAAGTTATCCCACACACTTATCTTGTACATCCACATGCTTAGCCACAGCAGAAAAGTCAGATTCGTCACATTGCATTTTCCTTTGCTTTTCCACTCTTCTTTAGTGAAAAATCTCTTTATTGAAATTCGGCGCGATTGCCCCCAAAACCGTGTGGTGCCAAAACCCTGTTAAACGCGCTCCAACACGGAATGTCGAAAAACCCGACTGAATGCGGTCCCGCGAACCCTTATTAAATGTGCCCCATTGTTTACATAATTCACAATTCCAGAAATATTTGTTGCACATGCGAGCTCACTGAATAAGTTTTTTGGGCCTCCACAAATGAGGAACACTGCCCCCATACTGTCCTTGATAAGGGCATTTCCATCACCAGTGTGTTATTCTATTTTTCTCATAAGTATATTCAGTGTCTATAGTCTTTATCATTCATATGGCATTTCTCTGTGGGGAGAGATTTTTTCTGTCAAGCATTCCTGCAATACAGCTCCGGGAACCTGAAGGGGAATGCAGGCCCAAGATGCTGGTGTCTGCGTGTGGGATGGATTGTTTCTGTAGATGGAAAATCTTGGCAGTGTTTCCTGAAGCAGAGGTTGTGCCTGTCACAGCAGCGTCTAGAGGCAACAACTGCAGTCCAACATGTCAGCGCCCGCAGGAAAAATGAGCTTGGGATGAAAAGCTCTGAGAGGGGCCCCAATGCAGAACAGGGCCCCCTCCGGAATGTCACTGCATTAGAGTTCAGCAAGGAATCCCGTCCCGCCACATATGAAATCACATAGCTGCAGCTTCCTTATTTTCCTATCAATATTTAATTCAAGCTCCGTATGTCCAGGAACAGCTGAATTTGTGGAATAGGTTCCTATAATTGTTTGGCTATTTACAGTCTAAGAAGATGAAGCCCTGGAGCAACAAAGTCCCAGTCCATGATTGTCTGAACTGCTTTTTTACAAACTTGCAGTTGGTTGGTGTTTGACTGAGTTGGTATCATAGTATGAAGACCTGGTCTCCCTCTTTATTGGTCTCCCCTTGCTGATATGCACTTACTATAGAATTTACTAGACCAACATACTTATTTAGCAATAATAAATTTTATAAATACAGCCACAGTATAGTAATATAAAATGCATATATATTGACTCATCATGTAGAGAAAACAGTCATTCTACTAATAATATAACCCCCTCTTTATGGAAAGGACAATAACTACTAAAATAATGTCCACATTGTAGCATGAATAATAACCACTATAATACTGGCAGCAAAAAACATAATAGTCTGTAATAGGAGGCTCAATTATATGAATTATTTTCTTGGGGGGTGTTTGGGGGGGGGACTGGAAGCATATATAATTATTATTCTTGTATGTATTAAGAAGCATAGTAGTAGCTTGTATTTTGTTAATGGGGGTATTATATTACGAATACATAATGTACGGTACTCTTTATTCCTAGTGGCGTATTATAGTAGTTATATTTCCTGTACATAGGTGACAGTATTATAGTTAGTGTATATGACTTTGTACATGAGAGCAGTATTATAGTAATGTTTTATCTGTATAATGGGGCAAGTATTATAGTTTATATTCCTGTACATAGGGGGCATATTAATAGTAGTTTATAATTCTTGTAACATGGGGGCAGTATTATATAGCTATATTCCTTGTACATAGGGCAGTATTAATAGGCAGTTAATTCTGTACATAGGGGGCAGTATTAATAGTATTATGATTCTTGTACATAGGCGGGCCAGTATTATACAGTCTATACACTTAGGAAAAAAGGAGGGGTATCATCGGCAACAGGCAGGTGAAGTAAAAATCCAATCTTTATTTCCAAGACATGATAAAAGTGATCACTGGGGAGAGAAAATGTTAAAGCAGGTATATTTTTTGTATAGGGGGCAGTAATTTAGTAGTTTATTCTTGTACATAGGGGGCAGTATTATAGTAGTTATATTCTTGTACATAGGGGCAGATTATAGTCAGGCAGTACCCCTGTTTAATACCAGATAGGGTCTGTATGTTTGTTTCTTAAGTTGAATTTTGCATGTAAGCTCGTAAATGTATTTTTATAATTGTAGATCTCCAGACAAAAAAAATTTTTGCCCCAGTGACAATTGGAGTTTCAAAACTTGTTCTTGCTGTCATTGGACCAAGGATTAACATAAGTATACATCTTCCATTACAGACACCTTTACAATACGATCTGAGCATTGCCGTCTTTTGACTATAACAAAGCACCAAGAGCGTCAACCAGAGTTCAACAGTGCTGCATGAGGGGTCCCGTCTGTAACTATGGGTTTGTCTGTAATCGGATGTCCTTAATTAGGGAGACCGCCTGTAGTTATATTCTTGTACATAGGGGGCAGTATTATAGTAGTTATATTCTTGTACATAGGGGGCAGTATTATATTAGTTACATGCTTGGAGGTAGAAGGCAGTATTATAGTAGTTGTATTCTTGTACTGTACATTGGAGCCAGCATTATTGTATTTATATTCTTGTGACAACAATAAAAATAATCTTTATTTTTGTAGCCCTATTTATATATCCCCTAATCATGGGGTACATATAGACCCAAAATAAGACATTACAGAGAAGTAAAAGAACCATAAGTTCAAACAATAGGAATAAGGGCCCTGTTCACAAGCACTTACAACATATTCTCACAGAGGTGCTATAAGTGGTAAAAGTGCTTATACAAGGGTGCACTGTTCTTTCTATAGTATCCAGAATAAAAGAGAGATGCATTAGCCAGTCACCACCGGTCTAAAAATAGCAGATACCCTTCTACTCCTATTACAGAGGAGTAAGGAAGCTGGTGCCTTTATGTACATTATTATAGCTACTATAATATTGCAATCTAGGAAGAAATACAATCTAATAATATTGCTCAATATGTACACGAATACAACTACTATAATGCTTCTTCCTATATTCGGCATATTACCATAATACCACCCCTATGTATAAAAATTTAACCACTATATATTACCTATGCACAAGAAACTAGATAATCTGCCCCTTACTACCCAAATATAGACAACAATAATAATACACCTGTGTACACACATATATCTACCATAATAATGGTCCTATGTACAAGAAAAGAACGACTGAGCAATAACTTGCCCCTATTACAAAAATATTCCTACTATAATGCTTCTCCCTATATACACGAATACCCTAACTATAATACTGCCCCATCTGGTACAAGAATTAACTACTATATACTGCTCCTATGTACAAGCATTAACTAATAGATACTGCCCCCTATGGTACAAGAATACACTACTATAATACTGTCCCCTATGTACTGAATATCAACTACTATAATACTGCCCCCTATGTACAAAATATAACTACTATAATCCTGCCCCTATGTACAAGAATATAACTACTAGAAATTACTGCCTCCTATGTCCATAGAATATCACTGTCTATTAATACTGCCCCCTATGTTACAGAATATAATACTATAATACTACTGCCTCCTATGTACAAGATATTAACTGTATAATACTAACCACTTATGTAAAGAATAAACTGCTATATACTGCCCCCTATGTACAAGCATATAACTACTATAAATACCTACTACTAATACTTACTGCCCCTATGTACAAGAATATAACTACTAGAATCCTGCTCCCTATGTCCAGAATAACTACTATAATACTGCCCCCCTATGTCACGAATATAATACTATAATCCTGCTCCTAGGGACATAGAATATAACGCTATAATCTGCAACTGGAAACTCAGCACATTGAGGATTCCAGGATACATGTAGTATATTTTTAATTTCCATCCATTAGGGTGAATTCACACGACGTGTGCAACGTCGTACCGTAGAGCATGGAGGGAGGAGGATTAAACGCTGCCTTCACCCCCGCGTTTCTCCATAGAGATATATTGCACACAGCACCGTATTGTGGAGAAAGATAGAACATGCGTCTCTTTTTCCCCGGGTAACGGACATACGATGCCGCATGTGTGCTTGCACTGCACCGTTCTGCTCTGTAAGAACTCTGTGCGCCGTATGGGGGACGTTATATACAACTTATATAGGCGGCCGTATATACGTCCCCTAACGCCTGTGTGATGTACCATGGTGGCAGTTACAGCAAGAAACAAGATGGCTACAGACCACAATGCCACCAGGTTGGTCCGTTATGCGCCTTTTTGGTGCTGTAACTAGCCACTATTTTAATGGATACCAATAAAAATATACTGGGGACATTTACTATGGTTTTTCCGGCCAGTTTTGTGCTTTCTCACCGCATGTTCTTGCTCTCTCCGACTATTTATTAGCTGGCCGGCGTCAGAAAAAAATGACCTTATTTCCTTCTTTTTTTTTTCCGCCTGCTTTGACTCTTTTCCAAAACTTCAGACAAACGCATTATATTATGCTTCGCAGCCCATATTTTGGGCACTGTAAACTGGCTGGAAAGGTAAGTACCACGCTATTTTCACTAATTATTGCCTTTCTCTGACTGGTTTTGACAATTGTCTGGTTGCTTCCGGACCGATTTTTAGTCCGCAGGGGAACAGAAAAGGTCCCGCGCCAGAATGTTCTGCACCGCTCCCCAATATTAAATGTGTATCTTCTTCCAGAGCAGGTCGTTAACAAAGCCAATGCAACAACAGACCGACACCTTATGTAATGTTCCCCCCTAATTGTTTTATCACTAGATCCCCATGTGCTGGAACATTGAATGAATGTTGCTGTTATTGTCCTAGGATCCCTCCCCCTGGATAGATTTCCTTGCACAACGAGTGGATGAACAACCGTGAGCTGAAGCCTTTGTTTTGACTTCTGTACTATCTACCGCCCTGGAATAATAACTTACGGCCCATATACTGGGACTGCCCCTATTACAAGTAATAAATACTATAAGCCTGCCCTATGTACAAGAAATAAACTACATAAATTCTATCCATCTTTCTTCCTCTATTTACAGCAATATTAACACTTTAATTCTGAGTTTCACTCAAGTCTTACAAGTCTTGAAATGTTGCAAGGAACAAAGCACTATCTATAATAAAAGCAAAAAGACGTGCTTTCCGTGAATCAGGGTGACAGTTTCTTCAAGTTCTTTTTTTTTGTCGAAGTTTGGGCATGTGGAAGTTTCTGGGACTAGGTATTCTGCAGTGCGTTTGTTAAAGAAACCCAAGTGAAGGCCATCAGCGATGAGTTTTTGCATTTCTTTCAAGAAAAGGTCGGTTTTCCCCCTCTCCCTTTTTCCCCCCCCCCCTTCTTCCTATAAAGAATCTATACCGACAGCAAGCATACAACATGCTTAAAGATTCTACCACCTATCGACCACTCTCATCTGATCCTATGAGTTTTTGCATTTCTTTCAAGAAAAGGTCGGTAGGATCAGATGAAAGTGGTCGATAAGTGGTAGAATCTTTAAGCATATTCACCCCCGCCTGTCCCTGCTGCAGTGTTCTTCCTGCCCCTCGCACCTCCTGGTCACTTGACCTGGCTGACATGTGCTTCCCTGCCCCTCCCCCTCCTGGTCCTGGCTGACATGTGCTTCCCTGCCCCTCCCCCTCCTGGCTGACATGTGCTTCCCTGGCCCTCCCCCTCCTGGCCCTGGCTGACATGTGCTTCCCTGCCCCTCCCCCTCCTGGTCCTGGATGACATGTGCTTCCCTGCCCCTCCTGGTCCTGGCTGACATGTGTTTCCCTGCCCCTGGGAAACCTGGTCCTGGCTGACATGTGCTTCCCTGCCCCTCCCCCTCCTTGCCCTGGCTGACATGTGCTTCCCTGCCCCTCCCCCTCCTGGCCCTGGCTGACATGTGCTTCCCTGCCCCTCCCCCTCCTGGCCCTGGCTGACATGTGCTTCCCTGCCCCTCCCCCTCCTGGCCCGACTGATGTAGCAAAGTTTAGCAGATACACAGGTGGGGGAGGAGCTGCTACAGTAACACAGAGGGCAGCACAGAGCAGGAAGCTTCTCCCTCTGCTCAATGCTGTCAAGTGCTGATTAGTGATGGGAATTCCAGTTCCTCTTAGGCTCCGCTCACTAAGAAGAGCCGGCTCTTCTGGCTCCTGAACGACTCCCTATTAAATATATAATAGGGAGAGGCAGGCCAGTCAGGCGTCCTGCACCACTGCACTTTTAACCCGATATTATGGGGATAAAGGGGGTGTGGTGAGCCGTTTAGGGGCAGGGTTTAGTGAGCCATCTCCTTCGCAAACGACCCATCACTAGTGCAGGCTGCCTCCCGTCTGTCTACTCTGCTTTAGGTCTGGAGCCTGTGATAAGTACATGAGCTTTGGTCACATAATCTTCTATCGGGCCAGGAGCTACAGCAGTTACATGAAGAGGCTGCAGCTCCAGGCATAGAGATTTGAGATGTGGATTTATATTCATCAGGAGATTTTCAAGGGGTAAAACTGCCTCTACATGCGACAGAGACGCTTGCAGAGGCGTTAATGGGATCTCAGGGACCTCATTTTCACTAAAGACAGGTTGCAGAAGCCCATCACACCAGCAGTGCAAATCTGCCTTTCTGCCTTTTCTTAGCATTTGCATTACAATATAATTGTGTGTTATAACTCACCTTGCACCCTGACAAAATCCTGGGGTAGTCACAGGGGCTGCACTTTGGTTTGGATGCATTTTAAAAAACAACATGTGCCTTGTCTGTGTTACTCACTCCTCAGAGATTGGTCCCCACCTTTGTGCTCATGTACAGCTCCTCCTCCTGCTCCTTCTCAGAGGTCACAGCCTGGTCAGCCTGACATCAGTGGGGGAGGGACAAGCTGTACAGGAGCACATAGCTGGAGGCAGCCTGCAGCTCAGACAAGTCACATGTTGTTTTTTGAAATGCATCCAAACCAAAGCCCTGCCCCTGTGACTACCCCAGGATTTTGTTGTCGTATACAAGAGTAAGGACAACCCACAATTATATTGTGAAGGCAAATGCTTAAGAACAGGCAGACAGGCCTTGTGCCTGCAGGGTGTCGGGCTGTTTACAACATGTCTTGAGTGAAATGAGTCCCTGGACATGTTCCCTTTAAATTCCATTGAGAAAGGAGGTCTGATAGGCAAACATAAGATGAATTACCTTCTTATGTTGCCGTGAAGTTTAGGGCTGGTACGTTGCGCCACAAATGACGTTCCTCTATGCCCTTTAGTCTATGATCATGGGGATACTAAACTTATTCGGTTTTATAATATCTTCAAGCAAAATAAAACCTCCTGTCATTTTGCCATATTTGTCGCTACAAACTTTTTGCCAGACTACAGTGTACATGTGTGGTGGCTTTTTTGCATGATGAGATGTCGTTTTCATGCTATCATTTTGATACTGCAACGTCCCTTTACCACTTTATAAAATTTTTTACATGTTGCAAAATGGAGAAAAAGTGGCATTTTTCGAGCCACTATTTTGGGCGCTATTTTCCATTAACCCCTTAAGGACGCAGCCCTTTTACAGCTTAATAGCTCAGCCCCATTTTTGATTCTGACTTGCTTCACTTTATATGGTTCTAACTTTGAAACACGTTACTATCCAAGCGATTCTGAGATATTTTTTTCCCCACATGCTGTACTTCAGTTTAGTGGTAAATGTCGCTTATAAGTTTTGGGCGGTTTTTTTCCAAAAAAGAAAAAATGATGAATTTTTTAAACATCTCACTTTTTTTGAAATTCAAAATTCATTACATTTTCAGGTAGTAGATGTACCACCTAATAAGTTTGCTGCTAACTTTCCCTGTGTCTACTTTACATGTTTCATAATTTTTTAAATGGTCTGGATAATATATTTTGATGTGTGCTCTTCTTCAAATCGAATAGCCGATTTTCCGTATTTCAAATGTACTCTTGTGCGGATAAGACAGTTTTTGAATGAAATGTTACATATTTAGTTCAAAACCCTCATATTATCACCAATTTTCAAATCTCACCCTTCAAACTATCAGAAACACTTTTAGGAAGAGTGTAACCCTTGAGATCTTTCCATAGTATTGAATCAAAATTTAGATTGGTTCCAAATTTTTCCGGTTATATTCTCACTTAGCCCCCCCAAAAACAAAAAAAAAAAAAAAAAATTTACACCTTTCCACAGATAAAACTAGAAAAACCCACCATAAAAGTTTGTTCTGCAATTGTCTCCGAGTGCAGAGACCCCCACAGGTTGGAGTTACTTGTTTTTATGGGTACACCCGAGGCTGCAGATGGAAGGAGGGCCCGGCAGCTGCCAGGATTTTAGGTTCCTCTTTGGTCCCTTTTTGTAGGCTATAAATTTCGCTTTTCGTTATGGGGCCTGTGCTGTCCTATTTTTGCGGATGATATGCGTTTTCCAGTTGTTGCCATTTTTTGGGGTTGGTATCACCTATTGCTGAAAATTTAGAACTCGTTTTTTGAGGTATATAGAAAAGCTCACTTCTGGACTGAGCTTTGACTTTTTTTTTTTCGTGTCACCGTTGACCTAATATATGTTAGCTTTATTCTATGGGACGTACGGTTACGGGGACCAGACTTGAATATATTTTCTTACCATTTTACTAACTTTGTCAAATTTAAACCTACTGGGGGAAAAAATCTCTCATTTGTGTCATTGCCGCTTCCATAAAGTGGCATAACATTTTTACGTTGTTGACTTGGGAAGCGGTTGATGGCTTGTTTTTTTGCGTGACATGCCTGTACTTTTGCCAGCAGTATCAGTATGGAGTACAATGTTTTTTTTGATCCTTTATGGCAGTTTTTGTAAGGATTTGAATCTGTAAAAATTTAATTTTTGGTGGTTTTCAATAGTTTTTTTTTAACGGCTTTCATCGTACGGGTGTCAATATGATTTACTTGTAGTCTACAGGTTGTACGTATGCAGTGAACTTATATATGGGGTTTTTGTTATGATTTAGACTTTTTTGGGGTATAGTCCTCTTGATTGTTATGGGGTTTATGGGCGTTTTATCGATTTAAGTTCCTTATTTTTTATTGAATACCATTTGTTTTTTTACTTTTTCACTTTTTCCACCTGGAATTGCCCAAGCAAGCATCGTTGCTTGTTCCTGCTAATGACTTGCAATAATCATGTATTGTCAGGGTATTATCAGTTTTAGCGGACATGCGCTGCATAGGCTGTCACTATGCCTAATATACGTCACCGACCCTCTTACTGGCAGTCCTGCTGTCTTTCGGGGACCAATCGACCCCAGCACTTCCATAGTACGATTGCGTCCCCCGGAAACGTTTTTCAGTGGGCGAGCGTGGGATAAAACCCCCAGAGGCCATGTTAGAAGGCCGCGTCATGCTGAACCGGCATTTACGGTTACCACACCCTGCGATCGGAGCCCACTCCGCCACGTGTTACACTGTGGTGCCGGCTATTAGTTACGCCGGCACTCGTGTTTCCCGATGCCGGTTCGGCTCTGATCCAAGCCAGCCAGCCATAAGCGCCGTCGGCTATATCCGCCATGAGCCTAAGATCACTGCGCTCCTGGCGGATAGAATCTGCCACTGAGCGGAAGTGGTTAAGGGGTTAAACTGTTAATATATTTGATATATCGTACATTTGGGATTCGGTGATACCTAACATGGTATGATTTTAATTGGTTATAGTGTATATTTATTAACATTCTAGGGGGAAAGGGTGGGGTGATTTCCATTTATAAATGTTTTTAGTACAGTTTTTTTAACTAGTTTTCAGACCCCCTAGGGTAATTTAACCTTAGATTGTTTGATTGCTCCGACCATATTTTTTACTGATTGTGTACTTATCAATGTACACTGGCCCATTGTAATATAGGATCAGCTGCTATAAGCCCTGGTCTACAAGACCCAATGCTGGCATCCAACAGTTCATTGCGGCCTGAGAGACGATCACCACAATGTGCAGTCACCCACACTCCGCAGCCTTTTAACAGCTTCCTGGCATCTTTGCCGCTCGGCAATCGCTAGGGAGTTACCAGTGTGGGGCAGATTTCATACCCGGTCCTGTCGCAGTCCCCGCTTGCATTGTCTGACGAGGATTCGGCTCTGCCGCATTCATAAAGTCCGTGCGTCCATTTCCTTCATGTGCGCTTCCCGGAATGAGTCTGCCGAGGTCACCTTCTTCTTCCTGGTGATGCCGTTCTTGAGTCTTGCTACACAATTTCGTTTACATTCTCGCGGTGTGTTCCGAATCAATTCGGGTTTCACGTCACCCCCCCGATTTCTTTCGCATGCAAGCCGACCGCCAAGCACCACAATCCGATCGCTTGTACCAAAAAACCCGGGCACTACGATGCGGTCCGGACCCAATTAAATGTGCCTCGTGTTTGCTGCCAATATTGTACCCACATGCCTTCAACATGAATACATTTAGTATCTTCTACCATTTTATGATAATGAGTCTTTTTGTAACTTTTTAGAATTTTTTTAAGCAAACTTGTCACTAGGAATTAAGAATTTTTTGCTGGTGTCAGTTCAATAGCTTACCTATGCTGTTTGTAAATGGCTGATGTGAATCATATTCAATCAAATTGCTGTCTGTTCAACTTCAGTGGTTGCCTCACGACCAGTAGTAGGCTAAGTAGTGTTGTTGGCCCTCCACGTACCTGGATGACCCCCGTTATCAATTCCTAAAGGGCGTCGTCTGATGAGGGATCTCCTCCAGACCTGTATAAAGTATCACCACATTGACAGTCTGTGGTGCATTTGTATTGGAATGGATATAATGTGCTGGATTGATTTAGTCTGGAGAATGACGGACTGGTCTATCACTATAGCATCCATCCCTCACTTGCAGAACGGCTGAACATTACACCACATGCGCCTAGGATTGTCCTGCATCAGAAGGATTCCATAGCCCATTACCCTGCATATGTCTCACCATAGGTCAAACATGGCATAACTACCTACGTAACAGGCATAGCGGCATGCACGGTCCCCAGGACTTTGCCACAGCCGGTGGTGATGCACTGCCGGTGCCTGCGGTTTTGACCAGGCCCCCACTACCACCATCTCTCCCTGGCCTCCATGACCCGCCCACCCCCTCCTGACCGCCCGTAAGCCCCTCCCTGACCCAACCCGCTCCTCCCATCTCATCCCCCTGCAGGCGGCAAATCGACAGTACTCCCCTGGGTCAGCATCTCATCCTGGACCCTAATAGCGTCCATGGTACCTCTGGCTTGCACTTTGGAGGGCTGTACAACCCCCCAAGAAAGGCCAATGGACCTATTTATAGAAATACCATCACTTTTTCTTTGCTTAACATCATTTATTGCATTTTAATTCAGCAAAATGTTGCATTGCGGTTTTGTGATTTATTAATGAAATCAAGTGTAACGCACCTCCTGCTGGAACCTCCCCTGCTAGACTTGTTTGTCTGGATGTCAGGTCCCACTTTCTGGACCTGCACTCGATATCTCATAGAGACTGTCTGCTCACTTCAGTCATGCTTCCGATAGTCATTCCTTGGGAGCTTGCTATTGTCTTCTGACTTCCATCTTGTGGACAATATTTCTGGATTTTAGGTGGGTTCTATCTTTATGTTCAACTCTGGGTCTTTCCTCCTTTCCTTTTTATGTCCATTCCTCTAACGCAGCATACATTACAGTATCGTACATTATATTGGTATATTTGTCTCGGAATACATTTACTCTTAATTTATTTCATAATACTGTATCTTTAATCTAAACTGTGTTTATATCTGTCTTGTTTCTCTTCAAAACTACCGTATCTTACGAATATCTATCAACTATCTATCTGTCCAGCTACCAGGTCCAAGGATACTGCTTTAATCTCCAGAGCACTAAAATGAAAATATAAGTGTAATTATGACAGGAATCTTGACATGAAAAAGAAGTGTCATAATCATGATACAAAATAAGAGTACCCTACATGATTATCGCCGTGTCTCTATGGTGACCATCGTGGTATCACCTACATTGGTATGTACTTTCCGTATGCTCACACTGCCTATGTACAGCGTAATAGTGACTCACCTGTGCAGCATTTATTGCTTACTTTATTGGTTTATCAGAGTTCTCTATGCATATATATTCTCTTTTTTTTAAATTGGTGTCCACCCCCGTTATTATGGGTGGGGTTGCCGTCCAACTTCGTCAGTGTTTCATTGTCACTCACACATCTTGCTGAATAATGTTTGCACTGCCAGATAGTGGAGAAATAAAAGAGCTGAGTGTGCTTCGCTCAGGTCCCTAGATCTAGGGGGCCGAATATGTGTTTTTTCCATATACAACCAATGCCATTCTATCCAGCAATACTCATAGCTAGGGGGCCAAGTATACAGTTTTGACTGGGTCATTAATGTAAAGTGATGCCTCTTTCCACATATCTTGTAGTAAGATCAACTTCTGCATACCTAGGGACACATAACCCCATTTAGTTTTTGGGGGTCCCAAAGTTTTGTACCCCACCATTACTAGCTTATCACTATCCTAGGATTTTAAATTTTATTTAGCGTTTAGATGACAACCACCAAAGGAGCTTTGCATGTACTCTATGGTACACTTTACTAATGACCCCCCCCCTTTGACCCCTGCAACGCACTTTAGTTGGACTGTTCATGATCTTCATGGCTTACTTGCTTGCACATGTATTTAAAGGGAACCTTCACCAGGGACATTCATTTTTCACTAAAGACCAGATTGTATAAGCCCATGACACCAGTAGTGCCATCTGCCTTTCTGCCTTTTTTAGCATTTTTGCATTACTATATTGTGGTTCGGAGGTCGCATTAACGCCTCCACCTGCGTCATAGACGCGTGATGATGCGCCTTACCCCCCAAATAAGTGCCAGCGCGGAAAGTGCGCTTGGATTATCCATGTAAAGCCCGGCTGAGCTGCCCATCGCGCGCTGCAAAGAGTGAACTGTCACTAGCCGCAACACAGCTCCGCGTGCCGCCAGCGTGCAAGCATCTATGCGTGCCGAGAACCCGAGTGAGAGCACCGGCCACAAGGGAACATGTGGACAGCGGGGCTTGCTGCTCCCCGTCCTGTCCTCCATCTCTTCCTGCCCTCAGCTGCCTGCGTTTTTTGATCCCGACGGGACTTAAGAGCAAGGCCGGGTGAGTGTAGTGTTGTGTGAGTGTAGTGTTGTGTGAGTGTAGTGGAGTGTAGTGGTGTGCGTGCTGTGTGAGTGTAGGGTAGTGTAGTGGTCGTGCTGTGTGAGTTGAGTGTATGTGTAGTAGTGTGCTTCTTTGTTAGTGGATGTAGTGTAGTGCGTTGTGGATGGAGTGGAGTTGGATGTATTTGTATGCTGTGCGGGCAGTGTCGTTGTGTGCGTCTGTGTGATTGGATGAGTGTAGTTGGTTGGCGTGCTGTGTGAGTGGAGTGTGTGGTGTGCGGCTGGGGGAGTGGAGTGGTGTAGTGGGGTCGTGCTGTGAGTGAGTTAGTGGGTGTGCGTGCCTGTGTGAGTGGAGGTGGTGTAGTGGGGTGTCGTCTGTGTGAGTGGATTGTATGGTTGTATCGTGGCTGTGTGAGTTGAGTGATGTCGTGGTGTGCGTCTGTGTGAGTGGAGTGTGAGTGTAGTTGTGTGCGTGCTGTGTGGTGAGTAGTGGTGTGGTGCTGTTTGAGTGGAGTGATGGTGTGGCGTGCTGTTTGAGTGGCGTTAGTGGTGTGCGGTGCTGTTGGTGGGAGTGGAGTGGTATGGTGGGCGTGCGGTGGTAGTGGGCGTGGTGTTAGTGGTGTGCGTGCTGTGTGCGTGGGCGTGAGTTAGTGTGTTGCTGGCTGTGTGCATGGAGTGTGTTGTGTGCGTCTGTGTGAGTGGAGTGTAGTGGTGTGCGTGCTGTTGAGTGTAGTTAGTGGGCGTGCTGTGTGAGTGTAGTGTATTGGTGTGGCGTACTGTGTGGTGGAGTGAATGGGGTGCGGCTTGTGAGTGGGCTTGTGAGTGGTGTGCGTGCTGTGTAGTAGTGTAGTTGTGTGCGGCTGTGCGTGAGTGTATTGGTGTGCGTTCTTGTGAGTGAGTGTAGTTGTGTGCTAGCTGTGTAGTGGAGTGTATTGGATTGCGTACTGTTTGAGGGATGTAGTGGTGGGGTTGGCTGGTGAGTGGAGTGTATGTTGTGCTGCTGTGTGAGTGGATTGGAGTGTAGTGTAGTGGTGGTGCGGCTGTTGAATGGGGAGTGTATGTAGTTGGTGTGCTTGCGTGTGATGGCGTTAGTTTAGTGTGTGCGTGCTGTGTTAGTGAGTGTAGTGTCGGTGGTTGGGCGTGCTTGTTGAGTGGAGTTTATTTAGTGGGTGTGCGTGCTGATGGAGTGGATTAGGGTTGCGTGGTGTGAGTGGAGTGAGTGGTAGTGTTGCGTGCTGTGTGAGTGTAGTGTGTGCGTCGTTGAGTGTCTGGGTGCGTGCTGTTGAGTTAGTGGTGTTGCTGCTTGTGAGTGTAGTGGTGGTGCGGCTGTGTGAGTGGAGTGGTATGGGGAGTGAGTGGAGTGTAGTTGTGTGAGTGGGTGGAGTGTAAGTGGTGTGCAGTGCTGGGTGCGTGGATGGTGTGCGTGCTGTGTGAGTGGGTGGAGTGGGTGTCGTGCTGTGTGAGTGGATGGAGTGGTGGGCGGCGGTGTTGAGTGGAGTGGTAGTGGTGTGCGTTCTGTTGATTGGATTGGAGTTGGAAGTGGTGTGCTTGCTGTGTGAGTGTAGTGTTTGGTGTGCGGTGTTTTACCGACTTTTCATACACTCCGCGGGTAAAAATACTCCTCAAAAGGGTGAGAGGAGTATTTTCCCCGTCTGAAAAATGTTAGTTGGCGACCTCTTATGGTGTTATAACTTACCTTGCATCCTGACAAATCCTGGGGTCAGTCCCGCGAGCTGGACTTATGGGTTGGATGCATTGTCAAAAACAACATGTGGGGCTTTCCGTGTTTACCCACTCGCAGGCTTGGCCCCCCACCTTTGTGCTCCTGTCTCGCTCCACCCCTGCTCTTCTCAGAGGTCGCAGCCTGGTCATCCTGACATCAGTGGGGGAGGGACACCTTACAGAGCACGAGACATGGAAACTTCCTGCAGCTCAACATCACATTTGTTTTTGAAATCATCCAAACCAAATCCATCCCCTTACTACCCAGGATTTGGTCAGAGGCAAGATAGTTATACACACAATTTAGTGTAATACAAATCTTAGAAAACGGCACTCACCGGGCAGATTTGCACTGCAGGTGGCCATGTGCTTTTTACAATCTGTCGTTAGTGAAAACTCGTCTTAGTGAAAGTCGGCGCGATTGCCCCAAAAAACGTGTGTGCCAAAACCCCTGTTACACGGGCTCACAACGAAATGGTCGGAAACCCGTCTGAACTTCGGTCCGCTAACCTTAGTAAGTCCCCAATTGTTTTACATCTATCACATGCATAAATAATTTGTTGCACATCAGCCCGCACTGAATACGTTTTTTTGGCCTGCCAAATGAGGAACAAGCCCCCATACTGTCCTTTATAAGGCATGTCCATCACCAGATGTTTATTCTCTTTTCTCCTATGTAATTATTCCATGTTGTCCTAAGGCTATTATCTATTTCATATGCAGTTCTCTGTGGGGAGAAGTTTTTTTATTTCTGTACAAGCCATTCCTGCCAAGCAAGATCCTGGTAAACCTGACGGTGATGCAGGCTCCAGATGCTGGTGTCTTGCTGTGGGAGGGATTGTTCTGTAATGGAACAAACTTGGGAATGTTGCCCCGAAACAGAGTTGGTGCCTCTCCCAGCGCGGCCTAGAGCACAACTGCAGTCCACACGTCACGCCCGCAGGAAAAAATGAGCTGTGGGATGAAACGCTCTGAGCGGGCCCCAAGTGCCGTAACAGTGCCCCTCCTTAATATCAGCTGCCAATTAGAGTTACCGCAAGGAATCCATTCCCAAGCCACATATGAATCACGAGCTCAGCTTCCTTATTTCCTATATTCCAAGCTCCTTATTTGCCTAGGAACATCTGAATTTGTGGAATAGTTTTCCTATCATTGTTTTGGCTATTGTACATCTACGAGGAAGCCCTGGAGCACAAAGTCCTGTCCAGTGAGTTGTCTGACTGTCTTTTTTTTACAAAATGCTAGTTGTTGGTGTTGACTGAATTGGTATCATAGATAGAAGACCGGGGGGGGGGGGGGGGGGGGGGGGTCTCCCGTCTTTAAGGGGCGGGTCTCCCCTTGCGATTACTGCACTTACTCATAGTTTACTTACCCCTAGTACGTATTACATAATAAAATTATTATAATAAGCCACTGTATAAATATAAAAAATAATATTTGACCATATGAGAAGAAAACAAGCATTTCTAATACTACCCTCTTATGAAAGGGAGGCTGCCAATAACGTACTAAAATAATTTCCACCTGTACCTGAAATAACCACTATAATACTGGCAGGCAAAAACATATATCATGTAAAAATAGTGCGTGCAATAGATATAATTATTTTCTTGTGAATGGAAGTCAGTATTTAAATTCTTATTCTTGTATTATGAGACGCATCGTATTAGTTTCTTCTTTTTTCATGGGGGTATTATTTATTACTACATAATGTACTGTACTCTTCTGTTTCCTCGTGGCATATTATAGTAATTTTATCTTCCTCGGTACATACGGGCAGTATAAGTAGTTCTATTCTTGTACATTGGAGCAGTAATTATAGTAGTTAATTCTTGTATATCAGGGCAGTAGTTATACGTAGTATATTCCGACTAGGGGCGTATTATTATTAGTTATATTCTGTTCATAGGTGTCAGTAAGTATAGTAAGCTATATTCTGTCATAGGGCATATTAATAGCAGTTATATTCTGTACATAGGGGCAGTATTATAGTAGTTATATTCTTTTACATATTGGGCCGTGATAGTAGGCGAGTTATACAGGAGGAAAAAAGGAGGGTATCATCCTGCAACTCTTTAATAAAAAATCCAATCTTTATTTCAAGACATGATTAAAAGTGATCACTGGTAAGAGAAAAATTGTGTAAAGCTTTTATATTTTTGTACATAGGGGGCAGTCTTATATAGTTATATTCTTGTACATAGTGGGCAGTATTATAGTTATTATATTCTTGTACATAGGGTTATTACTCTGGCCTGCAGTACCCTGTTACATCCAAGTAGGTCGCATAATAATTTGTTCTTAGTTGAATTTTCATGTAGTCGAAAATTTATATTTTATACTTGAGATCCGACAAACACATTTTTGCCCCATGAACAATTGGAGTTTCAAAATGTCGTGGCTTTCATTGACCAGAGGATAATATCTTCATTCCAGAACACCTACACTATCATCGTCTTTGACGATACAAGTGCATCCAATATCTTCACAAGTTCACAGTGGGCAAGGTCCGTCTGTAACTATGGGTTTTGTCTGTAAGTCAGTTTGTTCCTTATTTGGGGACCGCCTGTATTATTCTTGTAACATAGGGGGCCGTATTATATAGTGATATTCTTGTACAGATGGCATTATATATATTAGTACAGCTTGGAGGTAGAAGGCAGTATATAAGTAGTTGTTTCTTGTACGGTAGCATCTGGAGCCAGCCTTATTGTATTATATTCTTTTGACAACAATAAAAATAATCTTATTTTGTATCCCTATTTAATAATCGCCATATCATGGGTACATATAAGACCCAAATAATACATACAGAGAAAGTAAGAACCATAATCAACACTAGGAATAGGGCCCGTTTCCCAAGCACTTACACTATCTAAAATAGGTGCGATAATGGTAAAAGTGCTTATACACGGGTTCACTGTTCTTTCTATATCCAGAATAAAACTAATGCATTAGCAGCACCACCGGTCTAACCAGAATATAAAAAAAAAAAGAAAGAGAAAAGAAAGAATACCAGCTTCCTAACTCCTAATTACTAGTGAGTAGGAAGCTGGTGCCTTTTGTACCATATATTATAGCTACTATAAAGTTTCAATCTAGTCAGACATACAATCTACTGATATTGCCCATATTATACGATACACTACGATAATGCGTTCTTCCTAATTCAGCATATTCCCATAATACCACCCCTATGTTTAGAATTTAACCACGATAATATTACCCTGTGCCCACTAAAACTAAATAATCCTGAGCCTTATAGACACAATATACACAATACTAATACACCTTGTACCACACATATATTACCATAATAATGGTCCTATGTACAAGAAAATACTACGATAGTACTGCTCCCGATGTACAAACAATAAACCTACTATAATGCTGCTCCCTAGGTACAAGATAATATACTACTATAATACTGCCCCAATGTTACAAGAATATACTACTATAAACTGCCCCTCTGTAAAATAATTAACTTACAATACTGCCCCCTATGTACAAAAGAATATAATACGATAAGACTGTCCCCTATGTACAGAGAATATAACTACTATAATACGTCCCCCTATGTACAAGAATATAACTACTATACTACTCCCCCTCATGTACAATAATTATAACTACTAATAATCTGCCCCACTATGTACAAAATATAACTGCTAGAATACTCCCCTATGCTACAAGATATACTACTCTAATACGGCCCCCTATTTACAAGAATATAACTGCTATAATACTACCCACTAATGTACAAGAAAATCTAACTGCTATAAATCCTCCCCCCCCCCCCCCCCCCCCCCCCCCCCCCCCCCCCCCCCCCCCCTATGTACAAGAATTCACTACTAATACTACTGCCCCCTATGTACAGATACGACACTATATCCGCTCCCTATCAAAGAATATCACTACATAACGCCCCCATTTTACAAGAAATAACTACTAAATCCTGCTCCCTATGTACTAGACATATAACTACTATAATACTGCACATTGACAGTCTATCACCTTTGAGGATCCAGGATACGAATGTAGTATCTTTTTTTTCTCTCCCTTTGAAGGTTGAATTCACACGACGTGTGTGGCACTCGTACCCGTAGCATGGGAGAGGAGTAGGAGTAAACACTGCTCACCCCCGCGTTTCTCCATATAGATATATTGCACACGCACGTATTGTGGGAAAAGTAGAACCGGGCGTCTCTTTTCCCGGGGTACGGAACATACATGCCGTCATGCGTGGCCTGCACCGTTCTGCTGCTGTAAGACTCTGTGCGCCTATGGGGGACGTATAATACAACTTATTATTGCGCCGTATGGACGTCCCCTAACCCTGTGTGATTGACATAATGGTGGCAGTTAAGCAATAAACAAGATGCATACCAACAACAAGCCAACCAGTTGGTCCTTAGCGCCTTGTTTGTTCTGTAACTGCCACTTTTTAAATTGATGACAAAAGAAACGTAAAGCTGGGTGACCTTGTACTATGGTGTTTCCGCCATTTTTTTGCTTTCTCACCTCATGTTTCTGCTCTCCGACCTATTTATTACTGGCGCGCCAGAAAAATGACCTTTTTCCCCTGTTTGACTCGTTTCCCCAAAACTCATACCCATTATTAGCGTCGCAGCCATGGTTTGGCACGGTAAACGGCGGAAATAGACCAGCGCTATTGCACTATTGCCTTTTCTCTGAACTTTTGACACATTTCTGTGCCCGGACAATTTTAGTCCCAGGGACAGAACAATGGTCTCGCGTCAGAAATGTATCGACGCTCCACAATTAAAGTGTATCTTCTTCCCCATAGCAGGTCTTTAACATAGCCAATGCAGACAGCGACCCTTATGTAAATTTCCCCCACATGTTTTTATCTAGATCCTCCATGTGCTGACTTTGAATGAATGTTGCTGTTATTGTCTAGGATCCCCTGGTATAAGATTCCTTGCACACAGTGGAGGATAACCGTGGCTAGGCCTTTGTTTTGGACCTTTGTACTAAATACTGGCCCCCTATGTACAGTATTAAATACTATAATACTGCCCTATACCAGATATAACTACTATAATAGTCTTCCCTCTATTTACAAGCATCTAATCACTTTAATTCTGGAGGTTCAGTCAAAAGTCTTGAAATGTTCAAGCACTAACTACTATAAAAGCAAAAAGAAAAAAGGGTTGCTTCCGTGAACAGGTGAACATTCTTCGAGTTCTTTTTTTTTTGTCCTATGGGCAGCCTCAACATTCCTACGACATGATGGCTGCTGTAGGTTCACTGCTTCTGGCTGAATAGACTCGCACTGAGACACGAGGCCTTGGATGATCTTGTGGATTTATTGTCTACATTGCAGAAGCCTGGGAGAGGCCACGCAGTTCCTCCTCGCTGCCAACTTAACTTCCATCAGCTTTAGCCTTTTTTACCGGACTTGAAGTTTAATTACTTGGCTGCATAATGGGCACTCACCCCGCACCCCCTTATATTCCAACCAACCTTGTCCCCTATCTGCCCTGCCCTACCTCTCATTATACAGGTAGACAGGTTCTCTCCGCTGCCAGCTTTAGATGGAGCCGTCTGCCTAGATGTCTTGTGGATCACTCTACGCAGCCTTCTGGGGGATTGAAAAGGGTTCAACGCCATAAAGACCTGCTTTCCTGGTGTTCCCAAATAAACTTCTAATTTGCAAAGGTGTTTCTTTTTTGGCATGGATGACCTTATATATAGCCAGCCTGTCCCTCAATATTCTTTCATTCAATAAATCTTTGGGTCTAGGGTTCACTCAACTGCTGGACCCCAAAGCAGATCTGTTCGCTCCCTCAACCCTAATGTATTGGTGTATAGTAACGGTCCGCACCCATACAAAGAAAAGGGGGTCGTTATTGTCTCTAACAGGCTCTTGAGGCACCCTCTACTCTCTCAACAAAGTGGCAGGTGCATAACATGAAGTATATTGACAAAACTTGCACCCCTGCCCATTTCAGCTTACCGAGTAAATTCCCATGTCCAGATACCATTACTTATCCCATAATTCCTGGAAAAAGGGGCTGCTACCGAGGTGCTCGATAATTACCAATACAAACAAAGACACTACAGAAAGGCAGGTGCTATTTCTAGTCCCCAAGAGAAGTATTTCACATAAAACTTGCCTAATCTGCCCCTAGAGGCACAAAACTGCATAGCACCTAGCTTAGCGTGACCCCGTTACTGAAGCTATGAAACAAAGGGAGACAAAGACAGGTGCTTATAAGCACAACCCTGTGCTGCGACATGTTATGATACTCCTATAGAACAAACCTATCAATGGGATCCTCACAAATTAGTTTGTACTCCTGGGGGTGACCCAGGAAAGGGCAGCGTGTCCATCTTTGTCATACAGCCCTTCCGTCTAGTTCAAATCGAAGAAATCCTCCCTTGAATTCCTATGCATAGAGTGACCTCCCCCCTTCCTTTTCCCCTCCTTTCTTTTACTGCCTGCCTTTGCTAATTTCATGCACTAAGTTTGGTGTCCTAGAACAGTAGTCAATGTCCGCTCCTGTCATTGCTACCATCAAAGCATATGATGATATGCCTGGCCCCTGTTCCCCTCCTAATTTCTTTATTTCGCAGACCGTTCTGTCCTGAAATCTGGACTCCTATCTGCGCGCAGATGCTTCCTTCCTCGCGTCGTCCCCCCCCCCCCCCCCCTCTTTATGCTTCTGCTGCGCTCCCTGCTGATACTCCCACTACACTCACTTTCCACCGTTTGTCTTTTTGTGCATTGTAATGAGCCTGGTGCTTACGGATGTATCTGCTGTGTACACATCTAACGGTCAATGTTGGCACCTACAGCCTCGTTGCACTTAGTATCTGCACTAGTGTAGTCATTACCATAAGGACTGGATTCCTGACCTGCATTGGATGCCTATTTGGTGGTGACACAAATTATCATTGTATCCTTAAAAGTTCTGTCCCTCGCGGTTTCAATTCTTCACTGATTTAAAGGGGTATTCTCATCTGGCATTCCGTTTCATTAATCTAATAAACTTTCTCCATTTAATGTGTAATTAAATTTTTTTTACCTGTGTAAGATTTTCTCATGAATGTATTCGTTTGGTCCCTTAGAAACAGACTGTGTCCTTTGATACGCCACCTCTGCTGGAGGGATTTCCCTAAACAGAAGTGTTTGTAGATATATGTCCAAGAGTTCTGTATGGCCCACAGCCTCCTATGGAATTATTTGCTGATCCTGGAGGTCGACAGGGTCAATAGCGATGTCTCACACCGCTGCCAAAATGTGATTGGTCGTATCCTAGGAAGGCTATCTCGGTTTCTTTGGGACAACCTAAACATTGTTTTTAATAAATCCCATTGAAGAAATGTTTACATATGGCAAATTAATTCAATTAAATGTGAATTGCCCTGAGGAAAACCCCTTTAAAAGATCATTCATTGCCACCCATATACACTCCCTATCATTTCTTCTCTTGCCAAAGTGTCCGTCAATCTAACAAGAAATAGCTACATATCAGTACTATTTATGTAGTCCAAATACGTAAGCAGGGTGTCTCTCACATTTGGTTTGGTCATTTACAAACGCAGTGCAGCAGCTGGCTCCCGTTGAATAATTTTGATGAATGTGATCGTAACCCAGCACCCGTGTCTTGCATTGAACGATACAAAACATCGGCGGCTGGTTGCGATCGCATGGTTTCCATGAACAAGCATTGTGATTGGGTGGAGAAATCCACGTGATTACTGCATCCCTTAAAATACTCGAAGATGCGGTAAGGTGAACAAAAAACGATACTTTTAGTTTGAGGACACATTTTCCGGACGGAGAAAGATTTTACACTATTATAAATAATGTGATCGTTCACCAATACTGTGATCGTTAACCAATCATGTGATCGTTAACCAGAGGATGTGATCGTTAACCACCCCATGTCTTGCAGTAAACCTACAAAACAGCGGATGCTGGTTGTCGATCGCATGTGTTTTCCATTAAAAAGCATTGTGATTGGGTGGAGAATCCACGTGTTCCTGCCCCTATCCAGAAACCCTAATACAAGAGCAAAGGCGAACAAAACGCGTACCTTATCTGTTAGGTACACATTTCGACAGGCTAAAATTTACGCTAATTTTTAAATAATTGCAACTTGACTAGATGCAATTGTCGGCCAACCCTCCACTGCGAACAATGTACCCATCGACCTGTTTTCAGCTTTGATTTCACTCACTGCCAGCAGTGGTCTTTGTCACAAATATTTGAAATCAAAGATGCATGAACTCTTATGCATTTTGTTGTAAAAATAGAAAGTCAGAGACGCTGGATGTCGCCTCGTCTTCCCATCACCTGCTGCTTTCTGTGGAGGTGTGCCAGTAATGCATGTTATTGCGCTCCTTGTTTATCTCATTACAAGCCCCCGGCTGCACTCACTGCAGTCCTGTGTAAGCACGCCAAGAGCAAGAAGAAGCGCACATACGCTTGAGGCCCTTTATAAGACGCTGTCTTTCCTGGATCCCTTCAGTTTGCACTCCCTCCATATTATAGAGGGGTTGGGAAACCTTGACTGGTAGCCGTCAGCAACCCTGTTAATCCACAGAAACGAAACGACAATAACAGAAAGCTACCATCAAAGCACAAATTTTAAACACTTTTCTTTATTTTCATTTTCACCCTTTTTTACACCACACACATTCCTTTTTCAAGCTTTCCCATTTTTTTTTATTTCCCTGTTATCTCAAGTGTCATGTGAGGGGCCGGAGCCCCTAGCTTGGGTCACGCGCGCCTGAGAAATTTTCTTCAATCGGATTCAAAACCATCAACCAGGGGCACTTACTCATGTGCAGGCCCTGTGACTGTATGGCTTTTACTTTGCGCCACAAATGACGTCTCCTCTATTCTTTCAGTCAGTATGATCATGGGGATACTAAACTTATATAGGTTTTATAATGATCTTCAAGCAAAAATGAAAACCTCCTGTACATTTTGCCATATTTTGTCGCTACAAACTTTTTCATACTACAGTGTACAGTGTGTGGTGTCATTTTTTGCATGATGAGATGTCGTTTTCAATGCTATCATTTTGAGTACTGCACATCCCTTTACCACTTTATAAAATTTTTTACATGTTGCAAAATGGAGAAATGTTTATGATTTTAATTGTTTATGTATATTTATAACAGTTCTAGGGAAAGGGGGGGGTGATTTCAATTTATAATTTTTTAGTACATTTTTTTTAACTATTTTTCAGACCCCCTAGGGTACTTTAACCTTAGATTGTTTGATTGCTCCTACCATATTTTACTGATTGTGTATTACAATGTACCACTGGCACATTGTAAGATATGATCAGCTGCTATATAGCCCTGGGTCTTACAAAGACCCAAGGCACAGGAAGCAATAAGTTACTGCTTTAATTTTTGGTTGGCACCTCGCGACAAATCAGGGGGGTTTTGGGTTCAGTTTGGGCACTCGGCCGCTAAAAGGTTCGCCATCACTGCCCTAGGGTACTTTAACCTTAGATTGTTTGATTGCTCCTACCATATTTTACTGGCACATTGTAACATATGATCAGCTGCTATATAGCCCTGGGTCTTACAAAGACCCAAGGCTGTCATACCAACAGTTCATTGCTGCCTGAGAGACGATCAAAGCCACAATGGCAGCACCCACACGCCGCAGGCTTTTTACAGCTACTGGCAGCTTTGCCGCCGGCAATCGCTAGGGAGTTACCAGTGAGTGGGGCAGATTTACATACCCGGTCCTGTCGTGATCCCCGCTGTGCATTGTCTGACAAGGATTCGGGTCTGCCGCAATTCACTAAAGTCGTGCGTCCAATTTCCTTCCTGTGTCGCTTCCCTGCTGAGGTCTGCCGGAGTTCACCTGCTTCTTCCTGGTGCATGTAAGTGCTTGATCTTGCGACACAATTTCGTCTTCTTCCTGGTGCATGTAAGTGCTTGATCTTGCGACACAATTTCGTTTTTAAATTCTGCGGTTTGTCCGAATCAATCGGGTTGTCCGACGGCACGCCCCCCGATTTCTGTCGCATGCAAGCCGACGCCAATGCACCACAATCCGATCGCGTGTGCCAAAAACCCGGGGCAATACGATGCGGTCCGGGGACCCTAAGTAAATGTGCCTCAGTGTTTGCTGCAATATTTTCCGCCACATGCCTTGCAACATGATACATTTAGTATCTTCGTACCATTTTATGGATAATGAGTCTTTTTGATAACTTTTAGAATTTTTTTTAAGCAAACTTGTCACCAGGAATTAGATTTTTTGCTGGTGTCAGGTTCCAATAGCTTACTCTATGCTGGTTTGTAAATGTCTCTGGATGTGGAATCATATTCAAAATCAAATTTCTGTCTGATTCAACTTCAGTGGATATGCCTCAAGACCAGGAAGTAAGGCTAAGTAGTGTGTGTGGCCTCCACGTACCTGTATGACCTCCGTTACAATGCCTAATAGGCTTCTTCTGATGAGGGATCTCCTACCAGACCTGTATAAAAGTATCAACCACCTTGACAGTCTGTGGTGCAATTTGGTATTGGAAGGAGATATGATGTGCTGGATTGGATTTAGGTCTGGAGAATGAGCAGGACTGTCTATACTATAGCATCAATGCCCTCATCTTGCAGGAACTGCTGAACATTACAGCCACATGAGGCCTAGATTTGTCCTGCATCAGAAGGAGTCCAGAGCCCATTACACCTGCATATGGTCTCACCATAGGTCAGAGCAGTGGCATAACTACCACCGTAACTGCCATAGCGGCATGCACGGTCCCCGCAGGACTTTGCCACAGCCTGTGGTGATGCACTGCCGGGTGCCTGCTGGATTTTGACCCAAGGCCCCTCCCAGCTACCACCCATATCTCTCCTGGCCTCCATGACCCGCCCACCACCTCCCTGACCGCCCGTAAGCCACCTCCCTGACCCACCCGCTCCTCCCGCTCATCCCCCTGCAGGGCGGCACAGTCGACAGTACGCCCCTGGGTCAGAGGATCTCATCCTGGAACCTAATAGCAGTCATGGTATCTCCCCCCCTTCGCTAGGTTTCTCCTTGCTTTTCCCCCGCCACCATGCCACCCCTCTGTCCAAACAAACCTTTCTTTTTGCCCCTCTTTGTCGCTCCCCACTTTTTTACTACCGTGATCCAGGTGTGTGGTGTCCATTTTTTTGCCTTGCTGAAGCTGGCGTTTTCCCCTTGCCTCCTTTTGAGTTTGCTGCCCCCCCCCCTTTACATTAGCGAAATTGTTTTCCCTGTTGCCACCATGGCGCCCAAGTGGCCTTTTTCGCCGCCCATTGGGGCGCTCTTTTCCCAGTCGCGGTTCCACCTGTTCTTCTCTTTGTTAGCTCGGAATTTTTGGGCTGCTTGGTGATTCCCTCGCCCTGTTCTGATTTTCAACGTTTTCCGTTTATTTTATACCCAGGTTCCTAGGGGGGGGGGGGGGGCGGGTGCTGGGAGGGGGGCGGTGCTTGCATTTATTCCTTTTTCGCTTCAATTTTTTTTATATTTTTTCCAGACCCCCCTCGGGCAGTTGTGATGCGCACTATGGCACGGGGTGCCAGACAGGGCGGCACTCAAAGCCTTTCTGTGGGCACACGGGCAAATCTAGCCCCAGCACCAGACAGGGACTCACAGATTCTTCCTGCAGTTCCAAGCGAACCCTCTTAAAAGATGCTGATTTGCAGTCATATTTTTGAACTTCCTTCGCTAACGTTGGGACTTGTCGGAATTGCGGGCGGAAGCCATTGACGAGGTGGGAGCCGCCCTCCGAATTATCTTAGGAGGACCTTCCTGTGGCGCCCCTCACCATCTCTGTGTAGCCCAAGGGGCCACTGGAAAAAAGCTCAAAATGATGCCAACAATGTTTCCATCGTTGACTACTGTGTTAGATGCTGGCTCGGAGGGGTGGACCACTTGGAATTGTTGAAACAGGGGTCTAGCAATAGGGGTATGCTTTCCTTAGAGACGTTGCACCTCGCGAACAAATCAGGGGGGTTTTGGTTCAGTTGGGCACTCGGCGCTACAAGTTTCGCTCCACAGGCCCTAGGGTACTTTAACCTTCGATGTGTTGATTGCTCCACCATATTTTACTGGCACATTGTAAGCATGATCAGTGATAATTAGCCCTGGGTCTTACAAAGAACAAGGGTGTCATACCAACCGTTCATTGCGTGCGCTGGAGCGAGTATTAAAGGCCAACAAAAGGCAGCACCCCAGCCACGCCGCAGGGCTCTTACAGGTCTACTGGCAGCTTTGCGGCGGCAATTCGCTAGGGAGCTTACCAGTGAGTGGGGGACGATACATCTTGCCGGTCCTGTTCGTTCCAGCTCGTGGCATTGCTAGACGCAAGGATTCGGGATCTGCCGCCCATTCACTAAAGTCGGCGGTCATTTCCATTCCATGTGTGCTTCCCCTGCTGGGTCTGCGGAGTTCACCTTGTTTCCATGGTGCTTCTGATAAGGTTGATCTCTGCGGACACAATCGTTTTTAACTTCTGGTGTTTTTGTCGAATCCATCGGGTGGTCCGACAGCACCGCCCCTATGATTCAGGTTCTCCTCACTGTGAGCCCGCCACACAGGCTCGTCGCGGGAGTCTGTATAGAGGAAGGCAACAAACCAGGGAGCCGGGTCGAGGGTCAGTGCATGATGACCTCCCCCCCGAGTCCTCAAGCTTCACCCTTAGATACCGGCCACGAGGCCTTTCCCGCCGTGAGTTCTCAACCTGATACTCCGGTTTTGCGCGAATCGCGGCGGGCCAGTCACCAAAATCAATAGGATTCACACGGACCCCGAGATGGTCGTTCGGGAACCCCGCTCTGGTGGGTCGCGGACCCCCCACAGGTTGAGAAACGTGGTCTGATAGCAAGACACAGTTGTGCCTTCATCTTGCACGGAACTGCGGAACATTCAACAGCCCCCATGCTGCCTAATAGCATTGTCCATGAAATGTGCAGACGTAGATGGCAGAGCCCGTTACACCTGTCAATGGTCCTCACGAGCGGTTACAGAGCCGGGGGCATACACACCAGACCGTAACGGCCATAGCGTCCGATGACACGGGGTACCCGCAGGGAACTTTGCCCGGGGGCCTGTGGCAGACACTGCCACTGCCGGGACCGCACGGAATTTTGAATCCAGGACACTTCCCCAAAGCGTACCCCCAGATCCTACTCCTGGCCTTCCATGACCCGCCCACACCTCGCGGACCGAGTCCGCGTATAAGGCACTTCCTGAAGCCACTTGGGGCTCATCCCCCCTGCGGGCGGCACAAGTCGGAAAGTAGTCCAGTACGTCCTGGGTCGGAGGACTCATCCGGGAACCTAATAGCGTCATGTAACTTGGCTTGCACTTGGAGGGCTGTAAACCCCTCAAGAAAAGCAATGGAAAAGGTTTATAGAAGAATACCCAAAGCACTTTTTCTTTGGTTTAAACATCATTAGGCTTGTATTCCAAAGCAAAATGTGCATTCAGGTTTGTGAATTATTAATGAAATCAAGTTGAAAAGACGACATCCTGCCTGAGACCTCCCCTGCTGACTTGGTTGCTCTGGATGTCAGGGGGTCAATCACTTTCTGGACGATGCACTCTGATTATCTCATACAGAGGACGTCTGCTCACTTACAGTGGTTCCGCTATAAGTCTTCTTGGAGGCGTGCATAGTGTTATTTTGAAACTGTACCCTATTGGGACAGTAATTTCTTGATTTTAAGGAGTAGGTTCTAGGTTTGGGTTAAGTCTGTGTCTTTCTCACCTGTCCGTTTTATTGTCCCATTCCAATAAACGCAGCACATACAATACAGTATTAATTATATTGGTATAATTTCGTCTCTGAATACATGTTACAATAAATTAGTTTAATAAACGTATTCTTATCTAAAACTGTGTATAATCTGTCTGTTTATCTCTCCAAACAATTACAGGTATCTTCACAAATATTATTAATTCATATCATGTCCAAGCTACCAGGTGCCAAGGATACTCTGTAATCTACAGAGAACTAAAATGAAAATTATGGAATTTAATGATTATGACAAGAATTTTGCAATGGAAGACAAGAGAGTGTCGACTCATGAGATACAAGGAATAAGAGTTACCTACATGATTATCTGCCAGTGTCTCTATGGTGCACTCGGCGTGTGTATTCCATACAGTGTATTGAGTTATGCCGTATTGTGGTCGGATATGCGATGCACCATGCTATGTAAGCCGTTTATAGTGGACATTCACTGGGCAGTCATTTTGCTGCTGTATATGGCGTTATTAGGATTTTATCCCAGCTAATGCAATATATATTGCCCGTTTTTTAATTGGATGTCACCCCATTTATTATTGGGTGGGGTGCCGTCAATTTCTCAGTGTTCATTGGCCACTATTGAGAAATACTGTTGCACTGACAAGATAGTGGGGAGAAAAGAAAAAGAAGAGCCGAGGTTGCATTCGCATCAGGTACCTAGGTCATAGGGGGCCATAATGTGTTTTTTCCATTACAAACATGCCATTGCTAAGCAATAAATAATAGTAGGGGCCCAGTACTTAAAGTTTTTACTGGGGTCCTAAAGGTAAGTTAAAGTGATGCCTCTGTCCACTATCTTGTCGTAAGATCCCACTTCTGCATTTAAATAGGGACCACAGGAACCCCAGTTTAGTTTGTTGGGGCCAAAAGTTTGTACCCACCATACTAGCTTATTCAGCTTCTGAGGATTGGTAATAAAGTTTAATGTCGAGTGTTGGGTGTAAGGGACAAACCACTAGAAGGAGCTTGCATGTAATCTATAGGGGACACATTTAACTAACGGGCTTTGAGCACTTTGCAACGCACTTTAGTTGGACTGTAATGATCTTCATGGCTAAACTGGCTTGCACATGTATTAAAGGGAACTGTCACAGGGACCATTTGTACTAAAGACAGAGTGTAAAAAGCCCATGACATCATTCGGGCAAATATGCCTTTCTGCCTTTTTTAAGCATTTTCATTACAATATAATTGGGCAGAGGTTCGAATTAACGCCTCAACATGAGTCATAGACGCGTGATGAGGCGCCATACCATTCCCAAAATAATTGCCATGCGTACAGTTACGTTGGCACTTATTCCATGTAAGCGCAGGCTGAGAGGCCCGCGCGCGATGCAAAATGAGGGAACTGTCTCCGCGCGAACAAGCGCGGCCGGTCCGCCACAGCGGGGCAAGAAGCAAGGGGCGTTTGCGGCGAGAAACGGTAGTGAGAGCACGGCCACAGGGGACGGAAATGGGGAAAGAGGGGCTGTGCTCCCCGTCGCTCCATCTATTCCTGCCAGCAGCTGCTGCGTTTGGTGTACCGAGGGACTTAAGGCAAGGCGGGGAGGTAGTGTGGAGTGTAGTGTTGTGTGAGTGTAGTGGAGGGTAGTGGTGGCGTGCGGTGAGTGTAGTGAGTTGTAGATGGTTGTGCGTGTGGTGAGTGGAGTGTAAGTGTAGTAGGTGCGTGTGTTGTGAGTGGAGTGTATGTAGTGTACTGTGCGAGGGGAGTGGAGGGGGTGTAGTGTAGGGCTGTGTGTGTAGTGTAGTTGGTGCGTGCTGTGTGAGTGGAGTGGAGTGTGTGGTGTGAGTTGCTGTGTGGTGGGTGTTTGTAGTGGTGTGGGCGTGTGAGTGGAGGGAGTGTAGTGGTGTGCGTGCTGTGTGAGTGGAGTGTAGTGGTGTGCGTGCTGGGGAGTGGAGGTAGTGTAGGGTGTGCGGATGTGTGAGTGGATGTAGTGGGTGCGTGCTGTGTGAGGGAGGGGAGTGTAGTGGTGTGAGTGTGTGTGAGTGGAGTGTAGTGGTAGTGGTGTGCGTGATGGGTGAGTGGAGTGTAGGGGTGGCGTGCTTGTGTGAGTGGAGTGTAGTGGGGCGTGGCTGCGCTGTGTGAGGTGGAGTGTAGTGGTGTGCGTGAGGTGGGAGTGGAGTGGAGCGGTAGGGGCTGTGGTGCTGTGTGAGTGGAGTGATGTAGTGGTGTGCGTGATGTGGTGAGGGGAGTTGGAGTGTAAGTGGTGGCGTGCTGTGTGAGTGAGTGTAGTTAGTGGTGTGAGTGCTGTGTGAGTGGAGGTGTAGTGGTGGCGTGCTGTGTGAGTGGAGTGTGGTGGAGTGCGTGTGAGTGGGAGTGTCGTGGGTGCGTAATGTGTTGAGTGGAGTGTAGTGGTGTGCGTGTGATGTGTGAGTGAGTGTAGTGGTTGCGTGCTGTGTGAGTGGAGTGTAGTGGTGTGCGTGTGTGTGAGTGGAGTGTAGTGGTGTGCGTGCGTGCTGTGTGAGCAGAGTGTAGTGGTGTGCGTGCTTGTGTGAGTGGAGTGTCGTGGTGTGAGTAATGTGGGAGGGGAGTGAGTGGTGTGCGTTGCTGTGTGAGGGAGGGTAGTGGGTGTGAGGGCGTGTGAGTGGAGATGGAGTGTAGTGGAGTGGTGTGCCGTGCTGTGTGAGGGAGTGTAGTGTAGTGGTGTGAGTGATGTGTGAGTGGAGTGTAGTGTAGTGGTGTGGTGTGTGTGAGTGGAGTGTAGTGTAAGGTGGTGTGAGTGAGCTTGTGTGAGTGGAGTGTAGTGTAGTGGTGTGAGGCTGTGGAGTTGGAGTGTAGTGGTGGCGTGGGTGGTGGAGTGGAGGTGTAGTGGTGTGAGTGCTGTGTGAGTGTAGTGGTGTGAGTGTCTGTGTGAGTTAGTGGTGTGCGTGCTGGGGCAGTGTAGTGGGCGTGCGTGATGTGTGAGGGTAGTGGTGTGCGGCGGGTGATGGAGTGTAGTGGTGTGAGGGAGGTGGAGTTTTGTAAGTGGTGGAGTTGGAGTGGGAGGTTGGTGATGCGTGCTGGGTGGGGGAGTGGTGTGCGTGCTGTGTGCGTGGGAGTGGAGTGGTTGTGCGTGCGTGTTGAGTGGAGTGGAGTGTTGAGCGTGCTGTGTGAGTGGAGTGTAGTGTTGGTTGCTGGTGAGTGGAGGGAGGTAGTGGTGTGAGTGCTGTGTGAGTTGTAGTGTAGGGGGTGCGGTTTGTTTTACCGAAATTTTCATACACCTCCTCGGGTTTAAAAATACTCCTCACAATGGTGAGAGGAGTATTTTTACCCTTATGGAAAAATGTTTAGTGCGACTCTGATTGGTGTTATAACTTACTTTTGCATCCGGACAAAAATCCTGGGGTCGTCACAGGGGATGGACTTGGTTTAGGATGCATTCAAAAAACAACATGTGGCTTGTCTGGTTTACCCCTCCTCGAGTTGTGCCCCCACTTTGTGCTCCTGTCTAGCTCACCTCCTGCTTCTTCTCAGAGGTCAGCAGCCTGGTCAGCCTGACATCAGTGGGGGATGGACAAGCTGTACAGGAGCACGAAAACATGGAGACAGCCTGCAGCTCAGGACAAGCAAGGTGGTTGTTGAAAGGCATCCAAACAAAAGCCCAGCCCCTGGACTACCCCAGGTTTGTCAGGATGCAAGAGTAAGTTATAACACACAATTATATTGTTAATACAAATGCTTAGAAAGGCAGAAAGGCAATTGCACTGCAGGTGTCATGTGCTTCTACAATATGCTTTAGGTGAAAAATCGTTGTTAGTTGACAAGTCGGCGAGCTTGCCCCAAAAAACAGTGTGTCAAAACCCCTGTTACAAGCGGGCAAAACTGGAAAATGGGTCGGAAAAAACCGATGAAATGCGGTCCGCGAACCCTTAGTAAAGTGCCCCATTTTGTTTACATAGATATCCAATGCACGAATAATTTGTTGCCATGCAGCGCACTGAGTAAGTTTTGGGGCCTGCCACAAGATGAGGAACATGCCCCATACTGTCTTGATAAGGGGCTGTCCATCACCAGATGTGTTATTCTATTCTAATAATGTAATTATTCCAGTGTCTATGGTTCTTTATCTATTCATATGCATTTCTGTGGGGAGAAGATTTTTTTTCTGTTACAAGCATTCATGCCAAGGAACGCAGCCGGGACACCTGGAAGGGGATGCAGGGGCTCCACGATGCGGTGTCTGCGGTGGGAGGGTTGGTCTGTAGATGGAACAAATTTGGAAACAGTGTTGCCCAGGAAGCGAGGTGTGCCTGTCAAATGCCAGCGTCTAGAGGGCCAACTGCATCCACACTGTCAGCGCCGCAGGAAAAGAGCTGTGGGATGAAAAGCTCTGAGAGGGACCCAATGCAGAACAGGGCCCCTCCTGGAAGGTCAGCTGCCATTAGAGGGGTTACAGAAAGGAAGACAGTCAGGCCACATATGAAATCACAAGAGCGGCAGCTTCCTTATTTCCTATGAATTCAAGCTTCCTTATGTGCAGGACACAGTGAATTGGGGAATAGATTTTCCTTAATTGTTTGGCATTACAAGTCTAAGAGGAAGCCTGGCGAACAAACGGCCATGTCCATTGATGTTCTGAACTGTCTTTTTTACAAAATGCTAGTGGTTGGTGTTGACTGAAGTGGTATCATAGATGAAGACCTGATCTCCCGTATTTATGCTCCCGTGCTGAGTAATGCACTTACTAGAGAATTTTACTATACCACAGACGTATGTACAATAATAAAAAGTATTAGAAAACAGCCACTAGTATAGAATATAGAATATAAATTGGAACATATGTAGAAGAAAACAAGCATACTAATAGACCCTCTTTAGGGAAAGGAGCATAACTACTAAAATTAATGTCCACTTGTACATGAATACTAAACACACATAATAATGGCAGCAAAAAGAACCTATAGTCTGTAATAGGAGGCTAATTTATATGAATTATTTCTTGTAAGGGAAGCAGTATTATAATTATGATTCTATGTATGTTGAGAGGGAAAAAAAAAAAGAGGGCATCGTAGTAGTGTATTCTTGTAATGGGGGGTATTAATACATACATAATGTACTTTACCTTATGCCTATGCAGTATATAGTAGTTATATTCCTGTACATAGAGGGAGTTATATAGTAGTTATATTCTGTACATTGAGAGCAGTATTATAGTAGTTATATCTTGTATATCGGGGAGTATTATGTAGTTATATTCCTGTACATAGGGGGCAGTATATTTAGTTAGTTATATTCGTGGGAAATAGGGGGGCAGTATTATGTGAGCCTAGATGGATGTAAATAGGGGCAGTTTGTATATAGCAGTTTATTGGACATAGGGGGCGTATTATAGTAGTTATATTCTTGTAATAGGGGGCAGTATTGAGCAGTTATAAAGGAGGAAAAAAAGGAGGGGTATCATCGGCAAAAGGCAGGTGAGTAAAAAAATCCAATCTTATTCAAGGAATGATTTAAAAAGTGATCACTGGGGAGGAGAAAATGGTAAAGCAGTTATAATTTTTGTACATAGGGGGCAGATTAAGTAGTTATATTCTTGGACATAGGGGGCAGTATGATAGTAGGACTATTGCTGTAACCTAGGGGCAGTATTATAGTACAGGGCAGTTACCCGGGTTACATACAGGATAGGGTATGTGGTTTGTTCTTAAGTTTGAATTTGCATGTAAGGCGCAAAGGTATATTTTCATATGTAGATCCAGACAAAAAAAATTTGCCCCAGTGACAAGGGGAGTTTCAAAATTTTCGCTGTCATTGGACCAATGGATATAAATAAATCATTCATTACAGACACCTTACACGTGATATGCAGTCTTTGGACTATAACAGAGCACCAGAGAGCCTCACCAGATTTCACAGTGGGCAGAGGGGTCCGTCTGTAACTATGGGTTGTCTGTAAAGTCAGGTTGTCCTTTAAGGAGGGGACGCCTGTAGTTATATTTCTTGTACATAGGGGGCAGTATTATAGTAGTATATTCTTGTACATAGGGGGCAAGTTAATTATATGAGTTACATGCTTGGAGGTAGAAGACAGTATTATAGTATTGTATTCTGTACGTACATTGGAGCAGCATTATTGTAGAATTCTTTGACAACAATAAAAATAATCTTTAATATTTTTGTAGGACCTTTATATATCCATAATATGGGGTAAAATAGACCAAAAATAAGACATTACAGAGAAGTAAAAGAACCATAAGTTCAAACAATAGGAATAAGGCCCTGTTCACAAGACACGAGAACAACATATGTAAACAGAGGTGCGATAAGTGGTTAAACGTGCTTATACAAGGGTGCACTTGTTCTTTCTATAGTATCCAGAATAAAAGAGAGATGCATTAGCCAGTCACCACCGATCTAAAAAGTACAGATACCAGCTTCCTACTCCTAAGTACATAGGAGTAGGAAGCTGGTGCCTTTATGTACAGTTAATTAGAGGCAATATAATTGCAAATTAGGAAAAAGACATCTAATATATTGCTCCAATATGTATACGATCAATACTATAATGCTTCTTCCCTTATATCAGCATATTACCATAATACCACCCCTATGTATAAGAATTTAACCACTATAATATTAACCCTATGCACAAGAAAACTAATATAATCCTGCCCCTTATATACACAAATATGACAACAATAATAATACACCTGGTTGTACACCACATAATCGACAAAATAAGGTCTTATGGTACAAGAAAATAACTTACTATAATACTGTACAGATGTACAAAAAGATAACCTATAATGCTGATCCCTATGTACAAGAAAATAAACTACGTATAATACTGCCCCATCTGTACAAGAAAAACACTAAAATACTGACCCTATGTACCGAATATAACTCTAGAATACTGCCCCTATGTACAAGAATATAACTACTAGAATATGTCCCCTATGTACAGGAATATACTACATAATATGCCCCTAGTACAAGAATAAAATACTCAAAATCCCCCTATGTACAGAATATAACTACTTATAATACTGCCCCATATGTACAAGAATATAACTGTATAATATGCCCCCTATTACAAGAATATAACTACGTAAATTACTGCCCCCTATGTACAAGAATAAATGCTATAATACTACCCCACTATGTGTCCAAGAAATAACTGCTATAAAACTGCCCCCTAGGTCCACGAATATAACTATATAAATACTGCCCCGATGTACAAAGAATTATAAAGACTATAATCCTGCTCCTATGTACAAGAGAATATAAACTACATAATACTGCCCCCTATGTACAGAAATATAACTACTTAATCCTGCTCCCTTGTACAAGAATAGACTATATAATATGCAACATTGAAAGTCTAGCACATTGAGGGATCAGGATAAAAATGTAGTATATTTTTATTTCGAATCCATTTAAGGGTGAATTCACACGACGTGTGCACGTCGTTACGTGCATGGAGAGGAGGAGGCGTAAAACAATGCTCACCCCCGGCGTTCTCCATAGAGATTTCTTATTGAACACAGCACCGTGGTGGCGAAAGATAGAACATGCGGTCTCTTTTCCCCGGGTACGGAACACAATACGTGCCGCATGTGTGATGCACGTTTGCTCTGTAAGACTCTGTGCGCGCCTAGGGGGGGACGCTATATATACAACTTATATTATGGGGCCGTATATACGTCCCCCTACGCCTGTGTGAATGTACCATAATGGTGGCCGTTACAGCAAGGGGAAAACAAGATGCATAACAGACCAACAAGACCAACAGGTTGGTTCCGGTATGCGCCTTGTTTGTTGATTGTTGTAACTGCCACCTCTTTTTAAAGGATGACAATAAAAATATACTGGGGGACAATTTCACTATGGTGGTTCCGCCAGTTCTTTGTGGCTTTCTCACCGCATGTTTCTCTCCGACCTATTTATAGCTGGCGGCCCAGCAAAAGGACCTTTTTCCGCCTGCTTTGACTCTTTTCCAAAAAACCACGACACGTAATTATTATGCGTCGCAGCCATTTTTTTTTGGGGAACGTTAAACTGGGCGGAAAGTAGACCAGCGATATGCACTATTGCTGTTCTTGACTGTTGGACACATTTCTGGTTGTCCGGAAAAGATTGTAGTCCCACAGGGACAGGGGGGGGGGTGGGGGGGGGGGGGGGGGGGGGGGGGGGGGAAAAATGGTCTCGGGCCAGAAATGTATCTCGCCAGCTCACAATATTAAATGTGGATATTCTTCCCAAGAGCAGGTCGTTAACAAAGCCAATGCAGGACACCGACACTTATGTAAATGTCCCCCACTAGGTTTATCTAGATCCTCATGGGCTGGAATTTGAATGAATGTTGATGTTATTGTCTAGGATCCCTGGAGAGATTCCTTGCAAACGAGGTGGATGACTAACCGGTGAGCTGAAGCCCTTGTTTTGAATTTGTACTATAATAATGCCCCTATGTACAAGTATTATAAATTATATAATACGGCTCATGTCACAAGAATATAACATATAATTTTCCCTCTATTTAAAGCATATAATCACTTTTTTAATTCTGAGTTTCAGTCAAAGTCTGAAATGTTGCAGCACTATTATATAAAAGCAAAAAGAATTGTTTCGTGAAACAGGGTGACAGTTCTTCAGTTCTTTTTGTTGTCTATGGGCAGCCTCAACATGTCCTACCGATGAATTGCTGTGTAGGTTCATGCTTCATGGCTTGAATAGACCTCACTGAAGACACGGGCCTTGGATGACTTGTGGATTATGTTACATTGCAGAACGCTGGGAGAGGACAAGCAGTTCATCTCGCTGCCAAGACATTCCATTCATCTGTAGCCTTTACAGGGACTTGAAGGTAAGTTACTGGGATGACAAAGTGGGGAAGCTTCACCCCGCACCCCCTTATATCCAACCCACCGTGTCACTATCTGCCCTGCCCTTAGCCTCTCCCTTATACAGTTAAGACAGGTTCTATCCGCGCCCGTCTTTGATGGAGAGCGCTGCCTAGAGGTCTGTGGTCACATCTACACCAGGGACTGCTGGGGATGACAAGGGTTAGTTTTCAACGCCCTAAAAGGACTGTTTCCCTGGTGGTGCCAATAAACACTCTATTTTAAGAAGGTTTTCTTGTTTTGGACATCTGATAGACCTTTTATATATAGCCAGCCTGTCCCTCAATATCATGTTTCATTCAAAATTTTGGGTCTCGGGGTTTCACTTCAAGCTGCTGGACCCCAAAGCAGAACTGTTCAGCTCCTCAACCAGAATGTATTTGTTATAGTAACGGTTCTCACCCATACAAGAGAAAAGGGGGTCTTATTGTCTCTAAAAGGCTATGAGGATACCCTTAATCAGCAACAAAAGGGCAGGTGCATAACATGAATATATTGACCAAAAACTGCACCCATTCCCCAGTGCAGCTTACAAGTAATTTCCCATGTTCAGAAACAATTTAGTATCAACATTAATCCTGGAAAAAGTGCTGCTCACCGATGGGCTCTATACATAAAGAATATACAGAACACAAGACACTAAAGGAAAGGAAGGTGTATGTCTTCAGTGCCCAAGAGAAGTCCATTTCACATAAAACTGCCTTAATCTGCCCCCGAGAGCGCACAAACTGCATAGCACTGTTAGCGTGACCCAGTTTACTGACAGTATGGAAAAAATGGAACAAAGGACAGGTGTTAGAAGCACCGCCCTGTGCTGCGACAATGTTATGGACTCCGATAGAAAAACATATCAATGGATCCAGTCACATACATAATTATTTGTACTGTGGGGTGAACCAGGAAAGGGCAGCGTGTCAGTCATGTCATAAGTCCTTCCCTAGTTCAAATAGAAAGAAAATCTTGAAGTCTATGAATAATTGTGACCCCCCCATACTTTCCCCTCTTCTTTATCCTGCACCTTTGCACAGTTTCATGAACTAAGTTTGGTTTCCTAGAACAGTAGTCAATGTTTCATACTGCTGTCTATGGCTACATCAAAGCATAATGATGATGAGCCTGGCCCCTGTTCCCCCTCACTAATTTCTTATTTGCGACGTCGATTGCGCTGAAATCTGATCCTAGTTGTGCCGCAGATGCTCCTTCATGTGCGTCAGCCTCTTATGTGCGCTGCTACTGCTGATAATCTCCCTACATATCAGCTTTCCACATTGTTTGTCTTTTGTGCATGTAAGGGCTGGGCACGGATGTATCGGACTGGAGGTACAACATCATAACTGGGACTGGCAACCTACCGCCTCGTGCTTATTATTATTCTGCACTATGTGTAGCATGTAACTAAGCGACGTGGTGGATTCTGACCTGGATTAGGCTGCTGATTTGGTGGTAGACAAAAAATATCATTGTATCCTTAAAAGTTCTGTCCTCTATGTTTCAACTTCTTCCAGCTTAAAGGGGGTATTCTCATTGGGCATTCGTTTCATTAATCATATAAACATTTCTCAAAGTAGATTGTGATTAAATTTTTTTACCTGTGTGAAGATAATTTCTCATGAATGTAGTCGTTATGGTCCCTTAGAAACAAGACGTGTCCTTGGATACGACACCTTGCTGGAGGGATTCACAAAGAAAAAGAAGGTGTTTGATATGGATATGTCCAAGAGTTACGGTATGGCCCACAGCGTCCATGGTAATTATTGCTGAATCTGGAGGTCAGGACAGGGTCAATAGCGGAGTTCTGGCCACCGCTGCCAAAATGTGACGGTGGTCGTATCAGGGACGCTATCTCGTTTCTTTGGGCAACCATAACATTTTTTTTAATAACATCCCAATTGAGAAATGTGACATATGGACAAATTAATTCATTAAAGTGAATGCCCTGATGGGAAAACCCCTTTAGAGATCATTCTTCTATTGCACCCCAAGATACAATCTATATTTTTTCTGCGTGAGAGGTCGTCACGAAACAAGAAATAGCAACAATTTCAGAAGATTCTGAGTCAAAATACTGTAAGCAGGGGCTTCACATTTGTTTTGCATTTTACAAACGAAGTGATGAAAGGCCAAGGTCGCCGTTGAAAATGAATGTGATGAATGTGATCGGTAACCAGCACCCAGTGTCTGCATTAAACTATTACAAAAAATCGGATGCTGGGTTGGGTCGATCGCATGTGTTTCAGAAAAAGCATATGTGATTGGGTGGAGAAATGGCCAAGTGTTATGCAGCCTAAGAAATCTAATAAGATATAGAGGTGAACCAAAAAAACGGCTACATTTAGTTGGTACCATTTTCGACAGGGAGAAGAGTTAAACTATTGATAATAATGTGATCGTTAACCAAATAATGTGATCGTTAACCAAATAATGTGATCGTTAACCAGATGAATGTGATCGTTAACCGACCCAGTGTCTTGCATTTAAACAATACAAAACATCGGATGCTGGTTGTCGATCGAATGTTCATGAAAAGCATATGTGATTGGGGTGGAGGAAAGCCACTGTTACTGCAGCACTTAAGACACCCCTAATAAGATCATAAAGAGCGAACAAAAAAAACGGATACATTTTAGTTAGGTACACATTTTCGGGGACAGGAGAAAGATTTACGTATTGATAAATAAGAAAAAAAAAAAACAAATTTGCCGACTGGACTAGATGCAATTGGCGCCAACCCTCAAATGCGAAAAAATGTTAGCCATCTACTCTGTTTCAGCTTTGATTTACCACTGCCAAGCCAGTGTCGTGTCACAAAGTATGTGAAATAAAAGATGAGAAACTCTTATGCAAGTTTGGTTATGTAAAAATGAAAGTCAGAGAGACTCTGGATGTCGCTCGTCTTCACCATAACAGGATCCGATGCTGCTGTGATGTGATGCCAGTAATGCAGTGTTGCGGCTCCTGTGTTGATCTCATTACAATCCCCCTGCTGCAATCATCACTGACAGCAGTGTAAGCCGCACAAGAGCAAGAAGAAGCGCCACTTAAGCTGTAAAGGCCTTTGGAAGACGCTTTGGCTTTCCTGGATCCCTTCAGTTGCCACCTCCCTCTCATATATAAAGGGGTGGGAACCTGACTGGAGCAGTTCAGCAATACCCTGTTAATCCCCAGAAAAGAACAACATTAAAAGAAAGATACAAGTAAAAGCCACGATTCCATGTTATATCAAGTGTCATGTGAGGCGGGGAAAAGGGAGGACCATAGCTTTGTTCACGCCGCGACTGATGATTTTCTCAATCTGAGTCAAAAAACCACAACCAGGGGCACTTACTCATCGATGCAGGCCATGTGATGTGGTAGTCTCTTATATTGTTATCCAAGGCCGCTTCCTTCTAAATAAACTTTTATAATTATTGCTAATGAACCAGACTGGCTCTGGAGGTGGTCCCAAAGCTCCTCCAGGTATCTCACAGGTGGTTACACAGCACAGGATCAACGTCCCTCTAAACTGGGTGCGGTGAAATCCTCTGCTCAGGAGAGTAAAGCAGGCGGAGCGCAGTGGGAGTTTCTAGGAAGCGAGGGGGTGGGGAAACGTGAGGATACGTGAAATCGTTTATGAGGACAGTTCATGGAGGGGACGTTAACATCTAAAACCACCAGGCCCTTCAGTCCCCCAGGGCCCTTAGTCTCATTAGCAAATTTTAAAAGTTGATTCTATAAGAGATTGAGCCATGGATAAACAAATATAAGAAGATTATCAGTAATGCGAGAAATAGATCTAGGAGTAATTGCCTCTGCTTATCATTGGTAGATTCCTGAAAGAATATTTGACCACTAGAATGAAGGATTGTTTGGATTGTAAACCAAGCACAAAGACATGTAAATGCATTGGATCCCCTCGGGAGGATTCACTCTTCACTTTATTTAAGCTAAGCGTGCCTTTGTGTTAAGGAAATAAGGACTTTAAAATTATGCAATGGTCCCCTCAGGCTCATCTACATAATTGTAAAAAATAGTGAAAGAAGCTAAATTAAGAGCTTGAATTTGAAAAGTGGGCAACTGTCGAGTCAAAAACAAAGTTACAAACGCCTTTATGAGTGAGTTCTATTGTGGAAGATTGACCCTGACATCCTAAACTTCCAGGTCTGTGAATATAGTAAAAATAACGGCTTTCAAAGACTGACACTCAGGCAGAGCAGAATAAAATTGTAATCCTCAATTAAGTATGTGTCCTCTTAAGCCCCTCTACAAGGACGTTTTTAAGGAAAGAGTTCGGCGCGTGCATGTTTGACGCGCAGAAACTTTTTAGCATGCACTCTGTCCATGTATTCCATCGTCTTTCGTCCATGTAGCGTTTTTTTAACGCGCGTGATTGTTTGTTTTAAGCGCGTCAACAATCGCAGCATGGCTCAACCCTTTTGCGGGTCACGCGCGTTTTTACGCCCATTCAAGCCTACGGATAGCATCAAGAACGCATGCATCGAAATCATTGAAGTGCAAGGCGAGTGATGCTTTTAAAACGTAAGGGTTGCTAGGTGACCAGAATAACATTAATTGCCCCTGCTAGCGATCGAGCATTTAATTAAAAAAAAAACACACTGAAGAACGTGAAGAATAGAACTAAATCATTGTACACAGGGAACACAGTGAACACAGGGGGGGGGGGGGATAATTTAGATAACAACACAGGCAGAACACAGTGCCGAATAGATGACAATGTTCTGCACATCTGTACTGTCAGAAGTACGCGTGGAACGTGCGGCACAAAATAGATGTGAAGAAACAATATATATGTGTGAAGAACAAATTGCAGATGTATTTAAACATCTGAAATGTGTCTTCACACACCATATATATTGTTTCTCCACATGCATTTGTGTGCGCCGTTTCGCGCGTATCCCGACACGTAAGAAGATGTGCGAACATCTGTAATCTATTCTGCACGTGTTCTGAACTGTGTGTTTCTCTTCTTAAATGATCCGGTGTCACTGTGTTCATGTGTTCAATGAGTTTTATTCTATTTTCCCTGTTTCGTCACATCTGCTAACTTGTCGGGAGATAAATATACGTGCTGAAACAGTGAAAGAAATAATCTTTTGCAGATGTTTGACAATTTTCAGAAGACAGTATTTTTCAAATAATAACAATTTTAATCCCAACCATGGTCCCTTTGGAAAAATGCTCGGAGTCTCCATTGAATCGCGAGTGAAAAATGCGCCGAAAGCAAAAAAAAAAGCTAACACCACGCGCGTGAAAACGCAAAAACGCTAATTACTCCAAGGAAAATGGAACCAAAAAAACGCAGGCCAAAAAACGTCAGTTTTAACGCATTGCACCACTGCCAGTGATGAAAAGCAACGCTAGTGTGGAAGACGGCATTAGAAGAGTCATCCCATTCACTGCCCACAGCAGACAGGATCTTGCAATAGGAAATGATAAAAACACAAACTGTAGGTAAACTGTAGACTTTTTGTCCTGAGATCTGAGGTGAAGGAGAGGGAGGGGTAGAAACAGTTTACAAGGAATAACAGAAGGATGAGCAGACTTTCTATAAATACTGGAATTTCAAGCCAATCACACCATTACTAAAGAATACAGCAACTAGAACCGTTTAGATGTGACCCCATCTGAATTATTTGTCCCATTACTCATTATTAGGAAGTGTTGAATTTTAGACTTTGAAAAACTGACTCCGTCACCACATTTAGGCAGGGTCACACCTCTGTCCCACCTCCTGTTTGGCATGGTAACAGGCACTGGCTTCCTGCCAGTTCCTCACAAGATTCAATACAGGCAAATTAAGCCACAGATCAAATTTAGTTGGGTACCTGGGACGTATTTTAAGATATTTTATCATAGACGGTTTGCCCCCAAGTCCTCACTTGTCAGGAATCTCCCTGGAGTCAATGAAAGATATCAAAACCCAAAACTCGTCAGTGAGATCAGTTGAAGTCTAATGTGGAATTGCTGGATTAAAAACCATGACATTATTTGGAAAAATTAATACAGGGCATGGTCTAAATGTAATATTCTAGTATTTTGTCTTGATTTGGTATAAAAGGTAACAACTTTTCAAATAAATAAAAATTAAATTGGAAACTGGGACTGGCTGTCTGGACTCCCCACCAAATCATTCTGATTATATTCACATGTTTCTTTGAACTATCTGTCCCTCTTGCTAACAAGACTGAATTCAGCATCACGTTGAGAGAGCTTTCATTCGCTGGAGGGTGTAGTAAAAACTCAGTCAGATGCATGAAGCGCCCTTCAAGGGGGTCTTCCTGAAAGGACAGCTGCTCCCTGAAAACCCCCACTGAGTAAAAAAACTCATCACTACAATATACTACCCATACCAAACTGCTATGTACCCCATAATGGCTATGCCCATCAGGTTACCTATACTGAGTTATTTATACAGAAGCTACTTACAATTATAAATCGTAAATGAAAATCTACCACCATAATCCATTGTGATAAACTTACTCTTAGATCATACGAGTGCCAGGCACCATGACTATGGTATCTTTCTATATTTGTTATCCAGTTGCTCTGCGACAGTGTAACAGTTCTAGAAGACAGATCCAGAGGGCTAGGGTAGACCCACAAAGCTCTTAGTTAACAGTTTTATATAGACGGAGGCAATGGATAACCTTATAAGAAGATTACCACGGTCAGGTGCCTCAATCTATGAGTAAGGATTTATATGGTTTAGTTTTGGTGGTAGATTTATTTAACTTGAAAGTGCTGAAGTGATTTGGGAGGAAAGGAGCTGCAAGGGCCCATTTGCTGGACCAGAGTGTGGTAGCTGAAGTGGGATCAATCGAGTAAAGTAAAAGGGGCTTAGTTATGCTGTGTAGCCAGTGCCCTGAGGTGTTCTGCTAAAGGTAACCCAAAGCACTTCAGTCTCATTTCATATTTACTATTAGCAAAGAAAGCAGCAGAACAACAATAACAGGGTAGATGTGGGCATAGCCTTGAACATAGCGGTTAGTGGTAAGGGAAATGGGAAAGTTCTCTTAAGAAACCACCGACAACATATGATCAGAGTATTGGGCATCTCAGGCTTCTGCCAGGTGCCATCCTGACCACGGACTCTTTCCTAGCATATTGCCAGCCCTACCATTCTGCAATATGGCTCTGTGCAAATCAGTGCTAACAATGGGTAATAACAATATTAGCCAGAAAAACCAAGAAGGCAGTGCCAACCGGAAAGAGACTCCTAGGATGCCTTCCATTCCTTACTAAGGGTGCAAGCACACGGTTGCAGGCAGGCATACGTGGGAAACGCGGCGGAGAGGAGAAGCAAGCGGATGCTGCCCCTCCCATCTGTATAGAAAAATATTGTAATTAATGGACAAAAGATAGAGAAGGTCTATCGTTTTGGTGGTAGGCACGGGACGTTGAGCCATAAACAACTAGGGGGAAGGAAATGTGCTGTATATGTGCGGCTGTATATATGTCCCCCATACGTTCGTTGCTTGCACCCTGAGACTTCTTACTATTGCGCATTACAAAAATGTGCCTGGTTCTGTGGGTACGGAAACCCAAACAGCGTAGAAGAAAATTTTAACAGGGTAGAAACAAGTTTAGTAAAAGTTTTTGTCCAACCTCACAAGACAAGTCTCATATTAGAAATTTGTATCCTTCAGCCAATGTGATCAGTAGTCAGCCCCAGTTTTACCCAGAGTTAGTTCTTTAACTACGCAATAGAAACGCGGCTTGGGACATCCATGGAATAAATACATGAGGCAGCCATCCAAGAATCCATGGCGGGACAATGAGGCGTATGATTCCAGCACGTGAACTGCAAGAGTATCTCCCGCAAGGAGTGAAGAACATTGCAGCTGGCCTCACTGAGTCAATCATTGATCAGCTGACAAACTTCCCTGCAGGGAAATTAATTCCCGTACACACTAGGGCTGCTTCTATTGTGCTACTCATCCCCCCTGAGGAGACGTCTCATGGGCACTGTGTGATGAAATAAAACACGATTTTTCCTCTCAAGGCGGCTGAGGGCCATGCTTCATTAACTCTCCCGTTAGCCACTATTACAGGAACTGTACCAACAACCAGGAATCATCAGAACAATACCAGGAAAGGGGAAGTTCACCATCATCAGTTTTTGCACCAGGGCCGAGACCAGATCCAAAATCTTTACATCAAGCGTGTAGTCTTCAGAATGCACAAATAAAAATTTAGCCTCGACCACTGGGAGCGCGGGCCAGCCAAATGATAAAACATATCAAGGACATGTTTATTTAGAACTTAAAATCTTCAGTAATTGAGATATTTTTTGTCCATTTTTAAGTTATTAATTAAAAAATTTTAAACAAATTGTAAACAAGAACAATTTGATGAAAAAACCCCCCTCCTGATATTCCAGGCAAACCAGAGGCATGTAGAACGCCAACCCCTACCTTATCCGTCAGCTGTGACAACCTAGTATTACTGAACCAAAAACTATAAGGACAAAGGTGGGATCGATCCAGAAGAAGAGAGGGTAGGAGAAGGCTGCAGCCAGTATTTACGCTAACTCATTCCTGTACCCCCACGATCCTAACCCAGCCCCTAATCATGTAGCCACACATCAACACACCATACACAGGGAAATAGGGAATGGGGAAAAAGCCACCTCATGTTTAAAGGGCCATACACCTAATTCCCACCAGCTTTAACCTCTATTAACCGCAGTTATTAGCCCAGCAGCTAATGACATCTGGGCTTACAAAACTTGACTACAATAATAAGCATTAAATAATTGAGATATGAAACAGCTCAAAATGTTTTCTTCTATTTGTTTCTCGATAAAGATGCAATATTAAAGGTGACCAAAAAAAAAATGCACCTCCAGAACGTGCTGCGTCTTTGAACAAAACTAACTAACAAGGGGAACAACACAAACATAAAAATTGGAGGAAAAAAAACAATGGCCCATGCTTGCAAATGTATTTAGGAGTGTCTGCGCACGTTTTGTGGCTGCGGCTCAGGCAACAAAAATTGTGCAATGAAGGGGCTCCAGCGCTTGCCCAAGTGCCATTTTGGGGTCTACACAGCCATGCAAAAATCGCGCCCCCCCCCCCCCACCCCTTCTTTCCAACAATTTGGTAAAAATTTACCAAAAAAACAAAGCAGAATCAGGGCGATCTGAGGGGGGACAAATGAAATGAACCCTCCCATCCCATTGTAAAATCGTAAAATGAAATCAGATGGTGGGAAATCCATATTTAATAAGAGCAATGGTTAATTACGTACCCTTATTTCATAGTTTCTAGTCTATGACTCTTTCTAGTACTCTTTCTAAAAACCCACATGACCTCTATGGAAATGTAATTTTTTTAGCATTACGGTCAACATGCCGCTATAATAGGGCACGGAGGGTGGATCGCTAGCGGCAGGTATGCACCCTTATTTTTACCTAATTATATCTAGGGTATATCAGAGTTACTCATTAAAGGAAATTACCAGTGTGCGGTCAACCTGTGACAATATGGGATAAAACTAATTATGCTAAGCTTTTATAAGCGGTAGTGTCTTACCAGGTGTTATTGGTGACAAGCAGTTAAACATATTAAAGCGACACCTAGCTTAGTAGTGTAAAATGAGGCTCTGGCAGTCCCATTACATTGTGATCACGTGTTACCATAGCAATAAAAATGTATAGAAATGTCTCAACCTGCCTTAAATGATCCTTGCCTCAAGGATATATTGGGCAATATCATAAATGTATATGTTGTTACACAAGAGCCGTATCATTGGAAGTATATGTACATATAACAGATCTGTGTGTTATAATCAGTCGTTGTGAACATGTGGGTGAAATCACATGACCATAGATCGCTCTTTGCAAAGGAAGAAGAGATTAGACAACAGGAAGGGATAGAAAATTGAGACAACACGTTAAGATAAGGTGCACCACATCTGTGGATTGCTTCGTCATTGATTCACCAGAAATTTCGTCTATGAGGATGTGTGCAAATCGATTCAGAGTAGGACATGCTAACATTTGGAGGGCTTGAGCCCTCTCATAGCAGGTAAGTCTTGCTGCATATTGCAATGATCGGCGGGTGCATAACCATTTTTGTCGAGAAGACACATTTTGACATCATCGAAGGGAACCCGAGGCTGACCTCGTTTGATACGCACAAATGATAAGCATGACCGTATATGGTAGGATTGTACAGACCACATCGGGTTAAAGTACCTAGGGAGTCTGAAAAATAGTAAAATAAACATTAAAAAAAGTAAAAAAGACATTATATAAAAAACCTAAAAATTCAAATCACCCCTAGGAACTGAAATATAAATATAAATACACAGTAAAACATCATAAACACTTCGGTATCGATGAGTCTGAAATGGACCGATCTATCATATAGAAGAACGTTTTCATGCATTTAACCTCGTAACAGAAAATAGCGCCCAAAGTCAAAAATGGCACTTTTTTCCTATTTTTAAAAAAGATAAAAAAGTCAATTAAAAATAAAATGATATCATTGAAAACTTCATAAAAGTCGCCAAAAAAAAAAAAACCCCACAGCTTCCGTACACTGAAGTATGGAAAAAGTTATTGGTGCCTGAAGATGGCAAAATCAAAAAAACATTTGGACAGGAGGTTTGAATCTTTGTCACTGTATGAAAAACATTATAAAAAACATAACAAATTTGTTATTCCCATAATCGTACGAACACAAATGAATGAAGTAGACATGTCATTTGGGGCTGACATTGAAAGCCGTAAAATCCAAAGCCCAAAAGAAAACGGCCAACAATTTCCCTGATGGAATTTTTTTCCCGCTTCCCAAGTGCACGGCAGGGAATATTCAATACCCTCACTATGAGTGACAATGTAAACCAGAAAAAAAGCCAGACACAGCTCTTACGGTAAAAATAAAAAAAGAGAGATTTTTGAAAGGTGGGGAGTGAAAAATGGAAATGAAAAAGCAAAACGGGCCCGGTCCTTAACCAGTTAAGAAGGTCTGTGCAAATAGTGTGTCGGGCAATCCTTTTGTGGTGTTATGCGCTGGGTTCCAAGCAACCCAATTAGGGCATGCCGGCGGGGACGATCTGACTGATATGGACGGTAAGCTGCTAATTTAACTGTGAAATGGGGTCGAAGTGCCATAGGTTAAAAAGGCACCAAAAAAGATGGTGAACTCTGTCGAACAGTGCAGGGAAGCGACCACATTCATGAGTTATTGTGACATCTTAGTTGAATCAACTGCATGCGGCATTTAGACGGGACAAGCAAAGTTCAGTACACTCAAGCGGCAAGTATTAAATGTGCCCCAAAGTCTGTTAAAACAAAAATCTTGTTGTACATTGAGATTTAAACAAAGGATGGGACACGTCCGATTTTCACTTATCTGGGCATGAGCCCTTAGAGGAAGCAAAGTGAAGCTTGCATAAAAAACCCCACTCCTCCTTCTCGGAAGTGTGAGCTTCCCAGCTACCTTCAAATGAAAGTCCTGTTTCCATGGTTACAGCCAATCAAAAGAAAGTTTATTGTTAGTTGGTGAACATGTGAGTCCTCGGATTCTCACTCTATGTACTTTTTTTTTTTTTATAGTTTCCTCCAACATTGATCCACGCACGCTGCGAAGACACAGGCAATGTCATGCTGCGTGGACTCAACTCTCCGGTAAAGAAGAAACATAGGACGGACACGTCTCAATTACTAATCACAAGAAGAATCTGGGCTAAAGCCTACAGGAAACTGTCATAGTCATCCCTAGTTTATGACAAGTGCCAGAAAGCCATCATGGCTTTATCTGGGAATAGAATTGTGGCTTACTGTTTCAAGCCAAGTTTAACAATGTCGTATATAAAGTGTAGAAGAATTTTTCCTCCTTGGATGGACAATTGTTTCAATTAGTTAAACTAAGTTCCCCGGTTTAATCCTATTATACGACCTAAGTGGACCTATAATGACTTCTGGTTTTGGTGTCTATGAGGGAGAAATTATGTACAGTATTTTTCGGATATAAGGCCGCACCATCAATAAATGCTGCTAAAACATCCTAGGTCATAATAAGGGCGACCTTATTATAGGATGAATGACCAGCAGGTGGCAGACCTTGCACAGTTCAAGGCAGTGTTGTCTGTCAGTATGGTCCTTGAGTTCGGATGAATAAAAGGATATTGTTTTGTGCGCTCATAGGCGAAATACAGGGTAGTTATATTCGTCGGCCCCCTTTTCGTTACTGCCTTCTTCCCCTCTGCCTTGTTCTCCCTCGCAATCTGTACATAGGGGGCAGTATTATAGTAGTTATCTTTCTTGTACATAGGGGGCAGTATTCTAGTAGGCTAATTATTGTACATAGGGCGGCAGTATTATAGTAGTGCCATTCTTGTACATTGGGGGCATATTATAGTAGTTATATCTGGTACATAGGGGGCAGGATTATAGTCGTTATATTCTTGTATTATAGGGCAGTATTAGAGGAGTTTATTCCTGTAAATTAGAGGCAGTATTATAGTAGTATACTTGTACATAGGAGGCAGTATATAGTAGTATATTCCTGTACATAGGAGGGCAGTATTATAGTAGTATATTTGTACATAGGAGGCAGTAGATAGTAGTTATATTCCTGTACATAGGAGGCAGTATATGCGAGTTACTATTCCTGTACTTAGGAGGCAGTATTATAGTAGTTATATTCTTGTACATAGGGGACGAGTAGATAGTAGGCTATATTCTGGTACACAGGGAGGCAGTATTATAGTAGTTAATTCTTGACATAGGGGGAGTATTTATAGTAGTTATATTCTTGTACATAGGGGGCATATTATAGTTAGTTATATCGTACTAGGGGGGCAGGTTATAGTAGTATATTCGTTGTACATAGGGGGCCGTTAGTTATATATGTTATAATTCTGTACATAGGGGGCAGTAATTATAGGTAGTTATATTCTTGGTACATAGAGGGAAGTATAATAGTAGTCTATTATTATTGACGTAGGGATGCAATGTTTATAGTAAAATATTATTCTTGTACATAGGGGGCAGTATTATAGTAGTTATATTCTCTGTAATAGGGGGCAGTATTTATGGCTGTCAATTCTGGTACATAGGGGGAAGTATTATAGTAGTTATATTCTTGTACAGAGGGGCAGATTAAGTATTTATATTAATGTAAATAGGGGGCAGTTATATGCTAGTAATATTTGGTACATAGGTGGCATATTATAGTAGTTATACGACGCTCGGTACATAGGGGGCAGTATTATAGTTTAGTTATATTTGGGAAATAGGGGGACGTATTAGAGTAAATATGTTATACCTCTGTAAAAATTGGGAGGTAGTGTGAAAGGACATATACCAGTTTAACGATGGAAGAATGGGACACTACTAACTAGGGCCTGCAGGATTTTTTTCTTCGCATTTTGTTATTAAAACTATATACACTGCAATATTGCAGCAACCTAGAAATATATAAAAATTAAGCTAATCTCTATGGGGTGCTGGCTAGGTAACCAGAGTACATCAGAGCACCTAAAAGTCCCGCCTGGTCCGGCAAGGTGAGGGAGTTCTGAGGAATAACCTGAAGGGGTGCAGAGGGTGTGACACAACTGGCCCAAGAGGCTTAGGGGGCCCAGAAAGGTGTTATTTCCCATGTGAGAAAAAACCCTTGTACTATAAAATGCTAATTAGAGTGGCTGGTTGGTAAGCGTAGTGTCAGAGCATGGAGGTGCTACAGGAGACAGGATAGCTACAACAGGAGCTGGGGGGGGGGTTTGGAGGGCAAACAAACCCAGTAGCAGGAACACTAACCTCCGCATTGTGCAAGGGTTGAGGAACAGGAGGCGCATGCAAAAGCCCTGAAAAATGTGAATGTGTCTGATAGATGGCTTAGAATCCGGACTCCTTGCTGATGTGTGCGATACCATAGGTGGGATTGCGCTCACAGCCCAATGCCGCGCCCCCAGGATGTTGGCATTGCAGAGAAAAACCAGGATGGAAATTCGACACCGGCATCGTGCCTTCCAAGAAGAAAGCAAGTTCAAATTGGACACATATGACAGAGTCTGGAAGCTGTGGAGTGCGCATCTGATCCTCAACCTGACGGTTTGGCAGGGGAGTCAGTGAGGGTGGGGGTTGTGGGGCATCTCTTTGGAAGATTCAACCGCTCTCCTGTGGCTTGCCAGAGTAGAATGACTGCCATTTGGTACAAATGAGACTCTGTGGATTTAGACCCCTTGTAATATGCTGGTGTCAGTGGGCCCTGGGTTTCCTCCGAATGTAAGACAATGTAGACTTGCAAGAGAAGGCATGAAGGCTGGTCCTGGCCGTCCCCAGGACTGAATCGGATTAGCACATTCTGGGACATCATGTATTGCTCCATACACCAATGTCATGGTTGCAACAAAAGACTTCCCGGATTTGGGTGATTAGTAGTTAAGGGACTGGGAGGAAATCCTCGGAGACCATCCGCAACATTATCAAGCGATGCCGACGGGTTGTAGGGAGGTTCATATACAGGATGTGGGGAGGCCACACAGTGCAAAGCTGAGTGTAACGGCTTGGCAATGGGTTAAGATTCAGGCCGCCTTAGTGGTCAGTTGCAGGCTTACCTTCAGATGCTTCAACCATACTTTAGTTTCAGCAACATGACCGTTCACTCTCTTAAGGGAAAAGGGCATTTCCAAGATAGGAAATCACCAGCTATAGAGCACCACCAATCATAAGTCAAGAATGCCCTATCCCCTGAGGGCTAGGTTTCCTAGCTGCTAGTCCGGCTCTATAGTATCTGATTTCAGTTGGTCTTAGTGTGTTCTCTTGACCTCCAGCTTGTTCTCTAATCCGTTCTGTTCCGTGTTCCCCTAATAGCTGACCCTGGCAGTTGTATCGGACCTGTGCATGGCCCCGACCTCGGCTTTTTTTCCTGGAATGCTGTTGTATGTGCCGCCTCGACTCGGCCCTGATGTCTGCTATCGGGCTTTGTCGGGCCAGCTGCTATCACTATTGGGAACCCAGAAGAGGAAGTTAGTAGCCTGGTGCGCTCTGAGCCAAGTCCAGACTTTTAAAGGGGGAATACCAGAAAAATCCAGGGAGAACCTCTTAGGTGATGTCAAGTGGTGTTTGAAATGCAGCCGTTTTTTGACCAGTTGATTCTAGGATAAGGGTCAAAACTGTCAAAAAGAAGGCATGTTCAAAAACAACATACTGTTCAAAAAACGGTGCGTTTTTGACGGAGCTTAAAAGTGGGCCCAAAAAATGGTTCGCAAACGCACGGGACATACTTGGGGACCCAAAGCAAAACCAGTTGGATAGCACGGGGGTTAACAAGCTGCGTGTCACCCGAGCTCTTTGACTTGTGTTAGGGAACATAAGATCAAGTGGATAGGACTGTCGGTGCTCCACTTTTTATTTCGTTGGGACTCCAAATCATTTTGTGACAATATGTGTGACTTTATGCTGATGGGAGCAACCATGCACAAACAAAAGCATAACGAAGGAGAGAGGGGGCTACCAAGACCAAGTGCATTCTCTTATAGAGAGCAGGGGGGGAGGGGAGGAGGAGGGTCGGGCGTGGGCTAGGTTGATGAACATGAGGGGTAGCGGGGCGGAGATCTCAGCATCGGAGGAAGGCACCAAGAAGGGTGCGTGGACTAGGAAGACACTCCCACTTAAAGGAGACAGCTAACCCATGGGGAGCCGGAGTTAGGAAGGGTCGCAGTGGTGAATTGTAGGTGGCTGAGGGATGACGTGGTTATGGAGGGCATGAGTGGAGTCAGTGGGGGAGTTTGTCAGGGTGAGGTTGGTGCGTAAGTGGGTGGATGGTGGGAGCAGTGGGGAAGGAGAACGGTGGGGGATTGGAGCAGTAGGATGGGGGGGGCGGGCACGGCCCTGGGTCAGAGGATCTCATCCTGGAACCTAATAGCAGTCATGGTACCTCTGGCTTGCACTTGGAGGGCTGTACAACCCCCTCAAGAAAAGCAATGGACAGGTTTATAGAAATACCAGCACTTTTTCTTTGCTTAACATCATTATTGCATTTGTATTCCAAAGCAAAATGTCGCATTTCGGTTTTGTGAATTTATTAATGAAATCAAGTTGAAAGACGACCTCCTGCTGAGACCTCCCCTGCTAGACTTGTTTGTCTGGATGTCAGGGTCCAATCACTTTCTGGACCTGCACTCTGATATCTCATAAGAGGACTGTCTGCTCACTTCACAGTGCTTCCTATAAGTCTTCCTTGGAGCTTGCTAGTGTATTCTGAACTTCCATATTGTGGACATATATTTCTTGATTTTAGGTAGGTTCTAGCTTTAGGGTTCAACGTCTGTGTCTTTTCCACCTTTCCTTTTTATTGTCCATTCCCTAAACGCAGCATTACAATTACAGTATCTAATTATATTGGTATATTTGTCTCTGAATACCATGTTACATATTAAATTTAGTTTATATATACTGTATCTTTATCTAAACTGTGTTATATCTGTCTGTTTATCTCTCAAAACTACAGTATCCTTCAAATATCTATCTATCAATCTATCTATCTGTCCAGCTACCAGGTCCAAGGATACTGCTGTAATCTACAGAGAACTAAAATGAAAATATAATGTAATTATGGACAAGAATCTTGACATGAAGACAAGAAGTGTCAGAATCATGAGATACAAAATAAGAGTACCTACATGATTATCTGCCAGTGGTCTCTATGGTGACCATAGTGGTATCACTACAGTGTATGATACTTGCCGTATGCTGCACACTGCCTATGTACAAGCCGTATAGTGACATCACTGGTGCAGTCATTATTGCTTACTTATATGGTTTATCAGATTCTCTATGCAATATATATTGCCCTTTTTTTAAAAATTGGTGTCACCCCCTTTATTTCTTGGGTGGGGTGCCGTCCGTCCACTTTCTTCAGTGTTCATTGTCACTCTCTTGCTGAATAATGTTTGCACTGCCAAGATAAGTGGGAGAAATAAAAGAGCAGAGGGTGCATTCGCATCAGGTCCCTAGAGTCATAGGGGGCCAAAAATGTGTTTTTTCCCATTACAAACATGCCATTGCTATAAGCAATACATAATAGCTAGGGGCCCAAGTATACAGTTTTTACTGGGATCAGTAATGTAAAGTGATGCCTCTGTCCACTATCTTGTAGTAAGATCAACTTCTGCATACATAGGGACACAGAACCCCAGTTTAGTTTTTGGGGGTCCCAAAGTTTGTACCCCACCATTACTAGCTTATCAGCTATCCTGAGGATTGGTAATAAGTTTAATGTACACCTGTTTAAGATGACAAACCACTAGAAGGAGCTTTGCATGTACTCTATGGGACACATTTACTAAGGGCTTTGCGCCACTTTGCAACGCACTTTAGATGGACTGTTCATGATCTTCATGGCTTAACTGGCTTGCACAGGGAACCTGTCACCAGGGACCTCATTTTTCACTAAAGACAGATTGTAAAAGCCCATGACACCAGTAGTGCAAATCTGCCTTTCTGCCTTTTCTAAGCATTGTCATTACAATATAATTGTGTTATAACTTACTCTTGTATCCTGACAAAATCCTGGGGTAGTCACAGGGGCTGGACTTTGGTTTGGATGCATTTCAAAAAACAACATGTGGCTTGTCTGTGTTACCCACTCCTCAGAGCTTGGCGCCCACCTTTGTGCTCCTGTCTAGCTCCACCTCCTGCTTCTTCTCAGAGGTCACAGCCTGGTCAGCCTGACATCAGTGGGGGAGGGACAAGCTGTACAGGAGCACAAACATGGAGACAGCCTGCAGCTCAGACAAGTCACATGTTGTTTTTTGAAATGCATCCAAACCAAAGCCCAGCCCCTGTGACTACCCCAGGATTTTGTCAGGATGCAAGAGTAAGTTATAACACACAATTATATTGTAATGCAAATGCTTAGAAAAGGCAGAAAGGCATATTTGCACTGCAGGTGTCATGGGCTTTTACAATCTGTCTTTAGTGAAAAATGAGGTCCCTGGTGACAGGTTCCACCCGATTTGTGTTGCATGAAAGTCGGCGCGATTGCCCCAAAAAACCGTGTGTGCCAAAAACCCCTGTTAAATGCGGCGCAAAACGGAAATGGTCGGAAAACCCGACTGAAATGCGGTCCACGAACCCTTAGTAAATGTGCCCCATTGTTTTACATAGATATCACATGCAAGAAATAATTTGTTGCACATGCAGCCGCACTGAATAAGTTTTTGGGCCTGCCACAAATGAGGAACAATGCCCCATACTGTCCATGATAAGGGCATGTCCATCACCACATGTATTATTCTATTTTCTCATAATGTAATTATTCCAGTGTATATGTTATAAGTCTTTATCTATTTCATATGCATTTCTCTGTGGGGAGAAGATTTTTTTCTGTACAAGCATTCCTGCCAAGACAAGCAGCCGGGAAACCTGGAAAGGGACGCAGGCTCCAAGATGCTGGTGTCTGCGTGTGGGAGGGATTGTTCTGTAGATGGAACAAATCTTGGAAGTGTTGCCCAGGAAGCAGAGGTTGTGCCGGTCACAGCAGAGTCTAGAGGCACAACTGCAGTCCACACTGTCAGCGCCCGCAGGAAAAATGAGCTGTGGGATGAAAAGCTCTGAGAGGGCCCCAATGCAGAACAGGGCCCCTCCTGGAATGTCAGCTGCCAATTAGAGGTTACAGCAAGGAATCCAGTCCAGCCACATATGAAATCACAGAGCTGCAGCTTCCTTATTTCCTATTAATTCAAGCTCCTTATGTGCCAGGAACAGCTGAATTTGTGGGAATAGTTTCCTATAATTGTTTGGCTATTTACAGTCTAAGAGGAAGCCCTGGAGCAACAAAGTCCATGTCCAGTGATTGTCTGAACTGTCTTTTTTACAAAATGCAAGATAGCACTGAGGGTTAGTTGGTTGGTGTTGACTGAAGTTGGTATCATAGATGAAGACCTGTCTCCCGTCTTTATTGTCTTCTCTTGCTGAATAATGCACTTACTAGAGAATTTACTATACCACTATATGTATGTACAATAATAAAATTATTATAACACAGCCACTTATATAGAATATAATAAATATAATATTGACCATATGTAGAAGAAAACAAGCATTCTAATACTACCCTCTTTATGGAAAGGAGCATAACTACTAAAATAATGTCCACATTGTACATGAATATAACCACTATAATACTGGCAGGCAAAAGAACATAGTCATGTAAATAGGAGGCTAAATTATATGAATTATTTTCTTGTGAATGGAAGCAGTATTATAATTATTATTCTTGTATGTATGAGAAGCATTGTAGTAGTTGTATTCTTGTTAATGGGGGTATTATATTACACACAAAATGTACTGTACTCTTATTCCTAGTGGCAGTATTATAGTAGTTATATTCTTGTACATTGAGAGCAGTATTATAGTAGTTATATTCTTGTACATAGGGGGAGTATTATAGTAGTTATATTCTTGTACATAGGAGCGGTATTATAGTAGTTATATTCTTGTACATAGGGGGCAGTATTATGGTAGTCATATTCTTGTACGTAGGAGGAAGTATTATAGTAGCTATATTCTTGTACATAGGGGCAGTATTATAGCAGTTATATTCTTGTACATAGGGGGCAGTATTATAGTAGTTATATTCTTGTACATAGGGGGCAGTATTATAGCAGTTATATTTTTGTACATAGGGGGCAGTATTATAGTAGTTATATTCTTGTACATAGGGGGCAGTATTATAGTAGGACTATTGCTGTAACCTAGGGGCAGTATTGATAGACAGGGCAGTACCCGGGCGTTACATTACAAGATAGGGTATGTGGGTTGTGTTCTTAAGTTTTGAATTTGCATGTAAGGCCGCAAATGGTATATCTCTTATAATGTAGATCCAGACAAAAAAAACATTTGCCCCAGGGACATGGGAGTTTCAAATTTTCGCGTCATTGGCACCAATGGATTATGTAAATAAAATCTTCATTACCGACACTTACGACTGATATGCAGTCTTTGACTATGAAACAGAGCACACAGAGAGCTCTAACCAGATTTCACAGTGGGCAGAGGGTGCGTCGTCTGTAATATTATGGGTTGTCTGTAAAGTCAGGTTGTTCTTTAAGAAGGGACGCCTGTAGTTTATTTCTGGTGTACATAGGGGGAAGCAGTATTTAGTAGTATATTCTTGTACGATAGGGGGCAGTTATATATGAGTTACAGGTGCTTGGAGAGGTAGAAGACAGTGATATAGTATTGTATTCTTACGTACATTGGAGCAGCATTATTGTAGTAATTCTTTGACAACAATAAAAAGAATCTTTAATATTTTTGTAGGACCTTTATATATCCATAAGTATGGGGTAATAATAGACCAAAAATAATACATTTAAAGAGAAGTAAAAGAACCATAAGTTCAAACAATAGGAATAAGGGCCCTGTTCACAAGCACTTACAACATATGCTAAACAGAGGTGCGATAAGTGGTAAAAGTGCTTATACAAGGGTGCACTTGTTCTTTCTATAGTATCCAGAATAAAAGAGAGAGATAGCCGAGCACCACCGGTCTAAAAAGCTACAGAACCGCTTCCTACGCTAAGTACAAGGAGTAGGAACGCTGGTGCCTTGTATGTACTTATTATATTAGAGCAATATAATTGCAATCTAGGAAAAACATCTGAATAATTATTGCTCAATATGTATACGAATACAACTACTATAATGCTTCTTCCTATATTCAGCATATTACCATAATACCACCCCTATGTATAAGAATTTAACCACTATAATATTAACCCTATGCACAAGAAAACTAATATAATCTGCCCATAATACACAAATATGACAACAAAATAATACACCGGGTACACCAATAATCTACCATAATTATAAGGATCTTATGTACCAAGAAAATAACTTACTATAATACTGTACATGTACAAAAAGATAACACTATAATGCGATCCCTTGTACAAGAAATAAACATTACTATAATATGCCCCATTGTACAAGAAATAACACTACATAATACTGCTCCTATGTACACGAATATAACTCATAGAATACTGCCCCTATGTACAAGAATATAACTACTAGATATGTCCCTATGTACAGGAAATAATATCTCATATATGCCCTATGTACAAGAAATAAAATATACTCATGCCCCTATGTCAAGAAATATAATACTATAATAGCCCCTATGTACAAGAATATAACTGTATAATATAGCCCCTATGTACAAGGAATATAACTACAGTAAATACTGCCCCCTATGTACAAGAATATAATGCTATAATACTACCCACTATGTCCAAGAATATAACTGCTATAACTGCCCCCTAGGATCAGAATATAACATATAATACTGCCCCGATGTACAAGAATATAACTAGACTATAATCCTGACTCCCTATGTCAAGAATATACAACTACATAATACTGCCCCCTATGTACAGAACATATAACTACTTAATCCTGCTCCCTTGTACAAGAATTAACTATATAATACTGCAACATTGAAAGTCTAGCACATTGAGGATCCAGGATAAAATGTAGTACTATTTTATTTCGCATCCATTTAGGGTGAATTCACACGAACGTGTGCACGTCGTTACGTAGCCATGGGAGAGAGGAGGCGTAAACCAATGCTCACCCCCGGCGTTCTCCATATGAGATATATCTATTGACCACAGCACCGTTGTGAGCAGCGGATAAGAGAACATGCAGGTCTCTTTTCCCCAGGGTACGTGAAACACGAATACGTGCCGCATGTGTGCATGTCACGTCTGTCTGTCAAATGACTCTGTGCGCGCTAGGGGGACGTATATATACAACTATTATGGCGGCCGTACTATACGTCCCCTACGCCTGTGTGAATTGTACCAATGGTAATGGTGCGTTACAGCAAGGAAAACAAGATGCAGAACAGACCAACAAGACCAACAGGTATGGTCCGTATGCGCCTTGTTTGTGTTGTTGTAACTGCCACCTCTTTTAAAGGATGACAAATAAAAAATATGGGGGACAATTTCACATGGTGTTTCCGCAGTTTTGTGGCTTCTCACGCATGTTTGCTCTCCGACCTATTTATAGCTGGCGGACGCCAGAAAAAATGACCTTTTTCCGCACTGCTTTGCATCTTGTCCAAAAACCAACACGATTATATGCGTCGCAGCCATTTTTTTGGGGAACTGTAAACTGGCGGAAAGTAGACCAGCGTATTGCACTATTGCTGTTCTTGACTGTTGGACACATTTCTGGTGCCGGCAAAGATTTTAGTCCCACAGGGACAAAAGGGGGGTCGGGGCGGGGGGGGGGGGGGAAAAGGTTCAGAAATGTATCTCGCACAGCTCCACAATATTACATGGGTATTTCTTCCAAGAGCAGGTCGTTAACAAAGCCAATGCAAGACACCGACACTTTATGTAAATGTCCCCCACTATGGTTTATCTAGATCCCCATGTGGCTGGACTTTGAATGAATGTTGATGTTATGTCTAGGATCCCGGGAGAGATTCCTTGCAAACGAGGTGGAGATGACTAACCGGTGAGCTGAAGCCCTTGTTTTGATTGTACTATAATACATGCCCCTATGTACAAGTATTATAAAGTATATAATACGCTCTATGTCACAAGAATATAAATACATATAATTTTCCCTCTATTTAAAGCATTAATCACGTTTTAATTCGAGTTTCGTCAAAAGCTCTGAAATGTTGCAGCACTATTATATAAAAGCAAAAAGAATTGATTCAGTATGAAAGGGTGACAGTTCTTCAGTTTCTTGTTTGTTGTCTGATGGGCAGCCTCAACATGTCCTACCGATGCAATTGCTGTGTAGCGTTCATGCTTCATGGCTGATAGACCTCACTGAAGACACGATGGCTTGCATGACTTGTGGATTATTGTTCATTGCAGAACGCGGGAGGCGAGGACAAGCAGTTCATCCTCGCTGCCAATACATTCATCATCTGTAGCCTTTTCCAGGGACTTGAAGTGTAATTACTTGGATGCACAAAGTGGGGCAAGTTGCACCCGCACCCCCTTATATCCACCCACCTGTGTCACTATCTGCCCTGCCCTTAGCCTCTCCACTTATACAGGGTAAGACAGGTTCTTCCTGCTGCACGCTTTAGATGGAGGGCCGCTGCCTAGAGGTCTGTGGTCACATCTACACCAGGGCATGCTGGGGATTTGAAAGGTGTTCACGCCTAAAGACTGCTTTCCGGTGGTGCACAATAAAACTTCGTATTTTAGAAGGTTTTCTTGGTTGGACATCTGATAGACCTATATATAGCCAGCCTGTCCTCAATATCATTTTCATTTCAAATCTTTGGGTCTCGGGGTTCAACTTCAAGCTGCTGGACCCCAAGCCGAACTGTTCAGCTCCTCAACCAGAATGTATTGTATAGTAACGGTCTCACCATACAAGAGAAGGGGGTCTTATTGTCTCTAAAAGGCTGAGGCTACCCTTAATCCGCAACAAAAAGGGCAGGTGCATAAATGACTATATTGAACAAAAACTGCACCCATTCCAGTGCAGCTTACAAGTAATTTCCCATGTTCAGTAACAATTTAGTATCCAACATACTATCCGGAAAAGTGCTGTCACCGATGGCTCTATACATAACAGAATATACAGAACAAAGAACAATACAGGACAGGAAGGTGCTATTTCTTCAGTGCCCAAGAGAAGTCATTTCACAAAAAAAACTGCCTTAACTGCCCCGAGAGGCACAAACTGCCATAGCACTAGTTAGAGTGACCCTAGTTACTGACATGTATGAGAAAAAATGGAGACAAAGACAGTGGCTTTAGAAGCACACGCCCTGTGCTGACGACAATGTTATGAACTCCATGAGACAAAAATATCAATGGAATCCAGTCCTACATAATTATTGTACTGCTGGGGTGAACCAGGAAAGGGCAGGTGTTCACGGTCATGGTCATACAGTTCCTGTCTTCCTAGTTCAAATAGAAAGAAAATCTTGAAGGTCTATGAATAATGTGACCCCCCCCCCCTTACTTTTCCCCTCGTTCTTTATCCTGCACCTTTGCCACAGATTTCATGAACTAAGGTTGGTTTCTAGAACAGTAGTCAAGTTCATACTGCTCCTGTCTATGGCTACATCAAGCATAATGAGGATGAGCGGCCACGTTCCCCTCACTAATTTCTTATTTGCGACGTCGGATGCGCTACAAGTCTGATGCCTAGTTGTGCCCGAGATCTCCTGTCTGGCGGTCAGCCTCTTTACGTGATGCTGCTGCTCATGCTGATAATCTCCCTACTCATCTGAGCTTTGGTCCACATTGTTGTCTTATTGTGCTATGAAGCGCTGGGTACGGTGTATTCTGAGCTGTGAGGTACAAACAGTCATAATGGCGACTGTGCAACTACAGCTCGTGCTATTATTATTCTGCACTATGTGTAGCATGTAAACTAAGGACGGTGGATTCTGACCTGGCTTTAGGGCTCTATTTGGTGGGTAGACAAAAAATATCATTGTATCTAAAAGTTCTGTCCTCTTGGTTTCAATCTTCCTGATTTAAAGGGGTATTCTAATGGGCATTCCGTTTCATTAATCATATAAACATTTCTCAAGTAGATGTTGATTAAATTTTTTTACCTGTGTGAGATATTCTAATGAATGTAGTCGTTATGGTCCCTTAGAAACAAGACGTGTCCTTGGAACGACACCTGCTGGAGGATTTCACAAAGAAAACAGAAGGTGTTTGATATGGATAGTCCAAGCAGTTACTGGTATGTGCCCACAGCGTCCCTATGGTAATTATTGCTGAATCCTGGAGGTCAGGCGGGTCAATAGCGGACTTTGGCCACCGCTGCCAAAATGTGAGCGGTGGTCGGTATCGAGGACGCTATCTCGTTTCTTTGGGCACACAAAACATTTTTTTAATAACATCCCAATTGAAGAAATGTTGACATATGACAACTTAATTCATAAATGTGAATGCCCTGATGGGAAAACCCCTTTTAAGATAATCTCATGCACACAAGAGACAATCCTATATTTGTTTCTGATCTGAGAGGTTCGTCATCGAAAAAGAAAAGCACAATATTCAGAACGATTTGAGTCAAAATACGTGTAGCAGGGTGCTTCACATTTGTTGTTGCATTACAAACGAATGTGAAAGGCTCAACGGGCTCGCCGTTGAAAATGAATGTGTGAATGTGATCGGTAACCAGCACCCAGTGTCTTGCCATGTAAACTATTACAAAAAATCGGAGTGCTGGGTTGTCGATCGCATGTGTTTCCAGAAAAAGCATATGTGATTGGGTAGAGAGAAATGGCCAGAGTTTATGAGCCTTGAGAAGAAATCTAATAAGATTATAGGGTGAAACCAAAAAACGGTACATTTTCGTTAGGTCCACAATTTTCGGACAGGAGAAGAGTTAAACTAGGTTAATAAATAATGTGATCGTTAACCAAAAATGTGATCGTAACCAAATATGTGATCGTTAAACCAGATGAATGTGATCAGTTACCGCACCCAGTGTCTTGCATGTTAAACAATACAAAAACACGGATGATGGTTGTCGATCTGAATGTTCATGAACAAAGCATATGTTGAGTTGGGGTGGGAAATGCCACGTGTTATGCAGCACTTAAGAACCCTAATAAGATTCATAAAGGCGAACAAAAAAAACGGATACATTTTAGTAGTACACATTTCGGGGACAGGAGAAAGATTTACGTATTGATAAATAAAAAAAACAATTGCCAGACTGGCTAGATGCAATTGGCGCCAACCCTCAATGCGAAAAAAGTTAGCCGAGTCTACTGTTTCAGCTTTTGATTTCACTCACTGCCAAGCAGTGGTCTTGTCACAAGAGTATGTGAACATAACAGATGGAACTCTTAGCTAATGTTTGGTTATGTAAAAATAGCAAAGTCAGAGAACTTGGATGTCGCTCGTCTTCCCCATAACGTCTCTGCTGCTGGTGATGTGATGCCAGTATGCAGTGTTGCGGCTCCTGTGTTGATCTCATTAACAATCCCCTGCTGCAATCATCACGGACCGCAGGTAAGCCAAAGACACAAGAGCAAGAAGAGCGCCACATTAAGCTGAAAGGCCCTTTGGAAGACGCTTGGCTTTCCTGGATCCCTTCAAGTTTGCCACCTCCCTCTCATATATAAGGGTGGGAACTTGACGGAGCAGTCAGCAATACCCTGTAATCCACCAGAAAAGACAACATTATCCAAGAAAGCATACAATAAAAGCCACGATTCCATGTTATATTCAAGTGTATGTGAGGGAGGGAAAGGGGGTACCATAGCTTTGTTCACGCGCGCACTGATAGATTTTCTCAATCTGATGTCAAAAAACCATCAACCAGGGGCACTTACTAAATGAGGCAGGCCCATGTGACTGTGGTAGTCTCGTTATTTGTTATCCAAGGCCGCTTCCTTCTAAAATAAAACTTTTATATATTGCAATGAACCCAGAATGGCCTTGGAGGTGGTACCAAAGCTCCTCAGGTATCTCACAGGTTGTTACACAGCACAGATCAACTGTCCCTCTAACTGGTGCGGTGACACATCCTCTGCTTTCAGGAGAGTAAGCAGGGCGGGAGGCGGCAGTGGGAGTTTCTGAGGAAGCCGAGGGGGTGGGGGAGAAACGTGAGGATAGTGACAATAGTTTATGAAGACAGTTAATGGAGGGCGCGTTAACATCTAAAACCCCAGGACACCTTCAGTCCCCAGGGCCCTAGTACTCATTAGGCAATTTAAAGTGTGTTCTATAAGATGATTGAGCCATGGATAAAAAATATAAGAAGATCATCAGTATATGGAGCAAATAGATCTAGGAGTAATTGCCTCTGCGTTATACATTGGTAGATTCCTTAAAGAATATTGACCACTAGAATGAGGATTGTTGATTGTAAACCGGACAAAGCATGTAAATGCAAGTTGGATCCCCTCTGGCGAGGATTCTACTCTTCACTTTATTTAAGCTAAGCGTTGCTTGTGTCAAGGAAAATAAGGACTTAAAATATATGCAATGGTCCCTCAGGTCATCTACATAATTTGTAAAAAAAAATAGTGATAAGAAGCTAAATGTAAGAGCTTGAATTTGAAAATGGCAATCTTCATCAAAAACAAGTTACAAACGCCTTTCTGAGTGAGTTCTTTAGTGGAAGTGCCCCTGACATTCCTAAACTTCCAGGTCTGTGAATATTAGTAAAAATAATCGTCTTTAAAGACTGACACTCAGGCCAGAGCAGAATTAAAATCTGTAATCCTCAATTAAGTATGTTTTCCTCTTAAGCCACTTCTACACGGACGTTTTTCATGCGAGAGTTGGACGGTGCATTTGAACGCGCAGAAATCTTTGCATGGCACTCTGTCCTGTATTCATCGGTCTTTCTCATGTAGCGTTGTTTTTACACGGGGCGGCGATTCGTTTTTTTCACAGCGCGTCAACAATCGCAGCATGGCTCTACCCTTGCGGGTCACGGCGTTTTTACGCCCATTCAAGTTACGGATAGCATCAGAACGCACTGACACTCGACAATCATTGAAGTGCAAGCGAGTGCAATGCTTTTAAAACGTAAGGGTTTGCTAGGTGACCAGAATAACATTAATTCCCGGCAGCGCTCGGCATTTAAATTAAAAAAAAAACAACTGAAGAACGTGAAGAATAGAATAAAATCATTGTACACAGGAACACAGTGACACAGGGGGGGGATCAATTAAGATAACAACACAGTGCAGAACACAGTGCGAATAGATTGACAATGTGCTGCACATATGTACTGTCAGAATGTACGCGTGGAACGTTGCGGCCAAAATAGCATGTGAAGAAACAATATATATGTGTGAAGAGACAAATTGCAGATGTATTAAACATCTGCAATGTTCTTCACACAACCATAATATGTTCTTCCACATGATTTGTGTGGCGCCGTTTCGCGCGTATCTGCCTGACAAGTAAGAGATGTGCTGAACATCTGTAATCTATTCTGCACTGTGTTCTGCACGTGTTTTTCCTTAAATGATCCTGTGTTCACTGTGTTCACTGTGGTCAATGAGTTTTATTCTATTCTTCCTGTCTTCTACATCTGCTAACTTGTCGGGAGATAAATATACGTGCGGAAACAGTGAAAGAATAATCTTGCAGATGTTTGCAATTTATAAGAAGAATATTTTTCAATTAAAATACACAATTTTAATCCCAACCATGGTCCCTTTGGAAAAATGCTCGGAGTCTCCATGAATCGCGGTGAAAAAGCGCCGAAAACGCAAAAAAAAAAAAGCTAACAAACCACGCGCGTGAAAAACGCAAAAACGCTAATTACTCCAAGGAAATGCTTTTTTTTTATGGAACCAAAAAACGCAGGCCAAAAAACGTCCAGTTTTAACGCATGACAGCCCTGACGGTGAAACGAAACGCTTAGTGTGGGAAGACGGCCATTAGAAGAGTCATCCCATTCACTGACAGCAGACAGAGATCTGTGCAATAGGAAATGATAGAAAACACAAACTGTAGTAAACTGTAGACTTTTTGTCCTGAGTATTGAGGGTGCCAAGCGGAGGGAGTGGGTAGAAACAGTTACAAGGAATGAACAGGAAGATGAGCAGACTTTCTATAAAACTGTATATGCAGCCAATCACACCATTACAAAGAATACAGCAACTAGAACCGTTTAGATGGATGACCCCCCATCTGAATTATTTGTACCATACTACTTATTAGCGAAGTGTTGAATTTTAGGACTGAAACTTGCTCCGTCACCACATTTAGGCAGTGGCACATCTGCCACCTCCTGTTTGGCATGGGAACAGGCATGGTTCCTGCCCAGTTCTCACAAGATCAATACAGGCAATTAAGCCACAGATCAAATTTAGTTGGGTACCTGGACGTATTTTAAGAGATTTTATCATAGACGGTTGTGCCCCAAGTCCTCACTTGTCAGGAATTCCCTGGAGTCATATGAAAGATACAAAACCCAAAACATCTCAGTGGATCAGTTGAATGTCTAAGGTGGAAATTGCTGGATTAAAAACCATGACATATTTGAAAAATTAAACAGGGCATGGTCTAAATGTAATATTCTAGTATTTTTCTTTGATTTGTATAAAAGTGTAACAAACTTTTCAAATAAATAAAATTATTGGAACTGGGATCTGGCTGTGCTGGACTCCCCACCAACTCTTCTGATTATATTACATGTTTCTATTGAACTATCTGTCCTCGTGCTAACAAGACTTGAATTCAGCTATCACGTTTGAGAGAGCTTTGCAGTTACGCTGGAGGTGTGTAGGTAAAAACTCAGTCAGCGCATGAAGCGCCTTCAAAGGGGGTCTTCCATGAACAGGACAGTGCTCCCTGAAAACCCCCACTGAGTAAAGAAAACTCATCACTCAATATACTACCCATACCAAACTGTCTATGCTACACATATGGCATGCCCATCAGTTACCTATACCGTGTTATTTATACAGCAGCTTACCTACCATATTAAATCGTAAATGAAAATCTACACCATAATCCATTTGTGATAAACTACTCTTAGCATCATACAGTGCCAGGCACCATGACTATGGTATCTTTCTTATATTTGTTATCCATGTTGCTGCTGACGACAGTGTAACAGTCTATAAAGACAGATCCAGAGGGCTAGGGTAGACCACAAGCTCTTTAGTTAACAGTTTTATATAGACAGGAGGCAATGGATAACCTTATAAGAAGATACGCCACGGTGTCAGGTGCCTCAATCTATGAGTAAGTTTATATGGTTTAGTTTTGGTGGTTAGATTTATTAAACTTAGAAAGGCTGTAAGTGATTTGGAGGAAAGGAGCTGCAAGGGCCCATTTGGATGGACCAGGAGTGTGTAGCTGAAGTGGGATCCAATCGAGTAAAGTAAAAGGGGCTTAGTTATGCGTGTGAGCCCAGTGCCCTGAGGTGTTCTGCTTAAAGGTAACCCAAAGCACTTCAGTCTCATTTTCATATTGGTACTATTAGCAAAGACAAGCAGAAAGTAACAACAATAACATGGGTAGATGGGGCATAGCCGTTGAACATAGCGGTTAGTGGTAGTGGAAAATGGTGACAGAGTTTCTCTTTAAGCAACCACCGATAACATGCATCAGAGTATTGGGCATTCAGGCTTCTGCCAGGTGCCATCCTGACCACGACTCTTGTCACTAGCATATGCCAGCCCTACCATCTGCATATGGCTCTGTGCAAATCAGTGCTAACAATGGGTTAATAACAATATAGCAGAAAAACCAAGAATGCGCAGTGCCAACCGGAAGAGAATCCTAGGATGCCTTCCATTCCTTCTAAGGGTGCAAGCACACGGTTGCAGGCAGGCATACGTCGGGAAGCGTGCGGAGAGGAGAAGCAAGCGGTGCTCGCCCCTCCATCTGTATAGAAAATATGTTAATACATGGACGAAAAGATAGGCAGAAGGTCTATCTGTTTTGGTGTACGGCACGGTGACGTTGAGCCATAACCACTATGGGGGAAGTAAATGTTGCTGTATATGTGCGGCGTGTATACATGTCACCCCATACGTTCGTTGCTGCACCCTTGAGACTTCTTACTATTGAGCATTACAAAATGTGCCTGTTTTCTGTGGGTCACGCAAACCCCAACAGCGTAGAAGAAAATTTTAAAGGGTAGCAAACAAGTTTAGTAAAGTGTTTGTCCAAACCTCACAAGACAAGGTCTCAATATTAGAAATTGTATCCTTCAGCCAGGATGTGATCAGTAAGTCAGCCCCGTTTTATCCCATAGTTGTTCTTCCTACGCATATAGAAACAGCGGCTTGTGGACATCCATGGAAATTAACATAAGAGGCAGCAACATCCAAAGAATTCCATGGGGTCCGGGAGGCAATGAGGCGTATGATTCCAGCACGGACGCAGAGTTATCTCCCGCAAGGAGTTGAGAGACATTGACAGCTGGCCTAACTGAGTCAATCATGATCAGCTGACAATACTTCCTGCAGGGACATTATTCTCCTACACACTAGGTGCTGCTTCTATTGTGCTACCTCATCCCACTGAGGAGACGTCTCATGGGGCACTGTGTGATGAAATAAAACACGCATTCCTCTACAAGGCGGCTGAGGCATGCTTCATTTAAATACTCTCCGTAGCCACTTAAAGGAAACCTTTACCACAACCAGGAATACATCGAAAATGACAGCGAGGGGAAGTTCACCATCATCAGTTTTGCACCAGGCCGAGACCACAGATTCCAAATCTTTACCATCAGCGTGAGTCTTCAGAATGACCAAATAAAAATTTAGCCTCGACCACGGGAGCGCGGGCCAGAGACAAACTGATAAAATCTAAAGACATGTTTATTATAAACTTAAATCTTCAAGTTATCTTTGAGATATTTTTTGTCATTTTTAAGTTATAATTAAAAAATCTTTAAACAATTGTCAAACAAGAACAATTTGATGCAAAAAACCCCCTCTGTATTCCCAGGCAAATCCAATAGGCATGTAGAACGACAACCCCTACCTATCCGTCAGTGTGAAACATGAGTATTACTGAACCAAAAACATAAGGACAAAGGGTGGGACCAGAAGATGAGAGGGAGGAGAAGGCTGCAGCCAGTATTTACGCTATACTCAATTCCTGTACACCCCAGATCCTAACCCAGCCCCTAATGTCATGTAGTCCCACATCACACACCATACACAGGGAAATAGGGAATGGGGAAAAAGCAACCTCATGTTTAAAAGGGCCATACACCTAATTCCCAACAGCTTTAACCTCTATAACCGCAGTATTAGCCCAGCAGGCTAAGTGCACTGCTGGGCTTACAAAACTTGCTCACAATAATAATGCATTAAATAATCTGAGATATGAAACAGCTCAAAATGTTTTTCTTCTATTTGTTTCCTCGTATAAAGAAGTGCAATATTAAGGTGACCAAAAAAAAATGCAACATCAGAACAGTGCTGCGTTTTGAAAAAAAATAACATAACAAGAGGGAACAAAGAAACACATAACATAAAAATTGGAGAAAAAAAACAATGGCCCAGCTGCTTGAACATGTATTTAGAAGTGTCTGCAGCACGTTTTGTGGCGCGGATCAGGCAACAACAAATTTGCCACTGAAGGGGGCTCCAGCGCTTCCCAAGGCCATTTTGGGGTCTCCAGCCATGCCAAAAATGCGCCCCCCCCCCCCTTCCCTTCCTTTCCAACAATTTGGTAAAAGTTATACCCAAAAAACAAGCAGACATAAGGGTCCGGATCGAGGGGGACAAATGAAATGAACCCTCCATCCCATTTAAAATCGTAAAATGAAATCAGATGGAGTGGGAAAATCCATATTAATAAGAGCATGGTAATTACCGTACCCTTATTTCATAGTTTTAGTCTATACTCTTTCTAGTACATCTTTCTAAAAAACCACATGACCTTATGGAAATGTAATTTTTTTAGCATTACGGTTCACACATGCCGCTATACATAGGGACGGGGGTGGATCGCTAGCGGCACGGTATGCACCTTATTTTTACCTATCTATATCTAGGGTTATCAGAGTTACTCATTAAAGGAAATTACCAGTGTGCGGTCAACCTGTGACAATCATGGGTAATAAAACTACATCTGTCAAGCTTTATATAAGCTGTAGTGTCATTTACCAGGTGTTATTTGGTGTACAAGCAGTTAAACATATTAAAGGGACACCTAGCTTAGTAGTGAAACTGAGGCTCTGGTCGCCCATACATTGTGATACGTGTTACCATACGCAATAAAAATGTATAGAATGTCTCAACCTCCTTAAATGCTATCCTTGCCTCAAGGAATCATTGCGGCATTATCAAAATAGTATATGTTGTTACACAAGAGCCGTATCATGGAGTATATGTACATAAACAGATCTGTGTGTTAGAATCAGTCGTTGTGACACTGTGGTGACAACACATGACCATAGATCGCTCTTTGGCAACAGGAAGAAGAGATTAGAAAAGGAAGGGATAGAAAATTGAGACCAACACGTTAAGATAAGGTGCACACATATGTGGCATTGCTTCTGTCATTGATTCACAGAAATTTCGTCTATGAGGAGTGTGCAAATCGATTCAGAGTAGGACATGCTCAACCTTTTGAGGGCTTGAGCCCTCTTCATAGCCGTAAGTCTTGCTGCATATTGCAATTGATCGGGGGTGCCATCAACATTTTGTCGAGAAGACAAACAAATTTTGACATCATCGAAGGGACCCGATGGCTGACCTCGTTTGATAGCACAAATGTAAGCATGACACGTATATGGTTGGATTCGTACAGACCACTATCGGGTTAAGTACCTAGGGGAGTCTGAACAAAAGTAAAAATAAACATTAAGAAAACAGTAAAAAAGAATTATATAAAAAACCTAAAAATTCAAATCACCCCTAGGAACTGAATATAAATATAAATAACACAGTAAAATATCATAAACACTTCGGTATCGATGAGTCCTGAAATGTGACCGATACTATCATAATATAAGAACGTTTTCATGCAGTTTAACCTGTAACACGAAAAATAGCGCCCAAAGTCAAAAATGGCACTTTTTCCTATTTTAAAAAATGATAAAAAAGTCAATAAAAATTAAAATGATATCATTGAAAACTAATCATAAAAGTCGCCAAAAAAAAAAAAAACCCCCAGCTCCGTACACTGAAGTATGAAACAGTTATTGGTGCCTGAAGATGGCATAAATCAAAAAAACATTTGAGACAGGATGGTTTGAATCTTTGTAATGTATGAAAAACATATAAAAACATAACAAATTTGTTATTCCCATATCGTACCGAACAAGTATGAATGAAGTAGGACATGTCATTTGGGGCTGACATGCAAGCCGAAAATCCAAAGCCCAAAAGAAAACGGCCAACAATTTCCCTGATTTGGAATTTTTTTCCCGCTTCCCAGTGCACGGCCATGGAATATTCAATACCCTCACTATGAGTGCAATTGTAACACCAGAAAAAAGCCATGACACGCTGTCTTACGGTAAAAATAAAAAAAGTTAGCAGATTTTTGAAGGAGTGAAGGGAGTGAAAAAATGGAAATGGAAAAAGCAAAAAGGGCCGGTCCTTAACCAGTTAACGAAGTGTCGTGCAATATGGTCGCTGGCAATCCTTTTGTGGTGTTATGCGCTGGCTTCACAAGCAACACCAATTAGGGCATGCGGCGACGATCTGACTGGATTATGGACGGTAAGCGCTAATTTGAACTGTGAAATGTGGCGTCGGTGCCATAGGTTAAAAAGGCCACCAAAAAAGATGGGGGAACTCTGCGAAATCCAGTGACAGGGAAGGAACGACCACATTCATGAGTTATTGTGCACATCTTAGTGAATCCAACTGCATGCGGCATATTAGACGGACAATGCACGTTCCAGTACACGTCAAGCGCAAGTAATAAAGGTGTGCCACCAAAGTCTGTTAAAACAAAAGCTCTTGTGTACATTGAGATTTAAAAAAGGATGGGAACGTCGATTTTCACTATCCTGGGCATGAGCCCTTAGAGGAGAAGCAAAGTGAAGCTTTGCATAAAAAACCCACACTCCTCCATTCTCGGAAGTAGTGGCGTCCCAGCTACTTCAACATGAAAATGTCCTGTTTCCATGGTACAGCCAATCAAAAAGAAAGTTTATTGTTAGTGTGGTGAACATGGAGTCCTCGGATTTCTCACTCTATGTACTTTTTTTTTTTAGTTTCCTCCACATCTGATCCTGAGCACGCTGACGAAGCACACAGGCATGTCAGCTGCTGTGTGATCTCAAACTCTCCGTAAAGAGAAACTAGGACGGCAATCGCTCAATTACTAATCACAAGAAGCTAATGGGCTAAAGCCTACAGGAAACTGTCATATGTCATCCCTAGTTATGACAAGTGCCAGAAAAGCACATCATTGCTGTTATGCTGGGAATAGAATCTGGGGCTTACTGTTTCAAGCCAAGTAACTAAGGTCATATAGCAGTGTAGAAGAATTTTCCCCTTGGATGGACTTGTTTCAATGTAGTGTAAACTAAGTCCCGGTTTATCACTATTATATCGACCTAAGTGGACCTATAATGATCTTACTGGTTTTGGTGTATAGGAGGGAGAAATTATGTACAGTATTTTTCGGATAGAAGGCGCACCATCAATAAATGCCTGCTAAAACATCCTAGGTTCAATAATAGGGCGACCTATATAGGATGAATGACCAGCAGGTGGCAGACCTGCACAGTTCAAGGCAGCTGTGTCTGTCAGTATGAGTCCTTGAGTTGATGAAAAAAGGATATTTTTTGTGCGCTCATAGCTGAAAAATACAGGGTAGTATATCGCGGCCTTGTTACTGCTCCTGCCGTCTGTCGACATAGGGGGCAGTATTATAGTAGTCTATTTCTTGTACCTCTAGGGTGGCATGTATTAGTAGGTAATTATTGGACATAGGGGGCAAGTATTATAGTAGTACCATTCTTGTAACATTGGGGGGTTGCGAGTTTAGAGTTATTTTGTCATCAGGGAGTATATATCTGGTCATCGGATTAGGGGGCAGTGATTATAGTCGTTATATCTTGTATGGCGTTTAAGGGTATTCCGAAATAGAGGCAGTATTATATAGTTATCTTTTGTACATTAGGGGCATGTATAAAGTTAAGTATATTCCTGTACCATAGGAGCAGGTATTAGTAGTTAATTTGTACATAGGAGGCCAGTATTATAGTTAGTATTTCCTGTACATAGGAGGCAGTATTATAGTGAGTTACTATTCCGTACTTAGGAGGCAGATAGTATATAGTAGTTATATTCTTGTACATAGGGGACGAGTAATAGTAGCTATTTTCTTGGTACACAGGGAGGCACGTATTATAGTAGTTAGATGTCTTGACATAAGGTGGGACGTATTTATAGAGTTATATTACTTGTACATAGGGTGGGCAGTAATATTAGTAGTTAGTATATCGTAACTAGGGGGTCGACAGGAATTATAGTAGTATATTCTTGTACATAGGGGGGCCTGTATAGTTATAGTATGTTATATTATTCTGTACATAGGGGGCCAGTAATTATAGTAGTTAGTATTATGTACATAGAGGGAAGTATAATAGTAGTTATATTATTGATCTAGGATGCAATGTTATAGTAAAATATATTCTTGTACATAGGGGGCAGTATTATAGTAGTATATTCTTGTAACATAGGGGGCAGTATGCTGTATCGTCATATTCTGGTACATAGGGGGAAGTATGTAATATGACCATAGGCAGATTTGTATCATTCTTGTACAGAGGGGCAGATTAAGTATTTATATTAATGTAAATAGGGGGCAGTTATATGCTAGTAATATTTGGTACATAGGTGGCATATTATAGTAGTTATACGACGCTCGGTACATAGGGGGCAGTATTATAGTTTAGTTATATTTGGGAAATAGGGGGACGTATTAGAGTAAATATGTTATACCTCTGTAAAAATTGGGAGGTAGTGTGAAAGGACATATACCAGTTTAACGATGGAAGAATGGGACACTACTAACTAGGGCCTGCAGGATTTTTTTCTTCGCATTTTGTTATTAAAACTATATACACTGCAATATTGCAGCAACCTAGAAATATATAAAAATTAAGCTAATCTCTATGGGGTGCTGGCTAGGTAACCAGAGTACATCAGAGCACCTAAAAGTCCCGCCTGGTCCGGCAAGGTGAGGGAGTTCTGAGGAATAACCTGAAGGGGTGCAGAGGGTGTGACACAACTGGCCCAAGAGGCTTAGGGGGCCCAGAAAGGTGTTATTTCCCATGTGAGAAAAAACCCTTGTACTATAAAATGCTAATTAGAGTGGCTGGTTGGTAAGCGTAGTGTCAGAGCATGGAGGTGCTACAGGAGACAGGATAGCTACAACAGGAGCTGGGGGGGGGGTTTGGAGGGCAAACAAACCCAGTAGCAGGAACACTAACCTCCGCATTGTGCAAGGGTTGAGGAACAGGAGGCGCATGCAAAAGCCCTGAAAAATGTGAATGTGTCTGATAGATGGCTTAGAATCCGGACTCCTTGCTGATGTGTGCGATACCATAGGTGGGATTGCGCTCACAGCCCAATGCCGCGCCCCCAGGATGTTGGCATTGCAGAGAAAAACCAGGATGGAAATTCGACACCGGCATCGTGCCTTCCAAGAAGAAAGCAAGTTCAAATTGGACACATATGACAGAGTCTGGAAGCTGTGGAGTGCGCATCTGATCCTCAACCTGACGGTTTGGCAGGGGAGTCAGTGAGGGTGGGGGTTGTGGGGCATCTCTTTGGAAGATTCAACCGCTCTCCTGTGGCTTGCCAGAGTAGAATGACTGCCATTTGGTACAAATGAGACTCTGTGGATTTAGACCCCTTGTAATATGCTGGTGTCAGTGGGCCCTGGGTTTCCTCCGAATGTAAGACAATGTAGACTTGCAAGAGAAGGCATGAAGGCTGGTCCTGGCCGTCCCCAGGACTGAATCGGATTAGCACATTCTGGGACATCATGTATTGCTCCATACACCAATGTCATGGTTGCAACAAAAGACTTCCCGGATTTGGGTGATTAGTAGTTAAGGGACTGGGAGGAAATCCTCGGAGACCATCCGCAACATTATCAAGCGATGCCGACGGGTTGTAGGGAGGTTCATATACAGGATGTGGGGAGGCCACACAGTGCAAAGCTGAGTGTAACGGCTTGGCAATGGGTTAAGATTCAGGCCGCCTTAGTGGTCAGTTGCAGGCTTACCTTCAGATGCTTCAACCATACTTTAGTTTCAGCAACATGACCGTTCACTCTCTTAAGGGAAAAGGGCATTTCCAAGATAGGAAATCACCAGCTATAGAGCACCACCAATCATAAGTCAAGAATGCCCTATCCCCTGAGGGCTAGGTTTCCTAGCTGCTAGTCCGGCTCTATAGTATCTGATTTCAGTTGGTCTTAGTGTGTTCTCTTGACCTCCAGCTTGTTCTCTAATCCGTTCTGTTCCGTGTTCCCCTAATAGCTGACCCTGGCAGTTGTATCGGACCTGTGCATGGCCCCGACCTCGGCTTTTTTTCCTGGAATGCTGTTGTATGTGCCGCCTCGACTCGGCCCTGATGTCTGCTATCGGGCTTTGTCGGGCCAGCTGCTATCACTATTGGGAACCCAGAAGAGGAAGTTAGTAGCCTGGTGCGCTCTGAGCCAAGTCCAGACTTTTAAAGGGGGAATACCAGAAAAATCCAGGGAGAACCTCTTAGGTGATGTCAAGTGGTGTTTGAAATGCAGCCGTTTTTTGACCAGTTGATTCTAGGATAAGGGTCAAAACTGTCAAAAAGAAGGCATGTTCAAAAACAACATACTGTTCAAAAAACGGTGCGTTTTTGACGGAGCTTAAAAGTGGGCCCAAAAAATGGTTCGCAAACGCACGGGACATACTTGGGGACCCAAAGCAAAACCAGTTGGATAGCACGGGGGTTAACAAGCTGCGTGTCACCCGAGCTCTTTGACTTGTGTTAGGGAACATAAGATCAAGTGGATAGGACTGTCGGTGCTCCACTTTTTATTTCGTTGGGACTCCAAATCATTTTGTGACAATATGTGTGACTTTATGCTGATGGGAGCAACCATGCACAAACAAAAGCATAACGAAGGAGAGAGGGGGCTACCAAGACCAAGTGCATTCTCTTATAGAGAGCAGGGGGGGAGGGGAGGAGGAGGGTCGGGCGTGGGCTAGGTTGATGAACATGAGGGGTAGCGGGGCGGAGATCTCAGCATCGGAGGAAGGCACCAAGAAGGGTGCGTGGACTAGGAAGACACTCCCACTTAAAGGAGACAGCTAACCCATGGGGAGCCGGAGTTAGGAAGGGTCGCAGTGGTGAATTGTAGGTGGCTGAGGGATGACGTGGTTATGGAGGGCATGAGTGGAGTCAGTGGGGGAGTTTGTCAGGGTGAGGTTGGTGCGTAAGTGGGTGGATGGTGGGAGCAGTGGGGAAGGAGAACGGTGGGGGATTGGAGCAGTAGGATGGGGGGGGCGGGCACGGCCCTATGTACAAGAATATAACTACTATAATACTGCCCCCTATGTACAGGAATATAACTACTATAATACTGCCCCCTATGTACAAGAATATAACTACTATAATACTGCCCCCTATGTACAAGAATATAACTACTATAATCCTGCTCCCTATGTACAAGAATATAACTACTATAATACTGCAACATTGAAAGTCTAGCACATTGAGGATCCAGGATAAAATGTAGTATATTTTTATTTCTCATCCATTTAAGGGTGAATTCACACGAACGTGTGCACGTCGTACCGTAGCATGGGAGAGGAGGAGGAGTAAACGCTGCTCACCCCCGCGTTTCTCCATAGAGATATATTGCACACAGCACCGTATTGTGGAGAAAGATAGAACATGCGGTCTCTTTTCCCCGGGTACGGAACAATACGATGCCGCATGTGTGCTGCACCGTACTGCTCTGTAAGACTCTGTGCGCCGTATGGGGGACGTATATATACAACTTATATATGGCGGCCGTATATACGTCCCCCAACGCCTGTGTGAATGTACCCTAATGGTGGCAGTTACAGCAAGAAACAAGATGCATAACAGACCAACAAGACCAACAGGTTGGTCCATTATGCGCCTTGTTTGTTGCTGTAACTGCCACTTTTTAAATGGATGACAAATAAAAATATACTGGGGGACATTTACTATGGTGTTTCCGCCAGTTTTGTGGCTTTCTCACCGCATGTTCTGCTCTCCGACCTATCTATTAGCTGGCGGCGCCAGAAAAAATGACCTTTTTCCGCCTGCTTCGACTCTTCTCCGAAAACTCAGACACGATTATTTTGCGTCACAGCCATTTTTGGGCACTGTAAACTGGCGGAAAGTAGACCAGCGCTATTGCACTATTGCCTGTTCTCTGACTGTTGGACACCTTTCTGGTGCTCCGGAAAGATTTTAGTCCCAGGGACATAAAATGGTCTCGGCGCCAGAAATGTATCTGCACAGCTCCACAATATTAAATGTGTATCTTCTTTCAGAGAGCAGGTCGGTAACAAAGCCAATGCAGACACCGACACTTTATGTAAATGTCCCCCACTACGTTTTATCCTAGATCCTCCATGTGCTGGACTTTGAATGAATGTTGCTGTTATCGTCTAGGATCCCTGGATAGATTCCTTGCACACGAGGTGGATGACTAACCGGTGAGCTGAAGCCTTTGTTTTGGACTTTGTACTATAATACTGCCCCCTATGTACAAGTATATAAATACTATAATACGGCTCCTATGTACAAGAATATAGCTGCTATAATACTTCCCTCTATTTACAAGCATATAATCACTTTAATTCTGCAGGAGATTTATTTGATGAAGAATGTCACAAGTTTCAGTCAAAAGTCTTGAAATAAAGGAAATAAAGAATTTTGATACTTGAAAGGTTGCAGCACTATCTATATAAAAGCAAAAAGAAGTTGCTTCCGTGAACAGGGTGACAGTTCTTCAGTTCTTTTTTTTGTCTATGGGCAGCCTCAACATGTCCTACGACATGAATTGCTGCTGTAGGTTCACTGCTCTCATGGCTGAATAGACCTCACTGAGACACGAGGCCTTGGATGACTTGCGGATTTATTGTCTACATTGCAGAAGCGCTGGGAGAGGACAAGCAGTTCATCCTCGCTGCCAATTACATTCCATCATCTGTAGCCTTTTCCAGGGACTTGAAGTGTTAATTACTTGGATGACAAAAGTGGGCAGCTCACCCCGCACCCCCTTATATTCCACCCACCTGTGTCACTATCTGCCCTGCCCTTACCTCTCCATTATACAGGTAAGACAGGTTCTCTCCTGCTGCCAGCTTTAGATGGAGAGCGCTGCCTAGAGGTCTGTGGTCACATCTACACAGGGCCTGCTGGGGATTGAAAAGGGTTCAATGCCATAAAAGACCTGCTTTCCCTGGTGGTGCCAATTTCTATTCTATTCTATTTTCAGAAGGTTTTCTTATTTTGGACATCTGATAGACCTTATATATAGCCAGCCTGTCTCTCAATATTCATTTCATCACAGTAATCTTTGGGTCTAGGGGTTCACTTCAAGCTGCTGGACCCCAAAGCAAAATCTGTTCAGCTCCCTCAACCCTAATGTATTGTTTATAGTAACGGTCTCACCCATACAAGAGAAAGGGGGTCTTATTGTCTCTAAAAGGCTCTGAGGCACCCTCTACTCCTCAACAAAAAGTGGCAGGTGCATAACATGAATATATTGACAAAACTGCACCCATTCCCAGTGCAGCTTACAGAGTAATTTCCCATGTCAGATACAATTAGTATCCACATAATTCCTGGAAAAGTGCTGCTCACCGATGCGCTCTATACATACAGAATATACAGAATATGGGGCCTTACAAGACAACTACAGGAAAGGAAGGTGCTATTTCTTCAGTGCCCCAAGAGAAGTCATTTCACATAAAAACTGCCTTAATCTGCCCCCTAGAGGCACAAAACTGCATAGCACTAGCTTAGCGTGACCCAGTTACTGAAGCTATGAAAAAAATGGAGACAAAGACAGGTGCTTAGGAGCACAAGCCCTGCGCTGCGACAATGTTATGAGACTCCTATAGAACAAACATATCAATGGATCCAGTCACATAATTATTTGTACTGCCTGGGGTGAACCAGGAAAGGGCAGCGTGTCACGTCATTGTCATACAGCCTTCCGTCTAGTTCAAAATAGAAGAAATCCTTGAAGTCCTATGCATAATGTGACCCCCCCCCTTCCTTTTCCCCTCCTTTCTTTATACTGCACCTTTGCACAGATTTCATGACCTAAGTTTGGTTTCCTAGAACAGTAGTCAATGTCATCTGCCTGTCTATGGCTACCATCAAAGCATAATGATGCTGATGCATGGCCCCTGTTCCCCCTCCCTAATTTCTTATTTCGCAGACCGTCTGTCTGAAATCTGACTCCTTGTCTGCTGCCGCAGATGCTTCCTTCCTGCTGCGTCAGCCTCTTTATGCTGCTGCTGCCTCCTGCTGATACTCTCCCTACATCTCAGCTTTCCACCTGTTGTCTTTTTGTGCATTTGTAATGAGCCTGGGGCTACGGATGTATCTGACTGTAGGTACAACATCATAACTGGGCATGTGCAACCTACAGCCTCGTGCTACTTAGTATTCTGCACTATGTGTAGTCATGTAACATAAGGACGTAGATTCTGACCTGGCATTAGGATGCCTTATTTGGTGGTGACACAAATATCATTGTATCCTTAAAAGTTCTGTCCCTCTCTGTTTCAATTCTTCACTGATTTAAAGGGGTATTCTCATCTGGGCATTCAGTTTCATTAATCTATATAAACATTTCTCCAATTAGATGTTATTAAATTTTTTTTACCTGTGTGAAGATAATTTCTCATGAATGTAGTCGTATGGTCCCTTAGAAACAAGACTGTGTACTTGGATACGACCACCTCTGCTGGAGGGATTTCACAAAGAAACAGAAGGTGTTTGTATATGAAATGTCCAAGAGTTACTGCAGGTCCTACAGCCGTCCTGTGGTAATGATGGCTGAATCCTGGAGGTCAGACAGGGGTCAATAGCGGATGTCTGGCCACCGCTGCCAAAATGTGAGGTGGTCGTATCCGAGGAAGCTATCTCGTTTCTTTGGGACAACATAAACATTTTTTTTAATAACATCCAATTGAAGAAATGTTTACATATGGCAAGTTAATTCAATTAAATGTGAATGCCCTGATGGGAATACCCCTTTAAAGATCATTCTATTGCCACCCAGATACAATCCTATATTTTTCTTCTGCTTGCAGAAGTGTCCAGTCAATCTAAACAAGAAATAGCACAATATTCAGTACTATTTATGTAGTCAAAATACTGTTAGCAGGGTGCTCTCACATTTTTGCATTTACAAACGCATAGAAACCACTGGCTCGCCAAAAAGGCAACTGGCTCGCCGTTGAAATGAATGTGATGAATGTGATCGGTAACCAGCACCCAGTGTCTTGCATTTAAACAATACAAAACATTGGATGCTGGTTGTCGATCGCATGTGTTTCCATGAAAAAGCATATGTGATTGGGTGGAGAAATGCCACGTGTTACTGCAGCCTTAAGAAACCCTAATAAGATCATAAAGGTGAACAAAAAACGGATACATTTTAGTTAGGTACACATTTTCGGACAGGAGAAAGATTTACGCTATTGATAAATAATTGCAGACTTGACTAGATGCAATTGTCGCCAACCCTCAACTGCGAAAAATGTTAGCCATCTACCTGTTTTCAGCTTTTGATTTCACTGACAGCAAGCAGTGGTCTTGTCACAAAGTATGTGAAATAAAAGATGCTGAACTCTTTATGCTAAGTTTTGGTTATGTAAACATAGAAAGTCAGAGACTCTGGATGTCGCCTCGTCTTCCCCATCACAGATGACTGCTTGCTGTGGATGTGATGCCAGTAATGCAGTGTTTGCGCTCCCTGTGTTGATCTCATTACAATCCCCCTGCTGCATCATCACTGACAGCCTGTGTAAGCAGCCAAGAGCAAGAAGAAGCGCCACATAAGCTGAAAGGCCCTTTAGGAAGAAGCTGGCTTTCCTGGATCCCTTCAATTTGCAACTCCCTCTCATATATAAGGGTTGGGAACCTTGACTGGAGCCGTCAGCAATACCCTGTTAATCCACAGAAATGAACAACATATAAAAGAAAGCATACAATAAAAGCACGATTCCCTGTTATATCAAGTGTTATGAGAGGAGGGAAAAGGGAGGACTATAGCTTTGTTCACGCAGAGCCTGATAGATTTTCTTCAATCTGATTCAAAAACCATCAACCAGGGGCACTTACTCATAGATGCAGGCCCTGTGACTGTGGGAGTCTTCTTATATTTGTTATCCAAGGCCGCCTTCCTTCTTAAATAAACTTTTATAATTATGCTAATGAACCAGAATGGCTCTTGGAGGTGTTACCAAAGTTCCTCCAGTATAGTACCAAAAAAGAGAAGGTTCAAAAGAACACAGAAAGAGATAATAACCATAAATATACTTTATTTCAATCAATATAGATGATAAAAACCAAACATAATACAGCATATATGAATGGACACCAAAAATATAAAATTGTGTGTATACCAAATAGCGGTAGTAACTAGCCAGTATAAAACATATCACACTGTATATCAGTAATGAGTGAACAGTAAAATGAGACAATACCCAAGAGTAAGTTAGCAAAAAGTGTACATCACAAGGCTGTAAACCAGTGGGTGCAATACTATACCAAGGAGAGGATCACACACAAACAATGCCCCAAAGTTCCTCCAGGTAGCTTCACAGGCTGTTACACAGCACAGGATCACTTCCCCTCTAACTGTGTGCTGAAACTCCCTCTGCTTCAGTGAGATTACAGCAGGCGGAGCGAAGTGGGAAGTTCTGAGGAAGCCGAGGGGGTGGGGGAAAAGATGAGGATAAGGGAAATAGTTTATGAAGACAGTTCATGGAGGGGCTCTGTTAAAACCCCCAGGGCCCTTCAGTCTCATTAGCATAATTTTAAAAGTTGCTTTCTATAAGATATTGAGCCATGGATAACAAATATAAGAAGATTATCAGTCATGGAGCCTAGATCTAGGAGTAATTGCCTCTGCTTTATCATGGTAGATTTCCTTTAAAGAATATTGACCACTAGAATGAAGGATTGTAAACCAAGCACAAAGACATGTAAATGCAAGTGTGGATCCCCTCTGGCAGGATTCACTCTTCACTCTTATTTAAGCTAGCTGTGCCTTTGTTTTTAAGGAAAATAAGGCTTTAAAATTATGCAAATGGTCCCTCAGGCTCATCTACATAATTTTACGAGTCTTTTTTTGTAAAAAAAATAGTTGATAAGAAGCTAAATTAAGAGATTGAATTTTGAAAATGAAATTTTCATTCAAAACAAGTTACAAACGCCTTTCTGAGTGAGTTCTATTAGTGGAAAGCTGACCCTGACATCCTAAACTTCCAGGTCTGTGAATATAGTAAAATAACTGCTTTAAAGACTGACACTCAGGCAGAGAGAATAAACTCTGTAAATCCTCAATTAAGTTATGTTTCCTCTTAGAAGAGTCATCCCATTCACTGACAGCAGACAGAGATCTTGAAAATAGGAAATGAATAAAACACAAACTGTATGTAAAACTGTAGACTTGTTTGTCCTGAGCTCTGAGGGTGCAGGAGAGTGGAGTGTAGAAACATGTTTACAAGGAATGAACAGGAAGATGAGCAGACTTTTCCTATAAATACTGTATATTCCCAGCAATCACACCATTACTAAGAATACAGCAACTAGAACCGTTTAGATGATGACCCCCATCTGACATTATTTGTCCCATTACATCACTTATTAGAAGTGTTGAATTTTAGACCATTTGAAAACTTGACTCCGTCACCACATTTAGGCAGTGTGGCACCTCCTGTTTGGCATGGTAACAGACACTGCTTCCTGCCATTTCCTCACAAGATTAAATAACAGGCAATTAAGCCACAGATCAATTTAGTTGGGCTCCCTGGACGTATTTTAAGATATTTTTATCATAGACGGTTGTGCCCCCAATGTCCTCACTTGTCAGGAATTCCCTGGAGTCAATGAAAGATACAAACCCAAAACTCTTCAGTGAGATCAGTGAATTCTACATGTGGAAATGCTGGATTAAAAACATGACATATTCTGAAAATATTAATTACAGGGCATGGTCTAAATGTAATATTCTAGTATGTTGTCTTTGATTTTGTCTAAAAGTGTAACAAACTTTTCAAATAAAATAAAATTAATTTGGAACTGGTGACTTGGCTGCTGTGACTCCCCACTAACCTTCTATATATTCACATTTTTCTTTGAATGTCTGTCCCTCTTGCTAACAAGACTGAATTCAGCATCACGTTTTAGAGAGCTTTCATTAGCTGGAGGTTGTAGTAAAACTCAGTCAGATGCATGCAAGCGCCTTCAAGGGGGTCTTCCCTGAAAGACCAGCTGCTCCCTGAAACCCCCACTGAGTTTAAAGAAAACTCATCACTACAATATACCTACCCATACCAACTGCTATGCTACATATGGCTATGCCCATTCATGTTACCTATACCTGATTTTATTATACAGCAGCTACTTACATTATAAATCGTAAATGAAATCTACCACCATAATCCATTGTGATAAACTTACTCTTAGATCATAGATCCAGGCACCATGACTATGGTAATATTCTTATATTTGTTATCCATGTTGCTGCTGAGACAGTGTAACAGTCTATAAAGACAGATCACAGAGGGGCTAGGGTAGACCCACAAGCTCTTTAGTTTAACAGTTTTATAAGACAGGAGGCAATGGATAACACTTATAAGAAGATTACCACGGTCAGGGTGCCTCAATCTATGAGTAAGGTTTATCATGTTTAGTTTTGGTGGTAGATTTATTTTAACTTTAGAAATGTGCTGAAGTGATTTGGGAGGAAGGAGCTGCAGGGCCCATTTTGCTGGACCCAGGAGTGTTGTAGCTGAAGTGGGATCAATGAGTAAATGTAAAAGGGGCTTAGTTATTGCTGTGTAGCCAGTGCCCTGAGGTGTTCTGCTAAAGGTAACCCAAAGCACTTCAGTCTCATTTTCATATTCCTATTAGCACAAGAAGCAGCAGAAAAACAATAACATGGTAGATGTGGGCATAGCCCTTTGTAACATAGCGGTTAGTGGTAAGTGGAACATGGTGACAGGTTCTCTTTAAGCACCACCGACTAACTACTGCTCAGAGTCTTGGGCATCTCAGGCTTTCTTGCCAGTTGCCATCCTGACTCTGACTCTTTCCTAGCATATGCCAAGCACCTACCATTCTGCAATATGGCTCATGTGCAAATCAGTGCTAACAATGGGTAATACACAATATTAGCCAGAAAAACCAAGAAGCAGTGCCAACCAGGAAGAGAATCCTAGGATGCATTCCATCCTTACTAAGGGTGCAAGCACACGGTTGCAGGCAGGCATACGTCAGGCACGCTGGAGAGAGGAGAAGGAAGCGCTGCTCGCCCCTCCCATCTGTATAGAAAATATTGTACTAATGGACAAAAGATAGAGCAGGCTCTATCTTTTTTGTGGCTACGGCACGGTACGTTGAGCCATAAACAACTATGGGGGAAGTAAATGTGCTGTATATGTGCGGCTGTATATATGTCCCCCATACGTTCGTGTGCTTGCACCCTTAGACTTCTTACTATGAGCATTACAAAATGTGCCTGTTTTCTGTTGGTCACGCAACCCACAGCGTACGAGAAATTTTAACAGGGTAGCAAACAAGTTTAGTAAAAGTGTCCAACCTCACAAGACAGTCTCAATATTTAGAAATTGTATCCTTCAGCCACTGTGATCAGTAAGTCAGCCCCAGTTTTACCCAGAGTATTTCTTTCACTACGCATATAGAACAGGGCTTGTGACTATCCCTGGAAATAACTACAGAGGCAGCAATCCAAGAATCATGTGATCCGGGACAATGAGGCGTATGATTCCAGCACGTGCACTGCAGAGTATCTCCCGCAATGAGTTGCAGACATTGCAGCTTGGCCTCACTGAGTCAATCATTGCATCAGCTGCAATACTTCCCTGCATGGGACATTAATCTCCTTACACACTAGGCTGCTTCTATTGTGCTACCTCATCCCCCCTGAGGAGACGTCTCCTGGGCACTGTGTGATGAAATAAAACACGATTCCTCTACAAGGCGGCTGAGGCCATGCTTCAATTTAACTCTCCAGTAGCCACTCTTAAAGGAACTTTACCAACCAGGAATAATCAGAAAATACCAGGAAGGGGAAGTTCACATCATCAGTTTTTTGCACCAGGTGCAGAGACCACAGATCCAAATCTTTACCTCATCTGCGTGTAGTCTTCAGAATGCACAAATAAAATTTAGCCTCGACCACTGGGAGCGCGGGCCAGCCAAATGATAAAACATATAAAGACATGTTTATTATAAATTAACATTCTTCAGTATATTGAGATATTTTTTGTTCCATTTTTTAAGTTATTAATTAAAAAATTAAACACATATTTGTCAACAAGAACATTTGATGCAAAAACCCCCCTCCTGTATTCCAGCAAACCAATAGGCATGTAGAACGACAACCCCTACCTATCCGTCAGCTGTGACAACATAGCGTATTACTGAACAAAAACATAAAACAAAGGTGGGATCCAGAAGAGAGGGTAGGAGAAGGCTGCAGCCAGTATTTAAGCTATACTCACTTCCTGTACCACCCACGATCCTAACCCAGCCCCTAATCATGTAGCCCACATCACCACACCATACACAGGAAATAGGGAATGGGGAAAAAGCCACCTCATGTTTAAAGGGCCATACCCCTAATTCCCACCAGCTATTAACCTCTATTAACCCGCAGTGATTAGCCCAGCAGCTAAGTGCCTCTGGGCTTACAAAACTTGCTCACAATAACTAATGCATAAAAATCTGAGATATGAAACAGCTCAAAATGTTTTTCTTCTATTTTTGTTTCCGATAAAGAATGCAATATTAAAGGTGACCAAAAAAAAATGCCACCTCCAGAACATGCTGCGTTTTGAAAAAACTAACATAACAAAGGGGGAAAAACATAAAATTAAAAATTGGAGAAAAAAAACAATGGCCCAACTGCTTGCACATGTATTTAGGAAGTGTCTGCACACGTTTTGTGGCGCGGCTCATGCAACACAAATTTCTGCACTGAAGGGGGCTTCCGGCATTTTGGTGTCTTACACAGACATGCAAAATCGCCCCCCCCCCCCCTTCTTTCCCCACAATTTGTAAAATTATACCAAAAACACAGCAGAATCAGGGCCGATCCTGAGGTGGAAAATGAAATGACCCCTCCATCCCATTTAAAATCGTAAGAATGAAATCAGATGGTGGGAAATCCATATTTAATAAGAGCCCTGTCTAATTACCGTACCCTTATTTCATAGTTCTAGTCTATGTACTCTTTCTAGTACTCTTTCTAAAAACATGACCTCTATGGAAATGTAATTTTTTTTAGCATACGGTCACACATGCCGCTATACTAGGGCACGGGGGTGGATCGCTAGCGGCATGTATGACACCCTTATTTTTACCTAATCTATATCTAGGTGTTATATCAGAGTTACTCATTAAAGGAAATCTACCAGTGTGCGGTCACCCTGTGACAATCTGGGAATAAAACTACATCTGCTACAGTATATAAGCTGTAGTGTCATTACCAGGTGTTATTTGGTGACTAAACAGTTAAACATATTAAAGGACACCTAGCTTAGTAGTGATAACTGAGGCTCTGGCAGCCATTACATTAGTGATCACGTTGTTACCATAGCAATAAAATGTATATGAATGTCATCAACCTGCCTTAAATGATCCTTGCCTCAAGTGAATCATTGGCAATATCAAAATAGTTATATGTTGTTACACAAGAGCCGTATCATTGGCAGTATATTGTACATATAACAGATCTGTGTGTTATAATCAGTCGTGCACCTGTGTGACATCACATGACCATAGACCGCTCTTTGGCAACAGGAAGAAGAAATCTAGAAAACAGGAAGGGATTAGAAAATGAGACAACCCGTTTAAGATAAGGTGCACACATCTGTGGCATCTGTTCTTCATTGATTCACAGAAATTTCGTCTATGAGTGATGTGTGCAAATCGATTCAGAGTAGGACATGCTCAACATTTTGATGGGCTGAGCCCTCTTCATAGCCGGTAAGTCTTTGCTGCATATTGCAATGATCGCGGGTGCCATCACATTTTGTCGAGAAGACACATTTTGACATCATCGAAGACCCGAGGCTGCCTCGTTTTGATAGCACATAATGTAGCATGACAGTATATGGTAGGATTGTACAGACAACCTAGGGTTAAAGTACCCTAGGGAGTCTGAAAAATAGTAAAAATAAAAATAAAAAAAGTAAAAAAGATATTATAATAAAAAACCTAAAAATTCAAATCACCCCTAGAACTGATATAAATATAAATAAACAGTAAAAATCATAAACACATTCGGTATCGATGCGTCTGAAAATGCCCGATCTATCATAATATAATAACGTTTTTCACTGCATTTAACCTCGTAACAGAAAATAGCGCCCAAAGTCAAAAATGGCACTTTTTTCCTATTTTAAAAAATATAAAAAAGTCAATAAAAATTAAAATGATATCATTGAAAACTTCATCAAAAGTCGCAAAAAAAAAAAACCCCACAGCTCCGTACACTGAAGTATGAAAAAGTTATTGGTGCCTGAAGATGGCAAAATCAAAAAACTATTTTTGTACAGGAGGTTTTAATCTTTGTAAATGTATGAAAACATTATAAAACCTATACAAATTTGTTATTCCCATAATCGTACCGACCCAAAGAATGAAGTAGACATGTCATTTGGGGCTGACAGTGAAAGCCGTAAAATCCAAGCCCACAAGAAAACGGCACAATTTCCCTGCATTTGGAATTTTTTTCCCGCTTCCCAGTGCACGGCATGGAATATTCAATACCCTCACTATGAAGTGCAATTTGTAACCCAGAAAACAAGCCATGACACAGCTCTTTACGGGTAAAAATAAAAAAAGTTAGAGATTTTTGAAGGTGGGGAGTGAAAAATGGAAATGAAAAAGCAAAAAAGGGCCCGGTCCTTAACCAGTTAAGAAGTGTCTGTGCCACTATTGTGTCGCATGCAATCCTTTTGTGGTGTTCTGCGCTGGCTTCCAAGCAACCCAAATTAGGGGCATGCCGGCGGACGATCTGACTGATATGGACGGAGCGCTATATTTAACTTTGAAATTGTGTCGCGTGCCCTATGTTAAAAAGGCACCACAAAAAAAGATGGTGAACTCTGTCGAACCAGTGCAGGGAAGCGACACATTCATGATTTCTGGTGCACATCTTAGTGAATCACTGCATGCAGCATTATAGACGGACAATGCACTTTCAGTGCACTCAAGCGGCAATGTAAGTAAATGTGCCCCAAAGTCTGTTAAAACAAATCTCTTTGTACATTGAGCATTTAAAAAAAAGGATGGGACACGTCCGATTTTCACTATCCTGGGCATGAGCCCCTTAGAGGAAGCAAAGTGAAGCTTTGCTAAAACCCACATCCTCCATTCTGCGGAAGTGCTGCGCTTCCCAGCTACCTTCAACCTGAAATGTCCTGTTTCCATGGTTACCAGCCAATCCAAAAAGAAAGTTTATTTTTAGTTGGTGAACATGGAGTCCTCCGGATTTCTCACTCTTGTACTTTCTAGTTTCCTCCCACATCTGATCCACAGCACGCTGCAGAATACACAGGCCATGTCATGCTGCTGTGTGACTCAACTCTTCCTGTAAAGCACGACACATAGGACGGACACTTCTCATTACTAATCACAAGAAGAATCTGGGCTAAAGCCTACAGGAACTGTCACTATGTCATCCCCTAGTATGACAAGTGCCAGAAAGCCAATCATTGCTTTATCTGTGGAATATAATCTGTTGCTTACTGTTTTCAGCCAAGGTTAACTAATGTCCTTATATACAGTTTAGAAGAATATTTTCCTCCTTGATGACAATTTTTTCACTTAGTTAACTAAGTCCCCGGTTTTAATCATATTATACATCGGACCTAAGTGGACCTATAATACTTATGGTTTTGTGTATATAAGGGAGAATTATAGTACAGTATTTTTCGGACTATAAGGCGCACCATCAATAAATGCCTGCTAAAACATCTAGGTTCATATATAAGGCGCACCTTATTATAAGGATGAATGACCAGCAGGTGGCAGACCTGTGCACAGTTCAAGGCAGCTGTTGTCTGTCAGTATGGTCCTTTGATTTCTGATGAAATAAAAGGATTTTTTGTGCGCCTCATAGTCTGAAAAATACGGTAGTTATATTCGGGTACATAGGGGGCAGTATTATAGTAGTTATATTCTTGTACATAGGGGGCAGTATTATAGTAGTTATATTATTGTACATAGGGGGCAGTATTATAGTAGTTACATTCTTGTACATTGGGGGCAGTATTATAGTAGTTATATTCTTGTACATAGGGGGCAGTATTATAGTAGTTATATTCTTGTATATAGGGGGCAGTATTATAGTAGTTATATTCCTGTACATAGGAGGCAGTATTATAGTAGTTATATTCTTGTACATAGGAGGCAGTATTATAGTAGTTATATTCCTGTACATAGGAGGCAGTATTATAGTAGTTATATTCCTGTACTTAGGAGGCAGTATTATAGTAGTTATATTCTTGTACATAGGGGACAGTATTATAGTAGCTATATTCTTGTACACAGGAGGCAGTATTATAGTAGTTATATTCTTGTACATAGGGGGCAGTATTATAGTAGTTATATTCTTGTACATAGGGGGCAGTATTATAGTAGTTATATTCCTGTACATAGGGGGGCAGAATTATAGTAGTTATATTCTTGTACATAGGGGGCAGTATTATAGTAGTTATATTCTTGTACATAGGGGGCAGTATTATAGTAGTTATATTCTTGTACATAGAGGGAAGTATAATAGTAGTTATATTCTTGTACTTAGGGAGCAATGTTATAGTAAATATATTCTTGTACATAGGGGGCAGTATTATAGTAGTTATATTCTTGTACATAGGGGGCAGTATTATGCTAGTCATATTCTGGTACATAGGGGGCAGTATTATAGTAGTTATATTCTTGTTTATAGGGGGCAGTATTATAGTATTTATATTCTTGTACATAGGGGGCAGTATTATGCTAGTCATATTCTGGTACATAGGGGGCAGTATTATAGTAGTTATATTCTGGTACATAGGGGGAAGTATTCGAGTAAATCTGTTCTACCTCCTGTAAAATTGGAGGTAGTGTGAAAGGACATCTACCAGTTTAACTGATGGCAGATGTGAACTACTAACTAGTTCCTGAGGAACTTTTCTTAGCATTTTGTTTATTAAAACTATATACACTGCAATTGCAGCAACCTAGAAATATAAAAATTAAGCTAATCTCTCTGGGGTGCCTGGCTAGGTCACCAGAGTACATCAGAGCACCTAAAAAGTCCTGCCTGGTCCGGCCAGGGGAGTGAGTTCTGAGGCATAACCTGAAGGGGTGCAGAGGGTGTGACACAACTGGGCCCAAGAGGCTTAGGGGGCCCATAAGGTGTTACTTTCCCATGTGAGAAAACTTGTACTATAAATGATACATTAGAGTGGCTGTGTCTGTCAGCGTAGTGTCCAGAGCCTGGAGGTGCTACCAGGAGACAGGATAGTACAACAGGAGATGGGGGGGGGGGTTTAGGAGGGCAACAACCCAGTAGCAGGACCACTACCTCCGCCTTTGTGCAAGGAGGAACAGGAGGAGCACTGCCAGAGCCCTGCAAAATGTGCATGTGTCTGCATAGATGGTTAGAATCCGACTCCTTGATGATGGGTGCGATATCCATAGGTGGGATTGTGCTCACAGCCCAATGCCGCGCAGGATGTTTGGCATTTGCCAGAGAAAACCAGGATTGGCAAATTCGCCACCGGCACCTCGTGCTCTTCCCAGAAGAAAGCAAGTTCACATTGAGCACATATGACAGAGTCTGGAGACGCTGTGGAGTGCGATCTGCATCCTTCAACATGACCGGTTTGGCAGTGGGTCAGTGATGGTGTGGGGTGGCATCTCTTTGGAAGATCTCACAGCTCTCCATGTGCTTGCCAGAGGTAGCCTGACTGCCATTTGGTACCAATGAGATCTGCAGACCCCTTGTAATATGCTGGTGCAGTTGGCCCTGGGTTCCTCCTAATGTAAGACAATGCTAGACTTGCAAGATGAAGGCATTGAAGGTCTGGTCCTGGCCGTACCCCAGACCTGAATCCGGTTGAGCACATCTGGGACATCATGTATTGCTCCATCCACCAATGTCATGTTGCACCACAGACTTCCAGGATTTGGTGGATTCTTTAGTTCAGGTCTGGGAGGAAATCCCTCAGGAGACCATCCGCAACCTTATCAGCAGCATGCCGAGGTGTTGTAGGGAGGTCATACAGGCATGTGGAGGCCACACACAATGCTGAGTGTAACGCTGGCAATGGGTTCAGCCTCTTGTAGTGGTCCCCGTTGCAGGCTTACCTTCAGCTGCTTCAACCATACTTCAGTTTCAGCAACCATGCCTTTCACTCCTTCTTAAGGGAACAGGGCATTTCCAAGCTAGGCAATCCCAGCCTATCAGCATGCACCACCCATCATATAGTCCAGCATGCCCTACTCTCTGCATCTGAGCATATGTTTCTAGCTTGCTAGTCCTGCTCTATAGTATCTGATTCAGTTTGTCTTCTTGTCTTCTTGACCTCCAGCTTGTTCTCTTACTCCGTTCCTGTTCCGTGTTCCCTAATATCTGACCCTGGCTTGTCTCCTGAACCTGTGCTTCCTGCCACGACCCTCGGCTTTTTTTATGAATCTGCTTGTATGCTGCCTGCCTCGACTCCGGACTGATTCTGACTATCCGCTTTGTCTGGGCCAGCTGCTATCCACTTTGGGAACCCCAGAAGAGGCAGTAGCCTTGTGATCTCTCTGCCGCAAAGTCCAGATCTTTGTAAAGGGGGAATACCAGAAAAAGTCCAGGGATAACACTCTTAGGGTGATGTCACACGTGGCATTTTTTGAAAATGCATCCGTTTTTGACTAGCTTGAATTTAGATAATTGGTCAAACCTGTCAAAAACGGATGCATTTTCAAAAACCACATACTTTTTTCAAAAACGGATGCGTTTTTTGACGGACTGCTTAAAAGTGGGCCAAAAATGTGTTCGAAAAACGCCACGTGTGACATCACCCTTAGTGTGTGACCCAAAGTCAAACCAGTTGGATAGCACAGTGGGTTCACAACCGCTGCTTGTCACACTGAGCCTCTTTTTGACTTGTGTTAGGGACATTAGATCAAAGTTGGATCAGCCTGTCGTGTGTTTTCCCACTTTAATTTTTTGTGTGACTCCAAATCCAGTCTTCCATTGATTAACTAATTTGAATTTCATTGATGATTTTGTTGTCAGCACAACTTTGTACAGAACAAACAGCTATAAGAAGGAGTCAGCAGCAAGAACAAAGTGCATATCTTCTTTAGAGGAGCAGGGCTGGGAGGAGGGGTAGGCAGAGGTAGGCGATCGTTTAGGGCTCAGGTTTGATGAACACTGCGGGGCTGACAGCTGGGGCCGGAGATTCTCCTCAGCCCAGTCCGGTGCTGCCAGGCCCATCTCACTGTCAATTCTGTGGCTGCAGCTTGGTATAGAGATGACCACCCCTCCCACAGGTACAAGAGACCTGCCCCTAACAACGTGAGGATGAACAGGAGTTAAGTGACATCTGTTTAGTAAGTGGGGTAGGTGGTAGTGGTTGTTGTCAGGAGACGGTGCATGTGATTGTTGTTAGTGGGGGAGGGGAAATGTGTGTAGTCAATGAGTGTGTCGTCAGTGGGGGAGAGGTTTGTGTTGTCAGTGGGGGAGGGCGTGTTCATGTTGTAAGTGGGGGAGAGCGTTGTGTGTGTAGCAGTGGGGGATAGGAGAAGTGTATGTTGTTGTTGGGGATGGGGTGTATGCAGTCAGTGAGGGGGAGCTTGTGTGTGTCAGTGGGAAAGGGCGCGTTTGTGTTGTCAGTGGGGTTGGGGGATTGTGGCTGTTGCAGTAGGGCAGGGGTAGGGAACCTATGGCTAGGGAGCCAGATGTGGCTCTTTTGATCGCTTGATAGCGATCAGCAGTGTGTACATCTAAGACATACACAGCGATGATCACTGGATGCTGGCAGGGATGTTACCGCTGCCTGGGTCCTTTGTGTGACCAAGGTGCCATCGCTGCACCGTTGCTTAGGTGACAGCGCCTGTGTCATAGAGTGGAGCGGCATCCATTCCTGTCTATGACATTGCTAAGTAATGATGGCAGCAGCGCCTGGGTCATAGAGAACAGTGTGGGAGTGAAGAGAAGCCGTTGAAGGGAGAGCAGGTAGGTGAGTATTCCCTTTTTTTTTGCTATGACTACCTATCTAGCTTGGGCATGTGCTGTGGCTACCTATTTATTGGGGAGCATGTGCTGTGACTACCTATCTACTGGGGAGCATGTGCTGTGGCTAACTATCTACTGGGGGAATGTGCTATGACTACCTATATAATGGCGGCACATACTGGGGCTACCTATTTACTGGGGGCATGTGCTGTGGCTACCTATTTACTGGGGGCATGTACTGGGGCTACCCATCTACTGGGTGGCATGTGTTGTGCCTACCCATTTACTGGGGGCCATATACTGGGGCTACCTATCTACTAGAGGGGAAGTTCTGTGGTTACTTATCTACTGGGGGGCCATGTGCTGTGGGTACCTATCTACTGGGGGCATGTGCATATTATATGGCTCTCACAGAATTACATTTTAAAATATGTGGTGTTCATGGAATGGGGAGCTTGGATATTGTCAGTGTGGGAGGGGTGAGTGTGTGTTCTCAGTGGGGGAGGGGGGCCTTGTGCATAGTCAGCAGGGGAGGATGTGTGTGTAGTCAGTGGGGGAATGGGGAGCTTGGATATTGTGAGTGTGGGAGGGGTAAGTGTGTGTTGTCAGTGGGGTGGAGCTTTAGTGTTGTCAGTGGGAGAGGGGAAGCTTGTGTGTGGTCATTGGGTAGGGAGGACCTGGGTGTTGTCAGTGGGTGAGGGCAAGTCCATTTTCACTGCAAACTGCTTCTTTTTGTCAATTTTCTGGATTTTTGGCATTGCATTTTTTTGTATATAGGTATGGGGGGTAATAAACTAATAAACGATAGTGATATAGCGTTGATAGCCACACCACCTGTGCAGGATAGCAGGTGTGCGACTATTGATGTAAAATCACCACTGGCCTCTGCGTATATAAACAGCGGCCGATGGTTATGGGAGCATTTTATTTATACTTTTTTCACTCATAGTTATATATATTACGGGCAGTATGGTGGCTCAGTGGTTAGCATTACAGCCTTGCAGCGTTGGGATCCTGGGTTCAGTTCCCAGGGTTAACATCTGCAAACAGTGTTTTCCTGTGTTTCCTCTGGGTCCTCTGGTTTCCTCCCACACTCCACAAAACATACTGGTAGGTTAATTAGATTGTGAGCCCCATGGGGACAGGGACTGATCTATCAAGCGCTGCATAATCTGTCTGTGCTCTATAAATAAAGGAATCTTTATTGTTCTATAAATAAATTATAGCCTGGACAACCCCTTTAAGTTCATACCACTTTTATGAAGCGTTTTGTTCGTTTCCTACAGTATGTGTTATGCTTGGTTTTAGCTTTTGTCCCCCTGCACATGGATGGGTGTATAATACATCTGGGGTTTGTTGTTTGAGGATGGTGTGTGATCAGTGTGTAAATTCTGCTCGCGCACCAATGACAGGAGCAGATACTGCCTGAGCCACATGCTCGGGGAGGAATATCACAGTTTTGCGGCTCATACACTGGGCCATAGAAACCAGGACTGTGTGCATGAGCGCATACAAATACATGGGGAACACAAACAACTTTCATGTGCATGAGGCCTTACATAAATGTGTTATGCCTGGTGTAACTATTATTTATTCAACATTCTTGGGGGCCGGGTATGGTGGCATTGTCATGGCGCTACATAGTTTTGAGGAACGGGAAGGGGCAACATAGTTGTGTCCCCCGGCTTGAGATCAGTATTATAGTGTGTACTTTCCATTATTTTCTATTTTCATAGGCATTTTCTGTTATCCTATTTTCCATTTTTAATAGGATATTCTTAACTTAGACCACCGGATATGGAAATACATTCATGTTTATTAGGAAATAGTTCTGCTCTCAAGGCTGAACTAGGAATTTCCATATTTTCTAGTGCACTGCAGAGCCATCTAGTGGCCAGGGCTATAATGTCATATTAATAATAATAGTAGTTAAATGTAACATGAATAGTAGCTACTGCTTTGAGTTTACAGAATTTTTAATTTTAGTTTATTTTATTATCATACAGACAAGATAATACACTATTAATTGGAGTGTTTCCATCATATGGATTTAAGGGCAATAGCTTGTAAAGTGGACGTGTAAACCCTCTTATCATTACAGACCCATTGGTTTATTTTATTTATTTGTTTTCCTTACAATTAACCCCAGTCAACCCCTTTAAGAACATATTCTATAATACAGGTTAGCTTGTGTAACCGCCCCCGTCCTATTCTCCATCTTCCAGTACATTCTGTAGCAATAGGCTTTCATTTGTGTATAAATAAGACCTTCACCTGCTCTGTACAGATAATATACACGTAATCCAACCACTGAATGAAATGGCAAGTTGACAGACCCTTGTGTGCGCTTTCTTCTATATAGCGTCTTGCTTATACAATGTAGGACACTGGGTTTCCCCCTAAGGCACGACTGCCAAATGTGATAAGGATTCCAGGGACTGTGTCTGCAGAGGAGATGCAGAGCTGAAGTGACAAGTCCGATTAATTCCTGTACTCCTCAAGTGTTTCCTACCCACTGTAAATATTCCAGCCTGGCATCATTACTACCATAATATATGGAAATAATGTGCAGAGCTACACCTCAGACATGACATATCCAGAATAGTAACTCGAGCAAATCTGTAGCTTACTTACCATGTTATTTAGGGAAATCAGGGCGGCTCCCAAGCTACCCTGACAACCCCACCTTTGTGCAAATCCTCCCCAATTTTGGGTTACATTTACCACTTGTTTATTCTGTCTGGTATTTTTGAGTGAAAAAAGGGAGTAGCTTACCATACAATGTGCCTGTTCATTTGGAGTGTTACCCAGCATTGTAGTGTATACAGCCTCTAAATATTACAGTCATATAGTGACCATGTAACACCGCTATACAGTGATGAAATGATAAATCAAAACCACCACCACCTATTATCACCATATGTTGACTGAACAATGCCATTTTATTCTTACCAAATAATACCTCTCTGCACCAGAGAGAGAGATTTCATATTATATAATCACTAAATAGTGATTATATAATATGAAATCTCTCCCTTTAACCTTGGGCCATTAATACCACCATATAGTTCTACACAGACACACTATAGACTGTAAATGTCCAGTTATTTCCACAGACTTGCCTCCCTATGTGCAATACCCTCCACCAGGGCCTAGCCTTTTCTGGCTTGGGGGCAGTTGGATCCCTTAGGTACCCGAGTAGCCGGTGGAGTGCTCGTCTGCTGTCACGGTGCTGGGTACCAAGGCCTCGTCCACAGCCTGGAAGGTCTCTTGGAAGCGCAAGAAAGGAGGGAGAGGCTGAAGGTGTGGAATATTTCTCCCTGGTTCAGCTACGATGTAGATGGAGGGATCCCTGGTGGTGGTTATTGGGGCACCCTTGATGTTATCAGCCTGACACAGGGATCACTCAGAGGCAAGCTATGTCAACCATAAAACTCACAGCTTGTTTATTCAGGAACACGGCAACGGCCAAACCAGCAGTTGCTCACAGCCTGGGATAGGTAGCTTCAGGCTGGAGATGGGGAGCTGCTTTGCAGTATTCCAAGGCAGATAGATTGATGGAGTGATTGTTCAGAATCCTGCAGAGGCCTGATGGTTGCAGCCATGTGTGTCCTCAGGCACATGTGCTTCTTATTCCATCATGGGCAGTAAGAGACAGGGGCGTAACTACTGTGGTAGCAGCCATAGCAGCTGCTATGGTGCCCACAGTGTCAGGGGGCCCCGTCATCCTACATGACATATTAAAGAATGGAGGATGTGCACCATTATATCATACAGTACATTGTACAGCATAATATGTATATAACATATATGTGATTTACATATGCTGTATCTGTGATGCGTATATGCTGTATGTGTATGTTTGGTCTCTTTATATGTTGTATGTGTGTATATATGCTCTATATGTGTGGGCATGAGTGTATAAATGTGTGATTTTAACCTGCATGTGCAGGTATGCAGATACGTTTATTTTTTTAAGTGTGAAGGGGGCCCCATGCAGAAGCCTGCTATGGGTCCCTGCCTCTTGTAGTTACGCCACTGGTAAGAGAGCAAAGAGCCACAGTCCCAGAACTTTCCACCCTAACGGTTTATATAACCTTTGGGGGCGTCCAGCCCAGGTGTGTTATCCAACCAGCACCTTTGTTCAATATAATAATGACAACAGTGCATGTGATTGGTCACATATGAATAACATTCCCTTCTCAGTTAGATATTTAATAGTTGCATTACCGATTATAGACACCAGAGGGCTCACAAAGGTGATCAGTCTTTGTGGCATACATATATCTATTGGAAGCATTATTTGGTAACACACTGCTTTGGCAGGGTGTTACATATGTAGAATTTAAAAATATAGACACCATTGTGTTTTCAGTTTCCTAACATCCTCCCAGTTATGTCCAATCTGTCTACTCTTACATACTGCACTTATAACTGTCTCTATATACCGATTTCGGGAATAACAACAGCCAGAGCCCCAGATGACAGTAGCTCTCCAATTAGTAACAATGCCTCTTGTTTTACCCATGCGCCAATAGTGTTCCTTCAGTCCGCCAACAGCAGGGTTGGACTGGCCCCCTGTGCCCAGAAAACGACAAACGCTCCTGGAGGTGACTGAGCATCACTTAAAGCTAGGGAATATTTCTTATAGGATAATGCACAAATATTACAGATTATTAGATCTTATTCATGATACAGTACATCTTACTTCAATAGGAGAATTATTTACTGTGAGTGGTGCTTCAGCACCTTCCCACTGGCGGCTCAAAGGCACCCCAGTCCAACCTTGGGTAGTAGTGGTCCATTACTGTGATCCTTCTCACAGTATTATAGTGCCAGGGGATTATCATATTTTTCAGTGATAGTGCCCCCTTCCTGATCCTGCACATTCAATAGCGCCCCTCTTGGTGTCCCCTTTACAGTAATTGCGCCCCCTTTATAACCATATGCAGTAATAGTGAACTTACAGTATAACTTTGGAGTCTTTGGTGTCCCTATAGAGCAGGGGTGAACATCCCGGCCCTCCATTGTAATCAGCGGTGTGCATCTTTAGATGCACACAACGCTGATCACTGAACACAGGCAGCGATACTACCATTGCCTGCATATGAGCCAGGCGCTGACATCTTTGCTTAGGCAACAGAGAGAACTCCTCTCAATGACTCAGGCGCCATTTGCCTAAGCAACATCAGAGTAATGAACAGACGATCCTGGGAGCACTACAGGTGAGTATTAATTTTTTCATTTTATTTGGCTGCGCTGCATATATACGGCATGTGTGTGGGGTATTTATATACCACTGGAGCATGTTCAGGGGGCTACCTATATACTGCTGGGGCACATTCAGGGGCTACCTATATACTGCTAGGGCACATATGTGGGGGCTACTATATACTGCTGGCATGTGTGGTGGACGCTATATACTGCTTGGGCACCTTCGGGGGCTACCTATATACTGCTGGGGCACCTGTGGGGGCCGCTATATACTGCTGGGGGGACGTGTGGGGATCGCTATATACTCCTGGGGCACGTGTGGGGGCTACCTATATACTGCTGTCGCATGTGTGGCGACTACCTATATATGTACTGCTGGGGCATGTGTGGAGGGGCTACCTATATACTGCTGGGCATGTGTAGGGGCTTCCTATATAATGCTAGTGAATGTGTGGGGGGTACCTATATACTATTGGGGCATGTGTGGGGGCTTTCTACATAATGCTAGGGAATGTGTAGGGGCTACCTATATACTGCTGGGTATGTCCTGAGACCCAGACCTGGGGGGAGAGTGATTCTGGGTGAACAGGATGGAGGACTATACCCAGGGGGCTTGCTTTTTTTTTAGATCTGTGGGTAGCAGGCATGGAAGGGGGCTACCAGAGTGAGGAGAGAGACAAGACCTGGGGGGTGGGGGAGTTGTTTTATAGTAATTATATTCTTGTACATAGGGGCAGGATAATGGTATAGTGCGCATATACAGTGATAGCACCCCCTTAGTGCCAGTCCCACACTCATTAATACTTGAGATCGGAATACCCCAACTGTGACCTGAGATAACGATTATTCCTAATAGACATATGATGTGACCACAGGGTGGCAGTAGATCACTAGGGAAGATCAAAGGTCTAGCAACTGCACTGTTAAGACAGTTCAGAAGACTAAGCAAAATCTGTTGTTCATTCTGATTGCACAATAATTTATTTGTGTCATTTTCAAACCAAAATTAATTTCTCGCCTGGGAGTGATTGCAGCAGCTCTGGCAATGAAAGTGGTTGTGGTCGTCTAAAAATGTGGGCCCATAGATTCAGCAGTTTTAATTTTGGTAGGAACTGTCTTATTTTCTGGACTCATTATATATAACTTTCAGCGTATTCCTGCATAATATGCGCAGTGAACCTTAAACTGGTCATCATTATCAAAAATTGACCAGGAGCCAGAAAACCCCTTTAACAAGATTGGAAACATATTTGAATGGACAGAAAGATATATGGTTGTGACTGCTCAAAATCCTCTAGTGTCCGACTACTAGCTCACAAAGTCCTGATTGGAGGAAAGCACAGGTATACATGGACCACCATGGTCAGGGTTATATAGTTCATTCTGCTGCAGTCTCCTGTTTGCCAGTGACTGCTAGAGGTCACACCTGGATAGACGCTGATAATAAAGTACCTGTCAGCAGCCAAACTTCAGTGACCTTTGCATCAAGTCAAAAGGGTGAAAAGATTGATGTTACACACAGATAAGACTCCCGTGGTGGTTCTTATCTTTAAAGCTTATGGATCTTACAATGTTGTCTTATGTCAGGTAGGACCTAGATCTCAGGACTGTAACACACCCTGATGAAGTCATTTCAGAAACTGAAACAACATACATATTTTCCTGCTTTAGTATGACTTTAAGACAGGAAATCTTCCATCAAAATCCATCATGATAAACCAGGGGATCTTACTCAGATCCAGGCATCGTGACTGTGGTAATCTTCTTATATGTCTTATCCATGACCTCCTTCCTTCTAAAATCAACTACTTAAATTATGCTAATGAGCCTGAAGGTGTTACCAGAGCCTGTTTAGGGATTTATGATTTTTTTTGTGTTTTCCTTAAATTGCCATTTTTTGGTTATAACTTCCTCCTCCCTCTGCCTGATATAATCTCACTTCAGCAAAGGAAGTTCCAGAACATAGTGGGAGGGAGTGCTCCTGCACCGTGTAACAGCCTGTGAAGCTATGGTTTATTATGCTTGATTTTGATAGTAGATTCCCTTTGACTTTGCAACTTTTATTCATTCTTGCCACTTTTCAAGTGGGATAAGATAAGTGGAGGGGAATGAATCGAAGTGGCATATGCTGAAACATTACAGCAAAATGATACATGGCTCATGACTAGTATAGATTTTAGTTTGTTAGTAGGTGCACCGTGATGGGGGAAATGGTGAACACTTAAAACCCATAAAGGAAATTTGTGAGGAGTATTAGAGTTTAGTTACATGTCAGGAAATACGGTCTTGTTTTTTAAGGTTTGCTAAAGAAGGGGTCCAGTGTCCAAGGCTCTGGAGGAAAGTTTCTTACCTTCTGCACATCCACTGAAAGCCCAGTTTCCTCTGAAGAAAAGCCACTTTGCTCATACGGCACCAGAACTTCATAAGGGATTTAGTGTACATCCCAGGCTACTTTTGGCTACTTTTTTGGGGTCCGGGGAGTAGTACAAATCCTGTGTCTCAATCTGACCTTAGACCCTGGGGTGGGGAGATTCGTAGAACTCCTAATGAAAAGATAAATGCAGATCCATGTTTAGTGCCCAAACATACTAGTGTCCACTCGGATCTGATGGCAAAAGTATTGCCCTTTGCCACACTATGTTCATCCACTGAGGAGTTCTGACCCCTCTTATTTTTGGAAAAGGGGGAGGAACACTAGAAGTGGGCAGGGTGTGTCCAACAAATGGGTTGAAGGGCATCTACCAACAGGATGAAGGATTGTATGCAAATTAGCCTGAGGGGCTCTAAGGTGTAAATGGAACCTGGAGCCCTTCAGGCTCATTTACATACAGTCCTTCATCCTGATGGTAGATGTCCTTTAAGTGCCCAGGTTAGACAGGTAGATCTTTGTTCTCTTCTTGAGGAGATTAAGCTGAACATCGTACTGGCGGAAACCTGTACATCGGGAGCAATGGACAAGGTGAGTATAAATTTAATTTTTTATGCTGCCCCTCCCAGGCCACCTCTTCTGTTTTTACTCACTTTTGGACTACCCCTTTAAGTAGGACTGGGCTGCTTTTGCCCCATTCCTGAAGTCAGCAACTGTAGCAGTACTACCTAATTATCAGGGCCACCTCTAGTATGGGTTAGTTTTGTCTTTCAAATATCCCAAAATGTAAGTTCCAGGTTACCCAGTAGATAGCGACCAGGTAGCAGATCAGGTGTGGAGTATTCAGTATAGCAGTTATGGAAGCTGCAGTCATCACTGCTGTACACTAACCTGTACATCACTAAGCCCATTCTGTAGCAGTCAGTTTGAGTTGACATCGGTGGCCCTAAATGGCCACTAGGGCGCTTCCCAGCTGGAGAACGTGGAGGTCTGGTAGACCACATTGTACAGAATGTTCTCTGATTGATTGTTAAGGCAATTAGATACAAAGGGTTGTGACTTGTTGTCTTCATTTTTATCAGATTACACACTCACAACAATTTGTTTGTCCTTAAAGAACAAAGAACAGAAATTGTGTTTACCCCGCCACCAACTGGTGTGTCACCCACAAAACATTTCTTCACATGTTCAACAGCTTAATGATATGACACAAGTGACATGAGTCAGAATAATTTTATGTGTTTGCAGAGAAGGAATCAAGTCTGTCCGCATCATTGAACTGAAATGATAACAACAATTATCCAATCCGCTCTGCAATGCAGATCTCCACTGGCAGGACATATAGTTCTTATGAACAGTGAAGACCATACATATAAGGAAGAGCATGGAGTGAGGGTTCAATTTTGTGTACAAATTTATATACCGATGATAATATAAACAACACCATTATGCATGTGAAGTTCCATGTACAAAGGGGCAGTATTATAGTAGTTATAGCCTAGTACATATTCTTATATTATGTATAGTAGTCCATTATATGTACAGAGTAAGATTATAGTTTTTAATACATGGGGGTATTGTATTGTATTTATATTGTTCTACAAAGGTGTACTAGAGTAGCTAAAATATTGTACATAGTCACAGTATTAAAATAGTTATAAGCTTAAAGAAAATCTACCAACATGATGTAGGACTGTAACAAAGTACACTGATGTGCTTTTTTTCAACTATGTTCATAGTGTATAGAATGATGTTTACACATCTGATTTTAGAGGTCTTAGAGTACTGCCATTCAGTATTATCACGCACAATATCCCTGTGCATATATTGCATCCCCACATGCTGTACGATACTTATTTTGTAAAAATAAGAAGCAGAGTGTCAAGTAAGGAAGTATTATAGTAGTTATATTCTTGTACATAGGGGGCAGTATTATAGTAGTTATATTCTTGTACATAGGTGGCAGTATTCGAGTTGTTATATTCTTGTACATAGAGGCAGTATTATAGTAATTATATTCTTGTACATAGGTGGCAGTATTATAGTAGTTATATTCTTGTACATAGGGGGCAGTATTATAGTAGTTCTATTCTTGTACATAGGGGGCAGTATTATAGCAGTTATATTCTTGTACATAGGGGGCAGTATTATAGTAGTTATATTCTTGTACATAGGGGGCAGAATTATAGTAGTTATATTCTTGTACATAGGGGCAGAATTATAGTTGTTATATTCTTGTACATAGGGGGCAGTATTATACTAGTTATATTCTTGTACATATGGGCAGAATTATAGTATTTATATTCTTGTACATAGGGGCAGAATTATAGTAGTTATATTCTTGTACATAGGGGGCAGTATTATAGTAGTTGTATTCTTGTACATAGGGGGCAGTATTATAGTAATTATATTCTTGTACATAGGGGGCAGTATTATAGTAATTATATTCTTGTACATAGCGGGCAGTATTATAGTAGTTATATTCTTGTACATAGGGGCAGTATTATAGTAGTTGTATTCTTGTACATTGGAAACACAATTCTACTATATTGATGTCCATAGAGGCACTATTATAGTGTTCTGGTAGACATGATTAATGCAGCAGTAAGTGCATATGAACCGATGAAACAAGAAATAATAATAATAATTCTTTATTTATATAGCGCACAAAGACTACAATATATTCAGTTTATAGAAAACTAGAAGTTGTCTCAGGTTTCAGCTTTTCACATGTTAATATATACATGTGCAATAGATCACGTGTGGGAACAGAAATGTGTATGTGTAGGTAATAAACAACTATGAGAATACATTATATATTATTGTACAAGCTCTGTCTTGTTCTCGTCACTGCCGTGATGGCATGTTATAGCATGGATAACATAGTCGTGTTCTATACAAGTAGCACCTTATAATATTGGCGATCATTTATCTTTAGATGGGTAAATGTTCCCATCTGACACTGTCTTTGTCAAGTCTGTGAATATGGCCAATGATATGTGGAGCTTCAGGCAGACATTTCTGTGGTGCCACACACCCATGTAATAGCAATATTATATGTGGTAATATTTGGCAGTCTCCCTCCTCCCACATCACCAGGGACACACAACACCCCCTACAACTTCGCTATCACTTAAGCACAGAAAACTTTCTTGGAAACTTTTCAAACTCTGACGTCACCTCGCCGGGAGCGGAGGGGGGGTCCAGGGCATCCAATTAGAGCAGAGCATGTGACAAGCCAGCCAATCAGCACACACTGGACAGTTCCTCGGTGCTGACGACCTTCAGGACTCGGGAATAAAAATGCCTGGAGGAGAGAACAAGTGTTTGCTGGAGAGAGGCGGGAGCAGCGCGTACAGAGGAGCAGCACGGAGCCTCCGCAATGACAGGTCAGAGCCCAGGTGTAACATGCCCTCCATTATTCATAGGGGGTCGCCCCCAGCAGGGGAGGGGCTGCCCGGCATCTGAGAGTAATGGCTGCTGCAGCCGCACTGGGGATGTATAGCTGTATACCAACACTGCGGCACAGGCTGGGAGGTATGCAGCCCGCTTCTCTCCCTGTGCATGGCGGGGGAGCTATACACTGTACACACACATACCTCGCTGCAATGTCCTGCATGCTCATGTGGGATGTAACCCCCGACAAAACGTATGAAGTGCATATATGGGTGCAGCATGTACTATAGTGTGTACGATCATGTATTACTGTAAAGATTCCTACTGTGTACTTACTGATGTAATGTGCCCCCTACCATTAGTGTAGATACTGGTGCAATGTGCCCCCTACCATTAGTGTAGATACTGGTGTAATGTGCCCCCTACCATTAGTGTAGATCCTGGTGCAATGCCCCCCTGCCATTAGTGTAGATACTGGTGTAATGTGCCCCCTACCATTAGTGTAGATACTGGTGTAATGTGCCCCCTACCATTAGTGTAGATACTGGTGTAATGTGCCCCCTACCATTAGTGTAGATCCTAGTGCAATGTGTCCCCTGCCATTAGTGTAGATCCTAGTGCAATGTGCCCCCTACCATTAGTGTAGATACTGGTGTAATGTGCCCCCTAACATAGTGTAGATACTGGGTAATGTGACCCTAAATAGTAGATATTGTTCTGGTGTAATGTGCCCCACCACTTGGAGTTAGGTTGCAATGCCCCCTGCCATTAGTGAGATACTGGTGTAATGGCCCCCCTACCATAGTGTAGATACTGGTGTAATGTGCCCCCTACCATTAGTGTAGAACGGGTGTAATGTGTCCCCTCCATTAGGTAGATACTGGTGATTGTATGTGCCCCCCTACCATTAGTGTAGATCCTGGTGCAATGCCCCCCTGCCATTAGTGTAGATACTGATGTAAGGTGCCCCCCCTACCATTAGTGTTAGATACTGGTGCATGTGTCCCCCCCTACCAATTAGTGTAGATCCTAGTGCAAGTGTCCCTGCCATTAGTGTAGATACTGGTGTAATGTGCCCCCTACCATTAGTGTAGATCCTAGTGCAATGTGTCCCCTACCATTAGTGTAGATCCTAGTGCAATGTGTCCCCTACCATTAGTGTAGATCCTAGTGCAATGTGTCCCCTGCCATTAGTGTAGATCCTGGTGCAATGTGTCCCCTGCCATTAGTGTAGATCCTGGTGCAATGTGTCCCCTGCCATTAGTGTAGATCCTGGTGCAATGTGTCCCCTGCCATTAGTGTAGATCCTGGTGCAATGTGTCCCCTGCCATTAGTGTAGCTCCTGGTGCAATGTGCCCCCCCTACCATTAGTGTAGATACTGGTGTAATGTGCCCCCTACCATTAGTGTAGATCCTGGTGCAATGTCCCCCCTGCCATTAGTGTAGCTCCTGGTGCAATGTCCCCCCTGCCATTAGTGTAGCTCCTGGTGCAATGTTCCCCCTACCATTCGTGTAGCTCCTGGTGCAATGTTCCCCCTACCATTAGTATAGATAGTAGTGCAATGCCCCCATCCATTAGTTTAGATACTACTGCTTGTGTAATGTCCCCCTACCATTAGTATAGATACAAGTGCAATGCCCCCGTCCATTAGTGTAGATACTAGTGCTAGTGTAATGTCCCCCTACCATTAGTGTAGATCCTAGTCCAGTGCCCCCCTACCATTAATGTAGTTACTGGTGCAATGTCCCCCCTACCATTAGTGTAGTTATTGGTGCAATGTCCCCCCTACCATTAGTGTAGTTACTGGTGCAATGTCCCTAATGTTCTAATGTAATGATCCCCAATATTACTGTATGTATCTCTACCCTTAGTATATACTAATGCCCCCCTCTATGCTGACACCTCTCAGCCCTGATGGTGTACACAGCCTGTCCATAACACATAAGTGTAGGGCTTCTACTATTGGGTGAATGTTTATCTTCATTTATTTTGCACTCTAGGTGAACAGCAGCTTTGAGAAGAATTTGAGCACTGTTAAATGCTGTGTAGCCGAGATGCCTGGGACCATTCAATGGGCACCCCGCTCACCGGAGTACCAGTCTCAGAAGCAATGCAAGAAGACATCCTTTGCTTTTTACCAGGCAGTACGAGACCTGCTCCCAGTGTGGGTGCTGGAGGACATGCGGCTCATGGAGGTTCTACACTGGGAGGAGGGGGGCATAGTGAGCTCATACACACCCTCTGAGGCTCTGCTTTATGCCCTGGTACACGACCACCAGCCGTATGCGCGCTACTTACTCTCCCACTTCCCAAATGAAGCCTTAGCTGTGCCAAGCAAGAGCTTCAGCTGCTGCCAGTCAGGAGCTCCACACCTCAACATGGCTGTACGTTATAACCGGCTGCAGATCCTGCAGGAAATCTTGGGCACCCTCCGGACATTACCTTCTGAAAGCCGGACTGTCTACATCAACCAGCGAGGATGCCAGAGGGTGGAGGGTGGAAAAACCCCCATACACCTGGCCTGTGAGCTGCAGCGAGTTGACTGCCTAACCTTGCTCTTGGGACATGGAGCCTGTCCATACATTAAGGATTGTAGTGGCAAAACCCCTTTAGATTCCCTTCTGCAATTTATACAGGACAGTCCGCAGGATATGTGCCTGAAGAAGCTGTGTCTGGACACTCTGCTCCTGTACATGCCTGGAGGAATGCCCCTCTCCACCAGGCAGCGGCTTCAGGAAGAGGGCACAGCCTGGCAGGATCTGTTAGGAAAGGACGTGTACAGATGGCTGAGTGGCATCACTCCCCCTACCCTGTTCACCATGTCTATGCAGACGCTGCTCAGGGCTCTCCCTGCTGACAGATTTCCAGAGGCCCTGGAAGAGATTTCGCTACCAGACTTCTTAAGACCCCCTGCTTTGCAAAAACAAGTCTCAAAATAGAACAGCACTTGTAAACGGGGTGAGGGTCATGTGCCAATTCTATAAATACAAGTTAGTTTTTCAAGAATAAGTATATGAGCCAGCTTACCATGACCCAACTCTCGTTAAAATCCTGCATTGTCACTGGATTGACATTGGGGGCTGACAGATACCCATTTCTGCATTGGAGTGGCGTTCCATTATGTACAACACAATAGGCAGTAACCAAGTATCAGACTTGCTGAACAATGACCTCTTGGCATTGGGGTAAGGACTCAATGGGAGACTCTAAGGTTCTCCTGGTTTCTGCCATTACCCCTCCTTTACACTGCATATAATGGGAAGTTCTGCAGCAGTTTTCACTAATTTGTTTTCATCAGGTACTCCCATCCAGAACTTGTATGGCTGGTTAAAAACAAGAGCACTGATACACTAGGTGTAGGCAGCACATAAGCTAGACATTGTTTTTAGCCTCTGGAGGTTTCTTTAGTTTACCATCTTCACATGACAGAGCTTCACCTTATATGAGGAGCATGCTTTATTTACAGCAAACATGCAATCACTTAGAACGGGGGGATGCTTTTGCATTATAGGTTGAGTGGTCTTCCAGAGGATTCTCTACCTTATCCTTTTTATATCTGCTGATCCAATAATCCATATTGTTAGAATTTTATTACATGAATCTACTTTTTTAAACTTAATCCATATACAGAATGTAATCCTTAGTGGGACTTCTAGCTTATGCAATATATTGCGAAATATGCAATATAGGTTGCAGAATTTGCACTTTAGTTCTATTTTTAGATTGTTCATATTATTTTATAGGAATGGCTATGCTAACTGGAAATAATCTGAATTAGATGACCCTGAATTAGGGCCCAGTTGTCACCATGCATGGCTAGATGGGTATAGCAGAAGCTCTTAAATACCAAATCTTTATGTATTGGGTAGTGATCTCCAGCCAGTAGCCTTCCAGCTATTGGGACTGATGCTGTAATATAGCAGCAGCACTGCTCTAGGGTTTTTTTTTTTTTTTTTTTTAAACTAAGAAAGGTACACAAAGGTGGACCCTTCTGAACCATGAATACCTCAGGGTCTAGGGTATTTATGCAATTGCAATATTTCCTGGAATTGTTCTTGGCAGTTGTCAAATGTTGAGGAAATACAAGAAAAGCACTTTACAAGACTGTAAAATTAAAATTCTATTCTACATGGTGCCTACATAATCGCCTCCATTTACCTCAAAATCTTTTAGATACTGTATTCTGTATTTATTTATCGTTCGTCTTCATTATGCTGAGAAATAAAATAATAATACTGTAAAGTTGCATTATTACATACCTGGGGGGTCATTGTCCTAAATGCCATTTTCTATTGTTAAAAAATGTTAAGCAGAAATGATAAACCTCTATGGAGTCCAGCATCTTAATAAGGCTGCAAAGAATGTCAAACCTTTGGGTTTTTACAAAGATTTAATGGCATATTGTCATAATCTACTGTCACTTTATAAATGGTAGGCTATGAGACCAATAATAAAATAGGGCCCTGCTGTTTAAGTGTTGTATCCACGTGCCCCTACACTGCAGTTCTCTCAGGCTGCACTCACACATGGCGTTTCAAATTATATTAAACAATTGGCCCTTTTGCATATGTGGTGCTTATTCCCAGTTTCATGTTTCAGTGGATCGTACATGCAATCCCCCCCAGTGTGAATACAGCTTCCTGGTGCAGTCACACATACCGCTAGCGCTGCATTTACAAGCGCTAGCGTAAGTGGGCGGACCTTGGACAGATTGCATATGCGCTTCTATGGAAACGCATGTGATCGCTAACTAGAACCTGCCTTTAAACAATGCAAGACAGCGGGTACTGGTTACCAATCATATGCGTGGCTGCAGTGTGTGCATGCGGCCTTATGGAAAGACGAGGCCATGATGTAGCTTGAGGGTGCGTCCACACGTTCAGTTTTTGAAGCCAAAAACAGGTGTGGATGATAAAGGGTTGTGACAAATAATTGAAAGATGCTACTACTACTTTTAATCCATTCCAGGTTTGGGCATCAAAACCTGCATCTGAAAAACTGAACGTGTGGTCGCACCCTCACTCTCAATCTTCCAGATCCTCCATTCATAAAGTGATGGCGTACGTTAGTTATACAAGGTTACTTTAACTTTCGGTTTCCTAGCCATCTGTGGTTGTTAAACTAAATGCCAGGGCCTGTCAGGGCTTGTATAGCTACAGTTTGTTACAATGGATTATTGTAGTGCTTTTATCCAGGAATTAAGGCTATTTGTCTAGACTGGATCCTTTGTAACAAACCAACAAATCCCCACTAATTGCTTAATGAAAAAATGTCCTGTGACCTCCATGTACTTTCAATATGGTCCACAAATGGCAAAAAAAATGCAATTTGCGACTTCGGGTGCTATTTTCCGCTACAGGGTAAAACGCAGTGAAAAACAATTATATTTTGATAGATGGGGCATTTTCGGACGCGGCGATAACTGTGTTTAGGATTTTTACTGTTTATTTATATTTACATCCGTTCTAGGGAAAGGGGGGAGATTTGAATTTTTATGTTTTTTTAATATTTTTTTTTTTTTTTTACTATTTTTCAGACTCCCTAGGGTACTTTAACCCTAGGTTGTCTGATTGATCCTACCATACACTGCCATACTACAGTATATGGGGATTTTGCATACCATCTATTACAATGTGCAGATCGCACATTGTAATAGATGGCCTCGATCATGACAGCCTCGGATCTTTGTGTGATCCAAGGCTGTCATGACAACGGACGTCACAGGGAGCGACGATCGGAGCCAAGCTTTGCCGGCGGCGATCAAAGGGTTAACACCCGCGATCGGTGCAAGCACCTATCACGGGTGTTAGCGACGGGCGTTTGCTTCATTATGAAGCAAATTCCCGGTGAGTATGAAGAGGGCTCAGCTCGTGAGCCCTCTTCATACTCCCCCATGCGCAGCAAGATGTAAGGGTACGTCTTATTGCGCTATGGGGTTAACTACACAGATGCATTATAACAATCCATCAGTAGGGTAAGCCATACTGTGACAGCAGTCAGAAAGTGAGGGCTTAAAAGAAGGTTTTTCCATTGTTACTCTTGCATCATTGACTTAACTTGCCATACTATATACAGTAGTTTGCTACTATCCCGGTTGTTTACTTCAGATCATACCCTCTGATGACATGTAGGTGGTTATGTTTTGACAACACAATGGCCTCACTTATCTGCTTATCACCGGAACACACAGGGCTGAGCCATAGTGCTACGTCACAAAAACAGATAAGCGCAATTTACACTTATCTGTCATTCATAATATTTTTCCCGCTACAACAGTCTTTCTTCCTCACAATAACCAGCTAAAATTATAACGTTATTTTGGAAAGTGAAAAAAAAAATGTAATGTGGTATGCTGCATTTATTTTGTGTCGCATGCCAAATGTCAACAAAACAAATAGTTGCAAATGCCTTTGACCTGTACAGAGTCTTCAATAAGAATAAATAAGAATTCTTAAAATGTTGCACCTAAATTTTTTCTTAAAGGGTTTGGAGCTGACGGAGATCGGTGAATGCGGCGCTCGGCAACTTACTTGAGCTCCATAGAGATTAACGGAGCAGAACGGTCATGCGCGGCCATCTGCTCCATTAATCTGACAGCGTGACAAGGGGTCAGACTGACCCCTCGTTTTCGCAATCTTTGGGGGTCTCGGCACCAACACCCCCACTGATCAGCAAGTTAGGCCCTACCCTGTGGATAGGGCCCAACTTTAGTTTGTGTGAAATCACCTTTAACAGAATTTAGACATCCTCAACAATATGCAGGCAGAGGAAGACTTGAATGCATTATTTTGTGAGTTATGTGCACCACATTCATAAAGAGGCATATGCAACATTTAAAGAATTGCCAAAAGATTCCACGGCATCATCTCACAAGTGAAAGAAATGACTAACAGGCATGTCCAGTGATAAATAGACCTCTGTGTGTTTTGGGCAGGTCATGCTTGGGAAGCTGCTATACACAGATAAAAGGTTCTGTGTCACCATGTAGAAGTGGCTAGATGAAAGGAAAAGGATATTAGAAGATACAAATACATGTGTAACTTTGCTTAATCCAGGATGTGACAACCTCCAATAAAATACAAATGAAGGCATGCAGGAAAAAAAAAGTGATTGAGATACAAACACACAAATAATACAGTACATTCCAATGAAGGGTATGTCTCAGCCAGTTCTTACCTGGGCACTTCAGTTCCATCTGCAACCATCACTGCACTCAAGGTTTACAGACCAAATCCAGACAAGAAACAGGGCAGGGTCAGATGATAGTAAAGTCCCCACTCACATGCACAGGGAAAAGCTGGATAAAGCCTACAGCAGTATTCTACTTCTGCTGCTACATGACCGCTCTTGTATTTTGAGGAGCTTTACAATGTAAAAGAGTAAGATATACAGGTAAAAGTTGTCTCGTATCCTAGGCAGCTATATGCATTAATGGAAATCTACTACAAGAATCAAGGATTGTAAACTAAGCACACTGACATGTTGGTGCACAACCCTCTGGCAGGATCTGCTTTTCTCTTAGCTTCCCATGTCCTTGTTTTTAAGAAAAGAAAGACTTTTAATAATTTTTAAATGAGTCTGTGGAGCACCTATGGAGCCCAGAGCCTCTCAGACCATTTGCATAATTTTAAAAGCCTAAAGGAAAAAAAAAAAAAGGCCGGGACATAAGCTAAAAGAGGAGCAGATCCTGCCAAAGGGGACAGGAGAGAGCTTGGATTACAATCCTTGGTCCTGGTGGTAGATTTCCTCTAAAGAAAAGTAAAAGAGAAGATCATGACTCTTCCAGGGAGAAAGAAAAATCTGGCCTGTTGTATTTCCATAAGCATAATATTTGTTCCCCATGAAGATCAGTCGCCCCCAGGGTTAATGGATATGATAGCTCAGCACCCATTAACTTGGTAGGATTGCTACACAGTGTAAGAAGCAGTCTGCTTCCAGCCCTATACACAATGTCCCAAAACTTTATGGTCTGATGAAAAGAAAAAAAAAAAAAGTTTTGACCAATTCCATATTACATAATAAAATGTTGAAAAAAGTTGCTCAAGTCCAAAATATATTCCACATTCAGTGCGACTTTGGCAAAGTGTGAATATGGCCAAGACCTCAGACCTTATTATTCTATTGGTCTACTGTTAACTGTACAACTATTAGATGTAGATTCTGCCGCGGACTGTTTGCTTTAAAATGGAGAAAACCTGCAACAAGTATTTGACTTGTCATCCTTGCTCCAGTGGAAATAAGAACGGCATACAAAATTTCTTTATTTTTATTTAAACAACAATATTAAAAGTACTGTTAAAGGGAATTCATATAAATGAGTCAAGCTAGACACGTAGTGAATAAATTAGCACAGTTTATCTCCACTAGAACCCCACAATTGCATAAGTAACAATATACATCTCAAAAATAAGAGAAAAAAAATTAAATGTTGAGGTCACTGTAATGAAATGCAAACTGCTCATAAAGCCTAGTGAAATACGTGCAGATACATTCATCCAGGGAGATTGACCCATCCTACACCCAGGGATATGCAAGGTCTTATCACACCTAGCCAGCCACATGAATTGTAATAGCGCTAAATACAAGGACCCATGGCAAAAACCATTTGGGAAAATAGACTGGAATGCTAAAAATTTGCCAAATATTGTGACTATGCATGGAAAATGTGCATGTTTGTCAAGTAATAGGAGTTGTGATGGGCAGTGACTGAACCTGAAAATAAGGAAAGTCCTTTAACCATCCTTGTCAAAATCTTATACCTTATTTCTCTTTTCTGTGAGAGCAGGATGACAGACAACAAGCACCACAGCATCTCAAGAGGTTGTCTAGGGTCCGTAGGTGGGAAACAGTCAACTCCAACTTCTAAAAAGGAGTCTTGGACCCATTTAAGCTGCAGTATTCTAGTCTGGGTCTTACACCATGTAATTGTAAGCCAAAAACAGAAATAAATCTTAAACACAGAGGATGCACAAAATGTTTCTGCTATACGATTTCTTTGAACGCTGCACTCCTGCTTTTGGCCTACAAATATGTGAAATACTGTACAGAGCCATTTTTTCCAAAACTTGCCCAAGACTAATCCTTTCAGTTCTTTTTTTCGGTTACATTAACCAGCTACCAAACTCCCACACATTATGTAGTGCACTTCTTAAGCCTTATAGACATATACTTTCTGTTTTCCAGAATAAGTCATTTTACAGAAAACTTATCTTTATGCACGTTTGCTTCTTGGTGCAGCAGAGATGTGGCATCAGTATTTCACAGATCCTGATAACATGAAGTCAATAAGTGATCTGTGAAAACCTGTTCTGAATTAGGACATGCTCTACATTATAATGGATGGGTTTCATAGTCTGTCAAGATAGCGGCTGTGGGCACTGATCCGCTTAAATTGTATTCCATTCAGTGCAGCCAAGCACAGCCCTACCACTACTACACCAACAAGCTCATCTGCATAAAGATAAAGACTAAAATGACATTTCACGATGAAACATGGCAGATGTGTCTTGAAAGCGTGTAAAGTGCCCTACAGGATGCTTGTTTTACTTGTTGGTTGGTTGTGGAGGTATTCGACTCCAGAGTTGTAAAAGGTGGGATTAAGGGGTTAATTATATTATTTAAAATTTCCAATCTACAGATTTTTTTTTTCTAAAATAAGAATCAAAAACCATGTAGCTGCAATGAACTGTTAAAATTTCTAATAAACTTAAAGTGATATGCAATAACCTTTTTAAAACTGGAATAAGATCAGGATATGCCGCCACCTTATGACTATTTGGGGTTCAACCTCTTAGACTTCCACCAATCATTAAAATGAGAGGGTCACATCAACACCATAGTATTATCAATCATCACATTTAACAATTTCCCTAGCCACCAACTATGCAACACAGCCATATTTAAAGGAAATCTAAAGGAAATCTACCATCATAATCAAGCATGATAAACCAGGAACATGACAGAGGTAATCTTCTTATATTTGTTGTCAATGGCCTCCTTCCTTCTAAAGTGAAGTTTTACAATTAAGCTAATGAGTCACTTAATGTTGTATCTTTACAGGCTGTTTCAGGGCTCCCCTCCCCCTGCACTTTCTACTGATGCTAGATCACACAGGCAGAGGAAGGCGGGAGAGAGCAGGGGGTTGGGTAGACATGTTCTGATCATTGTAACAGCCTGTGAAGCTGCAGCACTGAGTGCCCCTGGTTTATCATGATGGATTTTGAAGGTAGATTTTCTTTTAAGTCAAACAGGCTCCCTGCAGCTCCTGGGACAGCTGGGTGGATGTAGCACTGCTGTGCAAGAAAAAAGAAACTTGGGAATGATGGGAATATCAGTGGGGTCCTTAAACCAATCTATTTATGTTGTATTTCAGGTACAGTGTGGAAAACTAAATGTGATGGTTTAATATTCACTGCAAATTGAAGTCCAGCTACCTTAAAACACAGTACAGTAAATATAGCAGCCTCTCCCTGCACAAATAATAACCTGCTATCTAATAACTTAGCATCAGTCAGTGGTTACCATCACAGTTGATATGACCTGTTCTATGTATCTATACACATGTAGATTACAATTTGGATTTTGTAACATGACTATAGTAAGGGGGAAATGCTCCGGACCAGGCAAAGTGCTGAGTGTGTTAATAAGGACAACACAGGCTTTTTAGCAGCATAAGAACTATTATCACCAAGATTAGCAGCCGGTTCGCATCGCAGCACTTGGTCAGATTACCTCCCATTCATCTTCAAAGTCCGACTGCGCCAGAATGTTGTCTGACTTTGGAATGCTTGGGTGGTGGCTGTAGGTTTTTGTGAGACGCTGAAGGAGAGATCCGGTGCTGCTTATACCCCACAATTCGTCCTGGGGTGCAACTGAAAATAAAAAAGTGAAAAGAGCTGTGTGACAGCTTATTTTCTGTGTAACAATTTCACAATTTTAGTGACAGTATTTAATATTCCATGCCTTGTACTGGGAAGCAGGAAAAAAAATTCCAAATGCAATGAAAATGGTAAAAACCGCATTCGCGCTGTTTTCTTGTGGGTTTGGATTTTTACGGCTTTCACTGTGCGCCCCAAATGATTCTATTTAATTCGTTAGGTTGGTGCGATCACGGGGATAACAACTTTGTATAGATTTTATAATGTTTTCATACATTTACAAAAGTTAAAACCTCCTGTACAAAAAATTTTGGGGGGGTGGGGTGGGGGGGATTTTACCAACTTCTGGCGATAACTTTTTTGGTGTGATTTTTTGCAACCTTTGATGACGTTTTCAATACTACCATTTTTCGTACCGTGGCAATCGACGGGATAACACCCGCAATATGCTGCAAAGACTTAATGGCTATGACTTATACTTAAAGAGTTTCTCTGGAGGTGGAAAAACATGGCTGCAGTCTTCCAAAAACAGCACCACACCTGACCATGGTTACTGCCAGTATTGCAGCTCAGCTGTATAGAAATGAATGGAGCTTAGTTGCAATACAACACACTACCCATGGTCAGGTGAGGCGGTGTTTTTGGAAGACTGCAGCCATGTTTTTCCACCTCCAGAGAACCCCTTTAAGGCTTATCAGCCCGTGAGCCCTGTCCAAGCACCCACACCTGACCTACGCCGTACTATTATGGGGCGCGACAGTCTGGGGTTACAAAAAAAAAAAAAAAAAGACTGACCACCTTGTTCCTGCAATCACATGATCAGTAGGTACCACCTGGCATGGCAGTGCTGCCATGTATTAGCAGGTAAATTTTCCCCGCATAGAAAACAGCATTTCAATCAGAGATTAAGTCTCATACTGATATCTGTACTTCCCTCCTGTATGTAAGCTGTACGACCTACTATTCAATATGAGTATCACCTGCTTTCTTATGCTGTTACCTGTTAGCCAGGAAAGATTTCCAGGAATCTTCTTCCAGTAGTCTCCAGCTGCATTTTTCTCTGTGATTCCATACCGCCTAGCTACATCTCCATTCGGACACAGGGCCCAGACCGTTCTTACACTAATGGCAAGCTGACAGGCCTGCAATCCTATGTAGACATATGACAAGCTTAAAGAGCATGAAAACTTATGCAATTTCTTTCTTTAATTTAAGGATTAAAAATCTACCGAGAGATAGATATAATATATATATTATATATACACGCCTATAAAATAGAATTTTTCCCAAAGCTCTATTCTTACCAGGTACATGTTCCCAGTCTATTCCAACAGGCATTTCGTCGGTGATGCCAACCCTTACGTAAACATTGCACTTGTTATCTAGCGTCCACAGCATACTGTCATTCGGACTGGAGTAAACATTTATTAAGTTGATCCCCACGGGCTGCAGAGACATCAAATAAGCCAATTATACTCCAAAAATATACAGATATTAGCATTTGACATCACCTAGCTCTGCTGCTGTTGGCTGCTGTTTATCAACATGTTTTAAAACAAACACTGTGGCATTGCAATGCTCTTTCCAGACAAACAGCTGTCCGCTTTCCTGATACTTTAATATAACTGCTCAGCTATTTAACTAATGCTAGGACAAGCATATTGCCAACTAATTAAGGTTTAGGTTACTCATAGCATGCAAAAAGTTTGGAACTTTGAAAAGTCATACATTTTCTTTTATGTTCCTTTTAGTGTGTGCATCCCTGAATGGCAGGAGGCTGGAGAGAATCCCAACCAGAACAGCTCTGGTCTTTCCTGAGAATACCATTTGAGGTTACAGTTATATTTAGCTGCCATCACTGGAAGGAGCGTTGTTTATACACAGTTCGGCGATTCTCCAGAAGATCTGCATTACATCAGGTATGATACAGGGGGTCATGTGGAAAGTATGTAGCCCGATCCACTGAATATTTTCATTAACTTACAGCCTTTATGAGTCCACTGTACTGGCTCAGTCTGAATGAAAATAATGTTACTTTCAAAACCCACTCAATATACTATATAAACCATATAACAGTGGCGGCAAACCTATAGTACTGGTGTCAGAGGTGGCACTCAGAGTCCCTTGGGTGGGCACCCAGGCCACCACCCCAGTACAGAGTTCACCAAACAGGACGCAGGGCTTCATCCTGCCTTCCCAGGCAGTGCAGGACATGCTGCGCTCAGTGCTTTTTTAAAGCCACACATCCTTTGCTGCCTGGGACTTTAGGAGGAGCGGAAGATGTGGACAGAGCTGGGTGATCCCTCAAGCTTTGGTTCCAGCCCCAACGTTTCTTCCTTTTCAGGGGACCCTGGGTGGAAGCTACAATGATAATCCAAATTTCTCCTCTCTACTGTAAAGTTTTGACAAAGCAGGGACCAGTAGGTTACTACTATAATTGGCTTGTGATCACTTTGCAATAAATAAGTGGGTTTTGGTTGTAGTTTGGGCACTAAGTCTCTAAAAGGTTCACCATCACTGCCATATGGTGTCCACTTTCTGTTCCCAACATGTTACCTGTCACCACACTTTCACATCTACAGCTAGGGACAGGTTCCTATAGAGTCCTGTTAACGGACTGCCTTCTTTCAGCTAAAAAATGTTTCCCTTACATCTACATAAACTTTATATTATATTCCCTAGCAGAAAAGGCTTGTTCTGCTCCACCAGCCCCTGCCATCTACTCCTCCCAAATTTCCCATGTCTCTTCTCAGCATCATGTGACCAGAGAGCCATCATCACAGGTGCTTTTGCCTTCTAACATTAGCAAACTGTGTACCATGTATACATCTGATCATATAAAATCACAGCACACTCCATGGACTTGCCTGTTAAACAGGAACAAAGAGGCAGGGCAATCTAAGTAAATTTTATTATCAGGCGAGTTACATACAAGTTTACAAACTAGTTTTTGTAATACAGCCATGGAAATTAATTATTTAGGGATAAAAGGCAATGATTTTTGGTTTTTAATGAAGCCTTTATTTTGGGTGGGTTAATTGCCTGACAGGTTCTCTTTAAAGTGTTTGTCTAATAACAGTCAGTCATCCAGTTAACTGGGCAAAGAACTACAACTCCATATTACCTGTATTGGGGGCTCGATCATGATCCAGGCAGGAAGCATCATACTTGTATTGAGTGGCTGAGTACCCACTCTGAAGTATACAACTCCGCTAGTGTCACAAGCCCAGATGTGCTGGTTACCGCAGGACAGACTGCAGAGCTTGACTGGACCTGGTGCAATAAAGAAGAATCACATAGTTGGATCCCAAGAGTTATACAAGCTCTACATTCCCTTGCGCAGAGCACTAAGCTGTGGGTTCAAATATTTTTCTAGGATATTATAAACATCAACAAAGATCTAGCTGTGCTCACACTCCTAACATACTTCTATCCGTAAACAGCTCCTGTGTGCGCCTCTCCCATACTCTCTGTGTATGCGTGTGAGTCTCTCCGACTCGCTCTCGCTGACAGTCTGTGTTTATGGGGAGATTTATCACACGTGTCAGAGCAAAACTGTTCTAGTTGCCCATGGCAACCAATCAGAGCTCAGGTTTCATTTTTCCACAGCACTTTATAAAATTACAGCTGATCTCCATGGTCAACTGGAACAGTTTTAACTCAGGCATTTCTGATAAATCTCCCCCTATGTCTGTATCCCTACCCATCTTACCTCGCACATAAGTGGTCTTATAATTTTTGCCTATAGTAACCAATCAAAGCTCAGAGCTCATATTAATTACCTGTGGGAGAATAGCAACCAATCACGGCTCAGCTTTTAATTGCCATAGCAGCATGCTTCTCTATATGGTGGTTAAAAAGTGGATTTTGGAAGGTGCGGGTGAAAATTTCGGCTCAAAACCGAGTCTATGACGTACCCAGAGTCTCAGAGAGCAGCTGTGCAAAATTTGTAAACGTAACGGCGCAGATTCCTTTAGCAGACATACATACACAGCTTTAGATATTCAAAATAGATAGAGATAAATCCATCTAATATATAAAGCTGAGGACGTGCATGTCCGCTAAAGGAATCGCATATACAACCACCAAATTTTACACACCCGCTCTCTGTGCCCCAGGGAAACTTCATAGACCCGCTATTGAGCTGAAATTTCCACCCCACGATTTCCAAAATACACTTATTAACCACCATATACAGAAGCCATGGTCTGCTGCGGCAGTTGGAAGCGGAGCCGTGATTGGTTGCTATATGCAATGAGTATAAGACACTTATGTGTGAGGTATCATGTATATAGAGGCAGAAAAACATGCAAGGGGTGAGGGGGAGACAGGGAGTGTGAGTGAGTGAGTGAGTGAGATACAGTGAGACAGGCAGGGATAGAGAGTGAGTGAGTGACAGAGAGATAGATATTTATTATACAATATAAGAGCAGTTATTTATTTATCCCAATGCAGAGATCAACAGCTAATATATGTTTAGTAAAATATAGATTTTTTTTATTTGAATACCTTTTTTTTTTAAAGTTATGTGGTTTCATTATATCCCCCATAAGGTCATAAAAGACCCCCTCAATGACATTTTTAGGGGCCGAATTTTTGAGCATATCTATACTGGTTCTCATAAGAACCAGAAACTCGTCACACTACAATATCTGCAATCACAAAATAGGCAGCTGTGGAGAATTTGTTTTACACCTTAAAGTCATGCATCAGAAAGCTGCTAATTTTGAGCATTCCTTTTAATAAGAATGGTTGTTGTAACTTTGTCTTAACCAGTCAGGGACAGGGATCATCCTCATCTAGTCATCAAGTATTTGTAATAGCAGATCTAGCTGCCAGTTTAGGGGATCAGAAGACAGGGATAAGGGGGCATCAAACTTTTTTTTTTTTCCATTCAAGCTTTTTTGGTGTCGTTTTGCAAAGTTCTCCATATTTGTTTTTAGTGGTGTTGCTCCTAATTTGCAATTAGTTTCCCATTGTTTGATGTGTGAAAAAGTTACAATTTTGGTGCAGATCCATCAAAAAGTCACACAAAAAAGATGCAAAAACACTCCAGCACAGTACTGCCGTCTTTTATGGCAAATCTGTGAATCTGCAGGCAGAAGGGCTCTGGAAACACACCCCTAGAGCCCTTCTGGCTCATTAGCATAAATGTAAGAACCCTCATCGTTTTCCATCAAGAGGAGTCCTAAAAGGTGTGGAGTGTGGTTCTTACAAGTCTTACTTTTTTTTCTTTTTTAGTGTTGAAAATGACACGTTATTATTTACAATAAATAAATAAACACCTAAGAGCAGATACTAAATAAGCATTGTGTGTGATATGAATAGAAAGCAGTGCTAGGGATTCTGCACCACAAAACAAATACCGCAACTACAAATCGCCTTCATAGTATCCAAGCAACCCCTACACATTCCTAAAAGGACAGGCACACAATGCAAAAGAGCACAACTGAAATACATTAATACCCCTGGTTACCTACAGAGGCCGCACCCCAAACAAGCTCCATCATATTCCAATCAGGGATTGACTCTGTACACAAGTGCTAGAGGCAAAACTGCCTAATGAAGAGAACAGATCTGTCTACCCACCCCTCTACTAGGGATCAGTAACAGGCTGGGAGATGTGGCGGGAAAATGTACTCAGTGAAGCAGAAATAGCTCATCCTGTGTGCATGTGGAGCATTACCGGGGAAGGTTACACTGGTATGCCGGCAGCCAACACGCTGAGCTCCTGTTACCCCCTAGAGCAGATCTGTTTAGATACAGAGCAGATCTGCTTTAGTGTAACAGGAACTTGGCCTGTCCACAGCTTGCAAAACTTGTTATTGTAAAGCCATGCCAATCTATGGTGGAATCAGAAAAGTGATCAGTATCTGGGAAGGATTCATATAGTTCCTCAATGTCTGATAACACAAACAGATATGCATAGTTGGGAATGTCTTACTTTGTAGATTTGGCAGATGCAAGCGAATTTAGTTTAAAAAATACTTCAAACACAGTTAAAAGAACCCCCCCCCATTCTACCTTTTGCCCCACTCTTCCTTTAATAGTAAATTATAATTGGTTATTATAACATCTATGAGCTGCACTTTACTGTCCAAAAGTGTACCACACAATGTAGCATCTGACCTTGCTCAATTTTTCAGAACCTCCTTCTACAATACAGAGGCACATAGTGGTACAGAGGGGTGTGCAGGCTAGCATTTTGTGAGCCAGGGCTAAAATAAAATGAATAGAAATGGTGTGTTATGTAATCACATCTTCCAACAAAACTTTCTTTTATTTCCCCAAAAGTGTACAATAAACTTTGCAGGTAATGTCAGTTATAATTATTCACACCACAACAAACCTAATGTAGACTCTTATTCTGACAATTGCTTTAATTTTTTTTTAGTTTCTGTGCATTAAAACCATTTAGAAAAGTTTGGAGAGATGGACATGTCTCACTAAATCTCACTAATCTGTTTACTTGTATTCCTATTTAAAAACAAAACACCCGGCAAGATGAAAACAATAACATATGGAGACTGTAAATCAGCAAGTCCTTAAAGGAAAAAATTCCAGGGCTTGACATTAAGCGGCAAAGTCGTCCCGGTGTACAGGGCCTCATAGCTCTGCATGCCTTGTCTAAGATAGCAATGTCACATGAGTCTCCAGCTGTTGAAATATCTTGTATGGACGTCACTAACCGACCGACTGGCATCGAATATCACTTACAAAGCTGCATGGCTGTCCTGTGCCCCGCTAGTGGGTACATTCTGTCGCACGCATTCACCAATACAAAATCTCTTCTGTCGGAGACACCTTCGTATGGCTTTCTGGAGTGACAACGTGTAACTATAACAACGACATTGAAACCTGCCACTCTTTGCTGAAAACTAAGCAGCCTCTAAGTATAGACGTCCTAACACTGATAGCGTAACCTTACACGAATGTCACTCTACAGATATAGCTGTTTGATGACAGAGGGCAAATACTGGGTTTACAGAGAACAAAAATGCAGCTGGTACGGTCTAATTTTTACAATATTTTTGCCGTAAGAAATGTTATGGAAAGATCCCTGCAATTTTCATCCAGTTTTATCAGAAGTAGCTACATAAGAAAAGCTTAATTATAGGTTTTCTATATAGTCAGAATATTCATACAGACAGACGTACCTAGTTGGGATAGATCCAGTTTTGTCCAATGCATTCCTGTTGGACAAGTCTTTGAGAGAGTGCGGATAAGTACCCCACCTCTTATGTCCAACGCCCATACAGCATCTGCACAGGCCGACACATGGATTATCTCAGTTTCTGTGGGAAGCTGGACTGTTGATGGTCTGTATGGGGCAGTCAGGTCACTCAAGCAGAACAGGTCTTTTCTGCTTTGGGACATCCATAAAACATTTCCTGTAAGTGTGATATTACCACATTAAATATAAAATATTGCCTAGATAACTATCTATTATTACCTTTCTATACAGAATACTTAACTAAATTAAATATATAAAAGTAATATGTAATCAGTTTCTTGCTCGTATGTCACCAGAAAATGAAATATATATCTGAGCCTGGAAAACCCCTATCACCTCTTGTCAACATAAATATAGAGACATGAGAGAAATTGTACATGATCACATGATCATTGATGAGCATGTGGTTTCCACAAATTTGAATGAATTACTAGGGTGAATGCTTAACCAGAGACTCATTCACATCCATATGACTACAGTAACAGTCTGGGTAGTTTTAGAAGTGAATAGCGGGCTAGTGCACTCCATATATGTGCTTGTAGTTCCAGTAATCAAACCATTATCCCCAACACTGAAAGAAAAGCTGCTTACCTTCTCCATTTGGGGAAGCAGAAGAAAACACATTTATCCATTTGGTGGTGGACGCTGTACCTCGTGGTACTATCTGATTCCAATAAGTACCTGCCAAAGAATTGAAACAAATTTGAAAAACACTAGAGGTGCCCCACATATCAGTAGCATATATCATATTAACCCCTTCCCGACATTTGACGTAATAGTACTGCATCGCGGGAGGTGCGTACCCGCAAAATGCAGTACTATTACGTCATGCCTCTGGCACCGGCTCCTGAAAGGAGACGGTGCCAGAAGCTGCAGGTGTCAGCTATATATTATAGCCGACACCTGCCTCTAACACCCGCGATCAGAGATTTTTCCGATCGCGGGTGTTAACCCTGGACACGCCGCGGTCGCGTGACCGCAAGCGTGCAAGGGGATTTCAGAAGAATCGGGACCCCCCCCCCCCCCCCCCCCCCGCGGCGCTCACCGGGGGGGGTCCGCTGCTCCGATCGGTGCCCGGGATCTGCGCGCTACCTTCCTGTAGCGGGACCCTGCCCTTGACATGGACCCAGCGTAGTACACACGAAAACATCTGTATTACACTGTGTAATGTGGAAGAAGAGCTTTGAACAGTGATCAGTGGGATACTTGTTCAACTAACCTGTAAAAGTTAATAAAATGTTAAAAACATTACATAACATAATTTTTTAATAAAAATAATTAATAAAGTTAAGTCCCCTAAACACAATATTCCTATACACATGCAATAAAGTGAGAAAAACACAATCCCAAAAAACAAAAAACCCACATATTTGGTATCGTCGCGTCCGTAACAATCCGTACAATAATCAGAAACATTATGGACCCGCTCGGTGAACGCCGTAAAACAAAACCCGAAAACACGCCAAAAATGTACATTTTTCATAAAAATCTCTACACAAAATGTTCTAAAAAGTGATAAAAAAAAGTTATGTGCGCATGTGGTAAAATGGTACCACTGAAAAGAACAACTCAACACGTAAAAAAATAAGCCCTAAACTAGCTCTGTCAACCAAAAAATATTAAGTTACGTCTCCGAAAAGATGGTTGATGCAAAAACAAATGAGATTTCCTCTATATTAGCTTTTATCCAGTACAATTGTAAAAATAAATGAAAAACTATTATAATGAGGTATCACCGTAATCGTAGGACCTATAGAATGAGATAATATAATATTTTTTAGTGTCGGTGTACGACCCCCAAAACATACGAAAAGTAAACCAAAATGACAATTTTCTTTTCACCCATACATTCAAAGTAATAAATCTCATCAATAAGCTAATGACCACTAAAATGATATTTGTAAAGTGTCTCAATTGTCGCAGAAAATAGCCCTTATATGTCCAATTGCCAAAAAAAATAAAGATGTATAGCCAATAAAAATTGACAATGCATAATATCTCTGAATGGCGCAGCTCCTCCGATTGCCCTGGCGTGTGCCCATACAGCAGGTTACCACCACATATGGGGGATGTTATACACGGAAGGATTGGGTATCAAATTTTGTGGAGTGTTTGGTATTTTATCCACTGAGAATTTGTACATTTTTTGAAAAACATATTAATTTAGCCAAAAAAAATTTACTTCAAATTGCATCCGATTTGTTTTAAACCCCTGTAAAACAATTAAGGGTTAACAAACTTCATAAAAGTTGTTTCAACGTACGTTGAGGCGGCGTTAGTTTCTATAATGGGGTAATTATGGGGTTTACTTTTATTTAGGTCTCTCAAAGTGATTTGACAACTGAGCAGGTCCCTCAATAGCAGGATTTTGTGCGTTTTTTATGAAAATGTGAAAAATCGCACCTAACGTTCAAGCCATAACATCCTACAAAAATAAGATATGCATATAAAAAAACCATGTCCACATAAATTAGACATTTAGTGAATGTAGTTATTACGTTTTTTCGCGGTTATGACTATGGCATGGAAAAAGTAGAACATTTTGAAGTTAAAAAACTAAATTTTTCCAAATTTTCACCAAATATCTGATTTTCTCATAAATAAATGCAAAACATACCACCAAAATTTTTCAAATAACCTGAAGTACGATGTGTCACGCGAAAACAATTTTAAAATCACTTGGATATGTTAAAGCGTTCCGAAGTTATAACCACTTATAGTGACACAGGGCAGATTTGAAAAAATGGGCCGTGTCAGGAAGGTGAAAAGTGGCTTCAGCGTTAAGGGGTTAAATAATATATCATATTATACAGTCATCATCTTTTTCTCACATTTGCATTGTCAATCATGGCATGTCCAAAAGGGGATGCATTTTGTGTGGTGGAATGCAGTTGGAACACCTACCTGGTTTATACATGTAAAAAAGTGGATGGGATTTAACTAAATTGCCCTATTCAACTAAATATGTGCTGCGGATTTCTGGCAGAAATATTCAATTCAACTCTGTAATTATCCCATGCGGACAGACGTCAATGGTATTTTAGCATAAGTAGCTCATGTGGTTGATCCTGGTAGCTCCAAAAATTTCACCTGATCCTTTTATAACAGCAATTAACTGGTAAAACGTGAACATACCTTACAAATCTAAAAGGAATCTTCCTTTCCCAATGAGCAAAAGTGAATATACATAAAAGGAAAGGTCTACCTTAACACTGAATTAACCATCACCCACCACACAATTGTACAGCTAATGCTGCGATGAGACACTCACCTACAAGATTCCCTTTTGCTACATGAAATTCGTTTTTGCCAGAGGTAATCCATACACCACTGCTGTTGACCCCCAGTAAACTTGGCTGGCACTGGGACTGCTGTGACCAGAATGTCATACGAAGCTTGTCAGCCACTTTTTCTACAGGTGCCTGGGCTACATTGGCCACAGTCTGCGTGGCCTGGATGAGTGTTTGGAACAAAGTGTAATGGTCGAACACAACGTAGTCTGTGATACTGACCTGTAAATTTGGGAAGAATTTGCAATACATAAAAATATAATCTGAGTTTTTTATAGAAACTATCACTCCATACAGTTTACCAACCAATGTTCACAGAAGTAAATAAATAAAAAAAGACTAAAGTGCCTACTTGCCACCAATGGTCATCTTCTCCTTGAGGTTTTTTGGAGGTAACACCAGTTCTGAACCACAAGTTGCCATTGGCATCCAGCGTCCACACCGTGTCCTGATCCCCCAGTGTCACACAGACTGGTTCCAGGGCTTGTCGCTCACTGCAGTTTTAAAATGAGGATTAGCATTACAAGCCATCGTATAATTATAGTTTAAGAAAAATATAAACAATATGAAATGTATGTTAAGAAGGAATCTGTCACCAGGCTTTTGTTCTCTAAACCAGCAGCATGTTATGCTTTTAGAATCCTTAACCTGGCAATATCAAAACCACCTGTTAAATGTAAGAAAATGCATTTCATGACTTAATGGAGAGGAGTCTAGGGCTCACATCTTTAGTTGTGGTTAGATACACAGTGCACAGACGAAACACAGGACCGGCCACCTGTTTTCACCGGGCACAGAACATTTTGCCAGATTTGCGCACATGCCTAAAGCTGCCAGAGACAAGACCAAATCATCTCTAGTAAGTTACATACAAGTTTGCCAAAATAGTTGAATTTTTTATTGCCAGGATTGGAATCCTAGAACACAGCTGGTGGTGTAGTGGTCCAACTTGCATACCCCCCCCCCCCCAAGGGGTCACAAAAGCACACCAGGGGATGGGTTTCTTTTAATTTTTAAGATTTGCACTTGAATTTGTGCATAGAAGTCTGTTGTGTCATTAGCACCAACCAGAGTGTGCCAAGACCCAGTAGTTTGCCCATTTGTGTGCCTATGGCATTCATGTACTCATAGCTCTCACAGAAGCAGCGACATTGCGTCTCTCACTACCTAATTTGCAGACTGATAGGCAGATTTAAGTGGTTATACACCACAATCTTTTGCCAAGCATCCCTGGCTGCCCACATCTAGTCACTTCACCTGCTCCAGATAGGCTAACAGCTTCAATGTCAAAAGAAGTCGTTTGGTGGGGTAGAAAGGAAAAATGAAAGCTTAACAATACACATCTTCTTTGTCCTTACATGCTGTATAATTTCAGTACTACAGCTGATAACACAAGAATCTATATCATCTAATTTACAAGTGTTGGAAATTACCTGATGAGGTCACACTGCCAGACTTCACCTTCAGGAGAGAAGCTGCTGACACCTTCCCGGTACAAGAGGCCGCGCTGCTCAGTCAGTGCCCAGACCACGTTATTCCTGGCTGTGATCTGGGATAATGGACAAGGGCAGTCAACCTTTATGGCTCTAGCACATGGGCGATCCACACTGAGACCTGGTATAAAAACCATAAATTGCAGTTATGCAAAATGCTGGTAAATCATGTGCTACAAATCAGTAAGGAGATAAGTTCTGTATTGGTAGTGTAGTGTTGTAACTATATACCTGTTTGTAAGTATAAATCTCCATTTGTTCTGATAATCCAGGCAGTGTCATCACTCAAAGCCACAAATGAAGCCTGAGGAAGAGCTTCATACCAATGTCTCTTCCCTTTAATGGTCACCTTCCCACAAGCAAAGGCCTTGTCCGTCTTCTGCTCTATTTTCCATAGTAGGTTCCCTAAATAAAGAAACAAGTGTGCAATTTTATTCTTGTTAGGAAACCCATACTGCTGACACTATAAAACAAATAGAAATCCATTAAAGGGGTTGGCTACTAATCAGAAACTTTAGCAGAGCAAGTTCAAGGCCCTGATAGGGTGAGCCATATTCTGCTTACCTAGTAAAGTTTGTTTAATTCATAGCAGCCACAGGTCACGTGACCCATTGGCAGCAGGATTTGGGATTCCCCAATTTACCTGCGATGTCCCAGTCATGCATACTTCCAGCAGATCAAGGGAGCCATGCACACATTACTATATGTACATCACCTGCATGAACACCACATATCAGTGGCTGGAGGGGGTGTGCGGTTATCTTTTGCCCACCACTCCAACCACCGACATGAGAGTGGTGTTCAACGAGGGGAATGTGTACACAGTAATGACTGTAAATATAATAGTAGACAAGTTTGAGAAAATTGCCATTTATCCAACGTGGACAGACATAAGTGAAAAACAATGAGGTTTATGGTCATATTCCTTTTTGTAGTCGCAAAAGTAATACCATAAAGCAGGCACAAGAATGATATAGAAGATCCATCAGATATTGACAAACCTGAGGGAGATACTGCCACCTGCTGGACAGAGTCTTCAAACCTCTGCCATCGCAAACCGGCTCCTGGAAGAGAACTGCAGTACAGTGACCCCTTGTAGTCCAGACACCAGACATACTTGTCAGACACAACTAGGCTTAGAATTCCACTGGCAGGTCCGGAATAGACCATCCAACTCTCTGCAAGCTAAAAAAAAGGGCCAGAGATAATAATAATAAATATGAGTCAATGGTCCTGTCAAGTACAGTGCTCTGCTAAATCCTAAAGACAGGGGCTTGGTGCAGCAATGACCTGCCTCATAATGGCACATCACAAACCACAGCCAAAACTATTAGGCGTCGCTGCTGGAATGGCAGGCATGAGAAGAATATCTACTTTAGCACAATTCTGTATTGAAACCTCCAAATTACACACACACACCCTGTTAAGCACATGCATAGATGTCATGACAGCAGTCCATTTCAAATGGCTAGATCTTCTTAACTGTGACAGGATCACAGTTCTGGTGGCATCTGAAACAGATTATTGCATCAGGAAAAGGGGGGGGGGGGGGGGAGATAAGCTGCCTATTCCCAAAATTCAGGAAAGTACGATCCAATATCTCAGGTTCTTTATCACCTAAAAACAGAATACTTATAAATCAGAATCGGATGCAAGGGGAGATTCTCTCTGGTTTCCTTGTAGTGTATTAAGGTACCGCAGTTTAAAAAATATAGGCATTTGAAGTGTACCAGTCTGTCAGCTGGAGGCAGAATGGAAGCTCCGACTCCCTGCTGTTCTTTCTCCAGTTTGCGGATCCGGAGAAATTTTTCCCTTTGCACGTTTTAAATAAGCAGTATAAATCTTTACCCAAATATGATATAAATATGAAATCTGTAAATCTATCACAATTTTCCAGGTTCAGAGGCAGAGGGCGCATGTAGTTTTGCTGAGTCTTTTGCAGTACCTTCTGCATTCAACTGACAGACTGGAAGGGGCTCACTTCAAATAGTCATATCTCCTGAGCCCTGGCACCTAGAAACACCAGAGATATCCACTGTTAAAGTTATCAGGTACTGAAGAAAAAAAATAAATAATATAATTACATTTTTTACTGCACCTTGAACAGTGTATATGTTCGGTTCTATGTCACCAAGAAACACAATCCTGATATTGTTTCCACTCTCCAGAATAGTTTTTTTTTAGGTGCCACAGTTAAGGAGATAAGACCGTTTAAAGAAAGACACTGGGGCAGATTTATCAAGCAGTCTGAAAGTCATAATATTTCCAATTGCCCATGGCAACCAATCACAGCTCCCCTATAAAATATTCATGAGCACTGGTGAAATGAAAGCTGAGCTGTGATTGGTTGCCATGGGCAACTGGAAATATTCTGACTTTCAGACTGCTTGATAAATCTGCCCCACTGTCTTGGTGTGTATACACCATATGTGCACTGGGCATGTGCATGTAGGAAGGGAGCAGTTATGAAGGAGGTAAAGAAGAATAACAAAAACTGCAAAGAAATTGGCCTGGAGATCCAGATGCCAAAAAGCATCATCTATACCACACATAACATTGCATAACCAAAAAAAAAAAAAAAAAAAAAAAAAAAGAAGAAGAAGGGAGATAACCAACTTTTGTGTTCATACCTGCTCAGATTTCAGCAAAGTGCTTTCTTCTTGCATGGAACGTTCCTGGGATACGGCCATTTCGGCCACACTGGCATCAGAGGTAGAGCGAGGTATCCTGTGACCATAGATATCCTCATCATCACTGGATGCCAATGAATGTTCGTGCTCAGATCTAGTATTTCTTAGGTTTTCTATAGATTCCTTAGGTAAAGAATAGTTATTAAGTCTAAAATTCTCCCCAATAGAACTTGAGGGTACGTGGAACTGGACATTTGACACATCTGGCTGTTCTTCATACACATCCTTTTTGTTGCTCTCCAAGGATTTAGTATCTGCCGAGTCCTCAGGGTTAAAGGGTGATGAAGCCCCTAACTCCACACTTTGTAGTCTATAGCCACTAGCACCCTGCATTTCGTCTATAGGACATAATTCAGTGCCAACAGTGTGGTCCTCCTCTGCTGGCTGTGCCTCAGCACTGGGATGTATAGTCACTGTTTGGGCATCAGATGAAGAGACTGAGGCGGTTTCAGAGGCGGCATCCCCACTATTCTTCGTGCTTCCATCAGATTCCTTGTCTTCTTCTCCATGATATGAATTGCTCTCACTCTCCACATCAGGAGCTGGAGATTCAGAAGTTGGGATTGAACTGAAGACCCCGGAAGTGTTTTCATCACCTTGAAACTTTCCAACTATACTCTCCTGGGAGCTTAAATGGTCTATACTGCCCATCATGGTGGAGGAAAAATAAGAGGTTAAAGAGAGAGGACTGTCCACACTTGGTGTGCTCTCAAGAGAGCTGATACGACTCCTTGAATAGTTTTCTGCTGTGTAAAAAAGAAAACAGAAGAAAAACAGAAATAAAAAAACACTTTCTTAAACCCTATTTGCCATTCTCATTGGAAATACAGGCAAAAAACAGATGTAGTTGAGGCAGCTGATACAGAAAGATAATCCAAATCTGAAAGCCCTCTACAACACTCGACTTACATACGACCCCTAGTTACAAACGGACCTCTGGATATCGGTAATTTATTGTACTTTAGTCCTAGGCTACATTGATCAGCTGTAACAGTTATCACAGGTGTCTGTAATGAAGCTTTATATTAATATTGATTCTTATGACAACCCAACATTTTTAAAATCCAGTTGTCACAGAGACCAAAAAAGTTCTGGCTGGGATTACAATGATAAAATATACAGTTCCAACTTACATACAAATTCAACTTATGAACAAACCTAGAGACCCCATCTTGTATGTAACCAGGGACTGCCTGTACATGAGTGAATGTAGCCAGAATCTTATCATTAGGTTAGACACCAAACTCTGGGATGACAGCACACATGTTCCAGCTAAGAAAGCCTCCGTCCTGAGTGGAATCATCCAGGGCTGGATAAATAAATCATCTAGGGGGCATAAATATTTGTGAACATCTAAATTATAAATCATACAGTTTGAATACCATGTACTCCAGGATGACTTCTAGTGGTTTTAAAATCATCAGTTATTAGATTTCTGGATAAAAAAAAAAAGTGCATGGTCTTGCAATGTTACTCAGTTTGTTCACACAGCTCTGATTGCTACAATAAGCCGTGCGTGTGTGACATCACATGACCAGGGACGGGTTTATATCCACAGAAAGTAAACAATGAAGCTTCCTATAGACTGACAGCAAGCACAGACCTGAAGAGCAGTGAGGAAGTGATACAGAAAGTATATTGGAAAATTGTACAACTTTTCATCACACAAACAAAACCAATTATTTGCTGAAAGTGAACAAACCAATTGAAATCTTTCCAAATAAATAAATAAATAAAGTTTTTCATCACGACAGTGCCAGTTTTCTGATATACAAGGCATGGAAAAGGCGCACTGGCAGAATGGCAAAGAATTCATTTTGGCACACGAGTGCTGCGTGAAAATTACTAATAGGCTGGAACCTCTTAGTAAATCCAGCATGTTGAGCGCTAGTGTGGGGATTATTAAAATGAATTATTACAGACCAATTTTTAAAGAATTTACTCTAGCCGATATTTTGGGAAGCAGAGATAGCAAAGTTTATCATTTATTTAAAAACTCAAATTGGTGTGACATATAAGAGTAAGCCAATCTTACAAGATTGCATTAGTGTGATGAACTAAATTACGCAAAGAACGCTACGGCTACCCTCGTAACTATGCATGCATACTTTAAACTAACAACTAAAGAGGATACGACATACCAAAAGTAAATGTAAAAATTAGTAATTTTTATTGAATGCAAAATATAATAAAATCGTGACATAAAATAGCATCTCAGGAGAGACATAAAAGATAAAGCACGCCAAGTATAGAGCCCATAAACAATATTCATTCAGACATATATTGTAATGGTATTGAGAAATGACTATCTGCAATGTATCATGTATACCAATGCCAGGATTATGTCCATCTGTTACATTCTCTGCAATGTCTAACCCAGCAATGTAGAACCATGGTATGATGCTGTACTATAGGGCAAAACTATAGGTTGATATGGGCAATATGCTGACATTGGTATACATGATACATTGCAGATAGTCATTTCTCAATACCATTACAATATATGTCTGAATGAATATTGTTTATGGACTCATGCAGCAGTAAAGTAAGGGGAGGAGCTGTTGGATTCAGCCTGAGGAGGCCACACCCACCTTGATCCACTATAGACATCCTTGGATAACAGGTAAAGTTATAAAGTTGAATATATGGGAAACTGAGGGGAACAATTATAAGCTAAAAGAAGGGTGTCGGTTACTAGGGCATTATGGGCACCTGCCACTTGCTAAATGCGAACCTGTAACCAGGAATGTTATTTTTAGCTTTCGACAGGTTCCAATAGCCTATTGTATGCAGATTTTACAAAATGCCTTTGTCAGCATTGTGAATCATTTCTGAACTTTGTAAAAATTTTTATTTCACATTACCTGATAAAGACACAGGCACAGGCTGCTGCAGCTGCCCCTCACCCCCCAGGACTCACCACACACTGCTGGCAGGGAACCAGATAATGTAAAATAAAGTTTCATAAAAGAATTCAGAATGCTGACATATGCATTTTTAAAATCAGCATAACATAGGCTACTGGAACCTGTCACCAGCTAAAAATAACATTCCTGATATCAGGTTTGCTTTAAGTAAGGGAGGAATTATAATATGATAGGTAACTGTACAGAGTGGGATATCACAGGACATTATATAGTGTGAATGCCAGTATTGGGGACACTCCAGTGTGTGGGGTCAGGACAGGACTAAGGTGTTTGAGAGCCAACATTTGGAGGTATGGAGTTAGACAGTACAACAAAAGGGGACAAGAACATACAGTTAAGGTGGCATTATGCAAATAGTGTACAATTTTTTGCCGTTAAAGCCAACAAATAGGAGTAAAGTTAATCATGTCATGCAAGATTTATAATCCAGTGTAATACACTTGGATAGATATGGTGACCATAAACATATGGCCCGTTCATAGGATTTAATATTGTAGCCGACGGACCACGTACCTAATGGAGCTTCTAATGCAGATATGTACACAGTTTTCCCACAAAAGTAACTGGCCAGCTTACACCCAATACAGATGTGTTTACCTTGACGCTTCTTTTTCTTCTTCTTCACCTTAATGGATTTCACCACCAATTCCTGATCAAAGTCCTCATTGCTGATCATGCTAAATCTCTGTGTGGAGGAGCGTTGTTCAGAAGAGTCCTGATCAGCATCATTCACACTACAACCACTGTCTGTGTAAAGGCGGCCCCGGTTTGAAAATTCAACAGGGATAGAACCACTTTGGATTTTTGGTTCCAGTTCTTGCTCTTCTTCCCCTTCCTCCAGCTCTACAGGACATATTTGGATCCGTTCCGTCTTCAGTGTCTGGACAGCAGGAGTCTGGTTTTCTTTACTTTTGGATAAAGAGCCATTTTGTAGCTTGTGTTCTAGTGAAGCATGCTTTGCCGGGATCCGAAAAGGGCTATGGAGCACAGCTGTTACAGAAATAAACAATCTAGCAAGCAACTTCAAACAAATTTACAGGAGGGAAATTAAATGGGAAAGGGGGTGGAAGCAAAGCTTGCCAACCCATTACACTTTTTACTTCAATCAAGCTACTCTAGATATGTTTTATTAATCCAGATATGGAAGAGAACTTTTCAAGTTAAAAATTTAGGCTAATTGGGAGAGATTTAGCAAAGTGTACTGGAATAGGTGTGTGCAGAGTTAGACTAGAGTAAGACAATTGATGCTGGATGATTTATCTGGAGTAGTTTATGACTGTTGAGTCTACTTTTGCCCAGCTATAAGTTGATCTAGTTTCCTACTGAATTTTTCCGGCATACGGACTGAATATTCTGACACACAGACTACACCTCCTTTATATAGAGTAATCAAGCTGCCCAAAATTGTTGTCAAACCCTTCATACATGTGGTATAAGCCATTTCAGGTGCAAATTATGCAACAATTCTGGCGTAGAAACTGATGAATCTCCCGGGTTACCCCAGTAATGCAAGTGACTTGGCTACTTTTTTGCTATTTTTTGTTTTTTCACTCAATAGCACCTCATGTGTAAAAATGAAACCCCATTTATCATTTAGACTCCACTATCCTCTAGAATAAATACCATCATCGCTGAGCTTTAGATCATAAAACATTTTTACTTCGGGTCAAGGTGAGAACACATGACCTCATAGCAAAGGTTGTTGTGCACACGGGATAAAAAATACAATAGCCCCCTCTAAATATAATAAAATATATCTTATTTGAAAAAAATTAGGTTTTTTTTTAATACCAAACCTTTATTAATTTGCCACATTAACTGTATACATAATTGAATTCAGCGGTAGCAAATTTTAGGTGTGGCCAAAAGCTTCAAAGCATCTTCTCTTGCCCAGACTCTCTGTAGGGAGAACTTTTACTCCCTGGACCCAGTTTCCCAGTGTCAGCCTTAATTGACAGCTTCATAGAAGGGAAAGCATTAATATTTTAACAACTAGAAATTTCCTAGTAGAAGTGAACAAGAGCTATTTTCTTTTCACAGTCACAGCCAAAGCCAAATGGAACCTTTATTCCTTGTTAACACTTGAGGGACTTCTACTGTATATATGGAAAAGGGCAGTGACTTTAGAGCAAAAGTGGATTAAATAGATAACCAATGGGTGGTCTTATATAATGCAGGGGGAGTAAGATAATGTGAGGAAGGGGGGACTCCACAGATAATGTGAAGAGAATATTTTGCACTTACCAGAAACCGCACCTTCTGGCATATCTGAAATTCTAATAATTTCCCGGTCACCTTTCAGGAAAAATATTTCATTGTTGATACAGGACACAGATACAATATCCCCGGCACTTTCTAGACCTCCAATCACAGCCTTGAGAAGGGGAAAAAAGGGGCAAAAATAAATGAGCTTTTCTAATGAAAAATTAAAGATTTAAACTAAAAAGGACAGAGCTCTTTGCTCTGGATAACAAAATAAAGTTTACATGTGATAGCACAGGCTTTAAATGGGTTGCACTAATTGGAACATTCCTATGAATTTGCCATACCCAAATATGATTCTTTTTGGATCCTTACACTGAACTGTTGCGTAAAAACAGATTACAGAAGCTTTAAAATCTATTATCTACAGTATTTTACGGACTATAAGGCGCACCAGAGTATAAGGCAAACCATCAATAAATGCCTGCTAAAACGTCTAGGTTCATATATAAGGCGCACCGGAGTATAAAGCGCACCTGATTATAAGGACGAATGACCAGCAGTTGGCAGACCTGTGCACAGTTCAAGGCAGCTGTTGTCTAAGTATGGTTCATATATAAGGTGCAATGGACTATAATAAATAAATAAATTATAGTCTGAAAAATACGGTAAATAAAAATTTAAAGGAAATCTACCATTATATTTTAATACAGTTAAACTACACATACTTACCTATAGCTGTCTTCTCCTTGATTTTTAAATGTTGACATGCTGGGATCATTGGGGAAAAAGAAAAAAAAAAAAAAAAGGTTATAAAAAGCAGCTACAGAGGGCCGGACACAATGTCCAGTGCTCTGGCGCTGTTAACTATTGCAGCTTCGGGATCATGGAGAAGAAAGCTATAGGCAAGTATGTGTAGTTTAATTTTACTAAAATATAATTGTAGATTTCCTTCTGCAGCATGTAAATTTTCTGATACAGATTCACAATCACACTTTTGTGGAATTCGCAAAAATATCTGGAAGAAAATACACAAAAATGAATCTGAATGGATTTACATGTAGTTTTCCATGCACGAGGCTTGGAGAATCTGAACCTTTGGGCATCTGCTCTTCAACTTCTACGGGTCCAAATTTAATTACCTGATTGACAGTGTCCAAAAGATAGATGCTGTACTCATCCCAGCTCAGCACCCATCCATCGTGTAGAAAACAGGTCACCAGCCCCAGGTGTTTCTCAGACATTGTATATTTTGCTTGGTTTGCTGTCTCTAATCTGGGATACAATTCAAAGGATTCTAGTCCACCAGCCAAAACATCCTTAAAAATGAAAGTTGACTGAACAGAGCCATGTGCATCGGCTTTCCAGAGGCGAAGTCCAGGCCGAGATGCAAACAATGTAAGGTCACTTTGTTTACAGAGGCTGGGAATAAAGCATGCTCCGTATTTGCCATTTCTAGACAAAAAAATAAATAAAAATAGAATAAGGCCATCACTGAAGATGTGAAAAGAGCTATTTATATTTCACAACTTCTGATAGACACAAGATTAAAATAGTTGCATGGCAGAAATGGCACTTAAGATCTGTCACAGGAGTTCACTTTCACTATTCAGACATTGTTAATAGATTTTCAAAATAATCCCTACATGTCTGCGGTCAGCACACCCCTTTATTCCATTAAGAAACACAACATTTTGACATACTTCAGGCTGTGGTAAGGCGTTAATGAAGCTATGACTCACGATTTTCTAGGCTGATTTCCAACTTGCTTGATAGACTTTTCTTCTGTGTAGAAGAGCAGACATCTCTGAGTGGTCGATACCAGCAGAACTTTGTGGCTGTAATCCAGCTGAACTATAGAGGATAATTCTTCCAGTATAAGGCAGGAGTTACAAGTACCCTAAATGAAGGCAAGGTACAGGAGTCAGTGCTACAAAAAAGAGCGTGTAAATAGATAAGGGTGGGGTGGTGGAATCATTCTAATATTCATCATTCACCTTATCAAAATCCAAATTCGATTGGATAATCTTTCCCCTCTCATCCCCAGAGAATAATTTCATTCCATTGGGGCTCCAGGCCAGTGATGTGATACTACTCTTATGAGAGCCAAGCACATCAAATCTCCGCAACTGCAAAAAAAAATTAAAAATAAAAAAATTTATTAATGTACAATCATTCCTGGCAAACACATACAGATCCTTCATTGTGCTTGGATAGATTTACATCTCTGACTGGATTTTAAAAAAAGGGGGAGGAAAAGGAAAATGAAGACACAAAATGGGTAGACAGGTCAGAGAGGGGGCAGTTTATGTTGGTGTGTGGTGATGTGGGCAGTGTATGGGGGACTAAGGCAGTGGATAAGGAGTTCCACAAGTTACAAACAGTAGTGAGGATATATATTCCAGTAAAATTACTAAAAAAAAAAAAAAAAAATCAGATAAATAACTGAGGAAAATTAAAGTGTATGTTCACAAATGCCAGTAGTATCGCATGGGTGATGCCCAAGTCTCTGGTATTTAGAGGAACAGTTAAATGTTGTTGGTGTAGCGGAGACATGGCTCGATCCATCACACGATTGGGGTGTAAATATTTAAGGTTTTACACTCTTTGGGAAAGATGGCAAAAGGAGGGGAGGTGCAAGTCTGTGAACGAGACAGTGGTCTCAGCAGAGTGTGAGGAGGCTGAAACTTTGTGGGTTGAAATTTAAAGCCAGAAGAGCTTTGAGAAATTTTTTTTTGAGTCATTTATAAACCCCTCCCCCCCCCAATATCTCTGAGGAAATAGAGGGTGACCTATACAAACAGATGGAGTGGGCTGCACAGGAGGGGACAGTAGTGATAATGGGAGACTGACTTTCCAAATATAAATTTGGGGTCAGGGCTCTTCTTCCTCTGAAGGGGAGACATTATCAACTTTCTGCCGGATAATTTTATGGTGCAACTTGTAGAAGATCCCACAGGAGGTGATGCATTTTTGGACCTTGTGATTTCTAACAATGCAGAGATTTTCCAAAATGCCAGTGTCCGGGAAACCCTTGGAAACAGTGATCATAAAATAATTATTTTCCTATAAACTATAAAAAGCAAAAACAAACATCTAAAACATTGAACTTTAAGAAGGCCAATTTCCAGAAATTCAGGGCTGCACTACAGGATATAAACAAGGATCAAATACGGTCATGTGATGATACTAATTTTAAATTGAAGACATTCAAATCTATCCTGGGTCATTATACTTCTAAATTTATTCCAATAGGTAACAAGTATAGACGGGCTAGATTACACCCCGTTTGGCTTACATCTACAGTTAAAAGGGCAATTAATAATAAAAAGACGGCATTCAAAAAATATATATATCTGACAGGTCACCTGAAGTGTACTTACAAAACACTTAAAGTGGACCTGTCACCCCGGAAAAATACCCCAACCAAATATGTACCCCCTAATCCTCTCCCCAGCCCCTTCATATTTATTCAATTTTTATTAAAATTTTTGCGTGCGCACTTTGTTTTAATTGATCTGACCTCTTACCAAATAAGAGGTCAGATCCTTGTACAGGTCCCATGGCAGTCGGCCGTATTCATGAGGGGGGCGGACACCCCCCTCCCCCTCCACGCCCCTGTCAATCGGCAACCTGTAAGAATAGCTGGCAGCAGCGCATATATTGCGCAATAGTTGTCGGCTCTCTGTGATGTGGCGCACTGACAGCGGCGCTCTGTGCTGACAGCAGCTGTGAGCAGGCGCGGCGCAGCCGCTGTAAGTTGCACAGAACTTATTTGGTTAGGGGTCAGATTAAAACAAAGTATGCACACAAAAAATGTAATAAAAATTTAATAGATATAAAAAAACAATATTGAAAAACCAATGTGTACAAGGTTCCTGGACTAGATGGGTTACATCCCAGAGTTCTTAAAGAACTCAGTTCTATTATTGCTGTACCTCTGTCTCAAATCTTCAGGGATTCCCTGATGACTGGTGTGGTGCCAAGTGACTGGCACAAGGCGAATATTGCGCCAATATTTAAAAAGGCCTCTAGAACTTCTCCAGGCAGATACAGGCCTGTAAGCTTAACTTTCATTGTGGGGAAAATATTGAAAGGGTTGGTAAAAGACTACATACAGGAGTATGTGACATCACATACTCCCAGTGACAGCCAGCATGGGTTTACTTAGGAAAGAAGCTGTCAGACTAACCTCGTCTGCTCCTATGAAGAGGTGAGCAGATGCCTGGATGGAGGAGCTGCTGTGGATATTGGGGGCCATTTACCAAGGGCCCGAAACGCGTTTTTTCGTCACGATAACCAAATATTTCCAATTTTCCCTGAATTGCCCCAAGATTTTGGCGCATTGGTGCCAGCATGCATGCAACGGAAATGGGGGGGGGGGGGGCGTTGCCGTAAGAAAATCCAACGGATTCGAAAAACCATCGCATTAAAAAAATTTAAAAAAAATTGTTGCTTGACACACGCTTACCTGCACCCAGGGTAGGACTGTGAACTGTGACTTCAGTGGTGAACCCGACGGAATTCAGGCGCAGCAGCGACACCTGATGGAACATCGACGACACACCTTAGTGAATAGCCGGAAGACCCAAATCCTCCTCACAGAATGCGCCGACAGGTCCAGGTAAGTAAATCTGCCCCTTGTGTTCTTGAACTTTGAAAAGGCATTTGGCACTGTTCCTCACAGACGCCTGAGGGTAAAATACGGTCTAGTGGTTTGGCAGGTTTATTTGATTGATTCCTGCTCAGAATGGTCACCAGTTATAAGTGGTGTACCCCAGGGTTCTGGCTCGGCCAAATATTATTTAATATATTATTATTGATGTAGAGGTAGGAATTAATAGCACTGTGTCTATTGTGGCAGATGACACCCGGATGTGAAGTGTAATACACTACAGAGTCTACAGAGGATGTTCATAGGCTGCAGGGCGACTTGGACAAACTGAGTGTTTGGTCATCCACTTGGCAAATGAGGTTCAATGTGGATAAATATGAGGTTATGCACCTGGGGGCTAATAATCCACATGCAACATATGTCCTTGGGGGAGTAAATCGGGAGAGTCCCTTGTTGAGAGGATGGGGGTACTAGTAGATCATAAATTAAACAGCATGCATGTTAATCAGATGCCTCTAAAGCCAGCAGATCTTGTCATGTATCAAAGTGGTATGGACTCTCGGCATAGGGATGTAATATTACCACTCTACAAGGTATTGGTTCGGCCTCACCTGGAATACGTTGTCCAGTTCTAGGCACCGGTTCATAAAAAGGATGCCCTGGAGCTGAAGAGGGTTCAAACGTAGAGCCACAAAATATATAAGGGGTATGGAGAGTCTCAATTATGAGAAAAGATTAAAAAAAAAAAAAAAAATAGATTTATTTAGTCTGGAAAAGAGACGGCTAAGAGGGGAATGATTAATTATATAAAAGACGAAGGGCGAGCCTCGTCTGGAGGAAAACAGCCCCCCCGTCAATGTGGCTGGAGCTTCATCATCTTGCCAAGATCGTCGCTCCCCGTGACGTCACCAGCGATACGTCGCCATGACAGCCTAGGGTCTTCCGAAGACCCGAAGCTAAATCGGTTAACCCTATCATGGGCTCACATCAAAGTGGAGGTTTACACACAAATAGGCATTTAAAAATAATAACACGAGTGAGCAGTTTACATTTCACGGCCACTTTATTAGGTACACCTGTCCAACTGCGCGTTAACACTTAATTTCTAATCAGCCAATCACATGGCAGCAACTCTGCTTTAGGCATGTAGACATGGTCAAGACAATCTCCTGCAGTTCAAACCGAGCATCAGTATGGGGAAGAAAGGTGATTTGAAGCCTTTGAACGTGGCATGGTGTTGGTGCCAGAAGGGCTGTATGAGAATTTCAGAAACACGCACACCATCTCTAGGGTTTACAGAGAATAGTCCAAAAAGAAAAAACACCAGTGAGCGGCAGTTCTGTGGGCGGAAATGCCTTGTTGATGCCAGAGGAGAATGGGCCGACTGGTTCGAGATACTGATAGAAGGACAACAGTGACTCAAATCGCCACCAGTTAAACCAAGGTAGGCAGAAGAGCATCTCTCTGAACGCACAGTACGTCGAACTTTGAGGCAGATGGGCTACGAGCAGAAGACCACACACGGGTGCCACTCCTTTCAGCTAAGAACAGGAAACTGAGGCTACAATTTGCACAAGCTCATCGAAATTGGACAGTAGAAGATTGGAAAAACGTTGCCTGGTCTGATGAGTCCCGATTTCTGCTGCGACATTCGGATGGTAGGGTCAGAATTTGGCGTCAACAACATGAAAGCATGGATCCAACCTGCCTTGTATCAACGTTTCAGGCTGGTGTGGTGGTGGTGTCATGGTGGTGGGAATATTTTCTTGGCACTCTTTGGGCCCCTTGGTACCATTGAGCATCGTTGCAACGCCACAGCCTACCTGAGTATTGTTGCTGACCATGTCCATCCCTTTATGACCACAATGTGCCCAACATCTGATGGCTACTTTCAGCAGGATAAGCGCCATGTCATAAAGCTGGAATCATCTCAGACTGGTTTTTTGAACATAACAATGAGTTCACTGTACTCAAGGCCTCACAGTCACCAGATCTCAATCCAATAAGCATCTTGTGGATGTGGTGGAATGGGAGATTCGCATCATGGATGTTGCAGCCGACAAATCTCTGAGAATGCTTCCAGCACCTTGTGAATCTATGCCACAAAGATTAGGAGTTCTGAAGGCAAAAGGGGGTCCACCCGTTACTAGCATGGTGTACCTAATAAAGTGGCCGGTGAGCGAGTGTGGATAGAGAGAGATAGAGATATATATATCTATATATCTCTATCACAATACACAATATCAACAAGAATTTACTCTACTAAAAATGCTAAACGAAAACCATGCCATATTTGGTTGCTATCACAAATGTGCGGCATCATTCAAATTCTCCCTGCAGCCTGATGCTAAGAATCTCGAAGGGGAGGGGGTCACTTCTGAGGGCTAGTCTTTGGCCTTGTGGCAGCTAAAAACTAATTTCATACAATTTGAATTTGTGGTTTGTAGGCGTCAGGAACCCAGAGATATAAACTGTTAAAGTGCCATCACCTGAAATTCTCACTTAAACATGAAGATCTCTGTTCCCTGACACCTAGAAACAACAATTTTTGATATCCTTTCCAAGAAAAGATTCTCTTCTTTATAGAAAATAGATGTGCGTTTCTAGTTGCCACAGAGCAAAGTTACAGCCCTCTGAAGTGAGGACGTATCACTAACGTCCTTGGCTATACATATCCCGCCCTTAATGGTCACAATACCAGATCTGAATTTGGATCTGGCGCCATGGTTGTGGAATACAGACCGTTTGTTCCGTCCAGGAAGAGGAGACACCAAGTTGGAAAACGGCCACCCTCCCAGAAACTGTACCCATGCCAACCAGATCATCAAAGCAGCTCAGAAGTTTAGTGGCAGATATAGATTCAGTCTTCCCCTATAGTAAGAGGGGAAAAAAATTATGAAGATAATGCAACCTGGACAAAACAGTGCTCTAATTCAAACAAACCATGACCAGCAGCTAAATGGTGACATGCTTGTCTGGATAATTTTAGGTGCCAGTTGGATGCAAGTGAATTTTAAGATGTGTTTGGAGTGTGAATATGTTTTGTGGTCTGGAATCTCAAGTGGTCTGGATTTCCCATATTAATAATAAATAGTGAGCTAACAGTTCTAAAATTCTGTGGAATATTACATCTTTACTGTAGTTGTGCAACTCTTATGAGCACAAATGAGATCCTTTCTTTTAAGCAACAAATTTGGGGTATTCAAAATACATTGAAATTTTGGGTGTAAAGATCTTTAGTACGTACCAGATTTAAATAAAGGTTATTCCCAGTCCATTGGGATCCATGCCACAGAACGTTGGTTGTGGAAAAAAAAGCCTTGTTATCTGCCAAGACTGTTTCTATTAGTAAGCAAATAGAGTAAAATGTTTGCTTCTAAGACTCTCATAACTGCTCTGGATGAAAGCTCTAATGAACCAGGCTAAGTGCTTTTTTAATAATGCAGTAAGTCAAAGGGGTCTCTAAGAGCCAAGACATTATAGAGGATTCAGATGGGACAAGAGCGGCTCAAGAAATGCAATATCATACAACAATAGCATTTTCAAATGATCACCCAAGTACCATATGTACAGTATGCAGTGCGGATCGGGGTTCCATAGCATTCTCTAAATAGCATTATGGGGGCAATGATTAATAAGGTCACATTGTATTCCCCTAATACGGGTTATGCTGGAATCCTGTAAAAACTACCTGCCAACATGACTCCAACACACACAAACATAATATCATGGATAGGCCATGTTGGAAACCGTGCCAGATTATTAAAAACATGCCATAAAGTTAAAAAGTAGCTCTCACAGCTTCAAGCCACTTCTGCATAGATGGTAAGCTCTTGTGGTTCCTACTTTCGAATATAAAAAGTTTGTACATTTATATAGACACATAGCACTTACTTCTAAGTTATACTTCTTCATCTGATTGGTGTGCCGACAGGACAAATATAACATCCCAATGCTGCTACCAATAGCATGTAGTCGCCATTGACATCAATAGCTGTGAGATAGACAACAAGGGAGCGGGAAACCTTTTGAATTAGCTGGGATGGCATTGAGAATAGAGTATAAGGGGCAGAACCCTTAAATGTTACAGTTCCCGGAAGAGTGGCCATAGTTTTCTGTTGACATATACTGGTAATTTAATCCATCATCACAGTAGAGACAAATCGGAAGTCAAAGGAAAAGTATAATTAATTTTATTTGGAAATCTGTTCATTTTTTTACTTACTATACAAGACATATACTTTATTGGTGTACAAGCCTTGAAATCACAACTCCTTGCGAGGGCCAGGAAACTTATTTCCCCACTTATGCCAACTCCACGTTATGTGCGCTGGAAGAGAGGCCATCCGCAGACCAGCCCGTGCTGGACACACCTGACAGGTATAAACTTTTGCCAGTTCTGGAGATGTTCTAGCCACAATTCTATGTCAGGTAGGATCAGAACATAGAACTGCCGCCCGTCGGATTTATCAGGAGGCCGGAACCCTTTACACATAGAGTACAGTGGGGGGGGGGGGGTGGGGGGGGGGGGGGGGGGCGGCATACAAATCTCTACAATAGAATACATGATAAGGCCCACTGCAAAAATAAGCAGTTTGTATAAAAGAAGTGCGAGGATGACAGTCAGGTGGTGTTGGCAGACTTTCCACGGGGAAGGGAGGGAGTTACTTGCATTCTGTCATATGCTTTTATTCAAAATTGTGTACTCCCCAAATATTCCCTATAGAAGTGTATACATTTTGAAATTTCCTACATTTTAGCAACACACATGTGCTAGAAGCAAGGCTACATACACAGACCCTACAATTCTATATAACTAGGCTTTAGCAACCAGATAATATTTCTGCCCTCAGATAAAATAAGGATATTGGGAGAGATTTATCAGAAGTGTCTGATGTAAAATTGGTTAGAACTGTTCTACAGCTCAGTCTTCATTTAAAACTCAATTAAAAACAAACCAGCATTTGAGTTTGAAATTGAAAACTTAAGAAAAACGTTAAAAAAAAAAAAGCATGCATTTTTTTAAACACTACCTAAACACCAGGTGTGAGAGTATCAAATAAAACTTGTGGAAGCAATGCCTACTGAACCCAACACAATGGACAATTATACTAAACACAGAGGGTTGAAAAAGCTCATTCATGCAATGCATAGAAAACCATTCATTTAACCTGAAAATTGCCCTCCTAATAGAAGCCCTGGACACGCCTGGGGATAATAGACAGAATACATTGACTGCAACAAAGCAATATATTCGCTTACAGAAAAGCAAGACAGGAGGGGAACAAGGCACAAAAAGGCAATGATGAAATCACTGAAAGTGAATGGCCCATTACATAGACTTTTAAAGCTGTAATTTAATATTGGGATACATATGGGGAATGTTTTCAATCATTGTTTGCGGTTTTACATCTGACAGAGCAGCTTAGGACATTGCATATAACAAGTCATGTGAGATAATCCAGATTCCATCGTGCGTGCCTGGTCTTGCAGAGCTTCCAGCATCTTACAGGTTACTGTTTGCATCATCCATAAATCTATCACTTGCTGAGGCTCATTAGACTAATGAAAGCTGCAATGGTTGCACTGTATGAGAGACATTACGAAGTGAATATTCATATGAATTTATACACATGCACATTCATATAGATGCTATCCCGCCGGTACCCTCAGTCTGCCAGCATATAATCTAAGTAACAAGTAAGCGGGTGGAGGATGCAAACCCACTCCAAAGGACACTGCGCATGACAGATTTGAGAAGAGGAGTGCACAGGTGCAGGAATTGGGCGGGAGGAGACGTGGATCAGGAAGATGGTGGTTACTGGGGAGGTCAGGAGGAGCCGCTTGACTCGGCCGTAGAGGCCACCCCCCAACTGACTCGCAGTTCTCTGCCTGGTACCACGGAGAATCAAAGTAATTTTACCGGCTTTGTGGGTTTTTTTTAGGTAGAAGAAGGGTGACCTTGTGTCATAAGGCTCTATGGGAACCTATCAATACTTTTGTTAGTTTTTTTTAATGAAAAAGGTGCCGGAGTTTCCATTTAAAGAAAATCTTTTAGCAAAATCAGTCACCTTGCCTGGACATATGATAATCTTCTTTATTTGTTATTCATAGCTTCCTTCTGTGTAAAATCAACTTATAAAGTTCTGCTAATAAGCCCGAAAGGCAATGGGTGTGTTATCAGAGCCCCTCTGTGCTGCAGCTTCACAGATTGTTACACTCTGAAGGAGCACTTCCCCCTCCCACTGTGTGCTCACTATGATACCTGCTGCTCCACAGTGTAACTACAACTGTGTGAAACAAGAGCACAGACAACCATCTTCCACCTCTCTTGTCCTAACTGGACTACTAACCATTATAATCATGTTCCCCTGGATAAGTGGCACCACCCCAACATCTGAACTTTTCAATACAAATGGAGGCAGCCTTGGCCCGCACACACCCTTGTGCACCCGTTTCCTTTGGCAGTGCTCTCGTGTGCTGAAGATCTGGAGAAAAATGCGTACCTCAACAGATTTATGTGTTCGAAATTCACGCTCAGAGCCTGCCCTTACTCGTCTATTTACCAAAATAATCTTCTTATTAATAAGAGACTTTTCTCCTGAGGGTGCGTTCACACGTTGCGTTAAAACTGCATCGCAACTAGTTTTGGGGTGGTTTTAGGTGCAGTTTTGTTAATTTCACAGGTGAAAGACATGAACTGAATGGGTGGAATTAGATTTTGAAGGAGAAAGCTGTACCACACATTTCATTCACCTGTTGATTTGATGTCTTTCACTTGTAAATAAGTACCACCTAAAACCAACCCAAAACTAATTGCATGCAGTTTTAACTCCAACGTGTGAAGCGCACCCGAAGAGACTTTTGCATACTCTTCGCATGTTTCATTAGATATGCATTTTATGCACAGTGGGGGAGCTACCCAGAATGCAGATGGGTTCCCACCCAAACAGTTGCATCTGGGAAGAAGCACACATATTCTGCATTGTATACTACCACTGTAAACCTTGAACAACCACGAACAACCTAAATAGAACATACAACACACTTGGCACCCCTTCCTTCTCATATATTGCCGGAAGAACCTCATTGCTCTGTTTCATTGACCACTATGTGTTTGTATAGCACGTGAAATGCTGCACAATATGATGGCGCTATATATATTATATATGCATGTATAACGATTTATCATATTGTATTAGAATAAGAACAAATCTGTGCATATTGTCTGCATGGATTTCATAAAGATTTCACATGCGGCGGAAAAGGCAGATTCCTTTATTATCGCAATGTGCAATAATTATGCATGAAAAACAAAATCTTCTCACCTACTTTAGCAAACATTGCACTTATCTGAATGCTACTGTAACATAGCAGAGACCACAAAGAAATCACATGGTTTGTGTATTGTCTATACCGAACCATATGTCAGGACCACGTACACGTAGGCTATACGGGAGACACAAGCATACGTGTCAGGACCACGTACACGTACTGGCTATACAGAGACACAGCATAGTGTCAGGACCACGTACACGTACTGGCTATACAGAGACAACGCATACGTGTCAGGACCACGTACAGTACTGGCTATACAAGAGCACACCTTACGTGTCAGGACCACGTACACGTACTGGCTATACAGAGACACAGCATACGTGTCAGGACCACGTACACGCTTACTGGCTATACAGAGAACAGCATACGTGTCAGGACCACGACACGTACTGGCTATAAGAGACACAGCATACGGTAGGACCACGTACAGTACTGGCATACAGAGACACAGCATACGTGTCAGGACCACGTACACGTACTGGACTACAGAGACACAGCATACGTGTCAGGACACGTACACGTACTGGCTATACAGAGGACACAGCATACGTGTCAGGACCACGTACACGTACTGGCTATACAGGACACCGCATACGCTGTCAGGACCACGTACACGTACTGGCTATACAGAGACACAGCATAAGTGTCAGGACCACGTACACGTACGGCTATACGAGACACAGCATACGTGTCAGGACCACGTACACGTACTGGCTATACAGAGACACAGCATACGTGTCAGGACCACATTCAGCCTATATGGAGACACAGCATACATGTCAGGACCACGTTCAGCCTATATGGAGACACAGCATACATGTCAGGACCACGTTCAGCCTATATGAAGACACAGCAGTAAATGTCAAGGACCACGTTCAGCTACTATGAGAGAACGCATACATGTCAGGACCAAGTACAGTACTGGCTATACGAGAGACACAGCATACAGTAGAGCCGTATAGGGAGGACACAGAGTACATGTACATGTCACGACCATGTACACCTTATACGGAGTGAACAGACAGTCCACGGACCACAGCATAGTTAATACACTGACACGACTACTCACTCATCAGGTGACAGTCCTCGGTTGTCTCATCAGCATGAGCATCCCGCGGGCTCCGCCACCACCTGTCTCTCTTACACTGCTCCCCGCGCCCCTGACGCAGCTAAAATACAGCCCCCACCAGACAACCAAAACAAACGAGCCGACCGGCCAATCAGCGGCCTCCCCCGTGACGTCACGCCACTTCCACTTATAAAGCGGAAGAAGGGAGGAGGATCACGTGCTCCTCCAGGAGTTGACATGCCGGCGGGATGGAGAGTGAGTAAACCCGAGGTCGCTCGAGACGTGTAGTCCCCCCTGCACGCCCAAGGGAAGCTGTGTTACAGTGTGTGGGACGCGGGAGAGCGGCCTCTTCAACCTATATTAACACGTGAAGACGTTTAGTCTTACTCATCGCTCTGAAATTTTTGAAACCAATCTGGGGGTCGCCCACTGCACCCTTGTACAGACTGTTTCGCTGCCTGAAATCACCTATGGCCTGGTGAAGAGGGGAAAAAAAAATAGAAATGGTTAGCTGTTAGTGCGGGAGGTTTCTACATCATCCACAAAGGGTGTTCCATCGCCTCAGGAAGCTCCTGGGACATAACATGTGGCTTTTGGAGATCTCGTATATTGCACGCTCAAAAGAAACGATTCAGTCCCACAGGAAGATGACTAACCTTTCCCAGGTATTTGCACATTCCAGGCAAACCCCTTTAATTAAGGTGTTATAGCATAAGATGACAATGGAGATTATAGATTTTTTTTTTGCCCATAGTTAGCAATCAAGCACAGGTCCAATGTGTCTAAAGTGGGAACAAGAAATTAAAATGTACACATTGCATATACAGGGGTAGGGTAAACATGGCCAGCAAATGAATAAGATATATCAATCTATTGCAGGCTGTGCCCGCGCTAATTAGGACGAATGAAAGGTAACACCTGGGTTGGGTGACAGATATAATTCTCTACAGAATGCATTTTGTGTCTTGGCAGGGGGTTTGTGTTGTACACTCAGAAGCTATATTGTAAAATTCTATTGATTCCTGATTCAAACATCACTTTGTTATATACTCAGAGACGTTCTGTCCTTTCTTTGTGTCACATATATTTGTTCAGCATCGGCTTATCTTATGTTTTGGCCTCATGGAGGGAGCCCATTGGGTGTCTTTCAAGACTTTAGTAAAAACATTGCTTCCTGGGAGAAAGTGATCGGATGTGAGAACTAATATGTAAAGTTATCTGCGTGTTTGGGAAAAAGAGATTCATGGGAGCATATTCAAGAGGCCAATAGCAATTGCGGTGATTCGTTCACCTTTTTCACGCCCCTATGAAGTGAGTTATTTCTGTGTTTTTATATGTGGCGAGTGGAATCTGCATTTCTAATATATTGGTGTTTGTTGGTTCTGCTTTATCATGGCCTTGGAGCTGCTATTGGCTAAGAAGGTTAATTCGAAGTGTCCTTACAACTTTAGGCGGTTTAAGCCCTAGATATAAGATCTTTTACTCTGGCAATAGCGGCACCTGCCTAGTATAAATCAGTGTGACCTATGCAAAACTAGATACAATTACTAAAAGTTTGTTTTTTTTTTATTAATAAAGCAAAATAAAACCAATATAACAGGGCCCCAATGATATTAAAACCACTTTGAAAAACAATATATAAAATGTACAATTACATCTCGGCTTACCGAGTGATGGCCATAACCCTCCCTTGTAAAACACTGTCACAAAAGGCTAGTGCCACATACAGATAAAAAGCCAGTACAATCTGTAAGCTATATCATTCGATTTCAGCATCAACAAGAAATCAATATTTAGTCAGTACAATACCCATGGAGTGCCAATAATAATGGCATTAGGGCAGACAAGGGGGAGCGAAGCAGACCCCACACAAATGTGCTTACATCTGGGGTGGAAGTGAAGAAAAATAATGCAAATGCGCGTATTAAGTACACACACACACACACCTCAGCTGTAACCCTGTACGGCAGAGATGGAAACCTGGTTGTACATATATTACCTTCACAAGACACATGTGTACAGAGAATGTTGTCTGACCAACATTAAGTTGTGTTCACACGCTAGGGTTTACTGATGCAGAGTTTTTGAGAAAGCAAGAAGTGAAAATTTAATGGTTGAGTATTATATTGCGGAAAATACTACTCCTCTTTCATCTTAATTTCGTTTTTGACGACAACTGCATCAAACCTGAACATGGGAACAAAGCCTCTAGATGCTGGAAGAAGCGACTGTGGGAGACGTGCTTCTATTAGTAATGCGCACAGCCTTTCACTATCATTATTGGTGGCTCATTAGTCTAGACCAGCGATGGCAAACCTTTTAGAGACCAGGTGCCCAAGTAACAACCATAACCTAATTATTTACCATCAAATGACAATTTAACCCCTAGGGGACTCAGCCTCTTTGGCCTTAAGGACGCGCCCCATTTTCAAATCTGAGCCTGTGTCACTATTAAGTGGTTATTAGCTTTGGAACCCATAGAGATATCCAGGGGATTTGAGATTGTTTCTCGTGAAACATGTACTTCAAATTAGTTTAAAATTTGGATGAAAAAAAAAATTCTTTTGCGTTCTAGTTATGAAAAAAAAAACAAAAAATGTGGCCAAAAATTTGGAAAAATCTTTATTTCAATGTCTAAAATTCTCTACTTTTATTGATGCAGATAGTCTAGCCCCAAATTAATTATAACTACATTTCCAAATGTCTGCCTTTAGGTTGGCATGGTTTTTTAAGATTCCACCTATTTACTAGAATGTTATTGAGGCTAGAATTTAGGTCATTATTTTCACATTTTGTTGTAAAAGCACCAAAACCCGATTGTGATGGACCTTGACTAAACTTGTAAGTTGACACTGAGAGGCCACTAAATAATAGCTTATCAGTGTAAATTAACCCAGGTGGAAAATACACCCCTCACAGTATGAAAACACACTTTTAAGAGTTTGTTAACCTTAGGTGTTTTATAGGGGGTTAAAACAAAATGGAGGTGCAGTCTGCAAATTGTAATGTTTTTCAAAATCACCCATTTTGGGTGGAAAATTAAAATTTACAAATGGGATTAAATGAAAAAAGGGCTCACAAAGTTTGATGACCCAATTCTCCGAGTACTCGGATACCATAATGTGGTGGTAACACTGCTGTATGGGCGCACGGCCGGGCATAGGAGGGAAGGAGCGCGCCATCCAATCGATTGCTATGTCACATTGTACGGCTTATAATTTTTTCTTTTTTTTTTTTAATGAGGACCTATAGGGGCATTTTCTTTGCCCTAGCATGAGATGCACTTTTCTGGTACGTATCTTGGGGAAATCAGAGAGTTTAATCATCAATTTTTGGGAATGTTTTTTTTTTGGCCGTTAACCATACCATATAAAAATAGTATATTATTTTTATTCTATGGGTCCACCACGATACGGAAAAAGACCTATTTATATAGATTTTTTATTTTTTCCATTTTACTGGAAATAAAAGTATTGGCAAAAATGTTGTTATTTTAGCATCACCGTCTTTCAATGCATAATTTTTTTATTTTTCGCCTCACAAATCTGTTATTAAGGGCTTATTTTTGCGAGAAGGATTGTTCTTTTAGTGGTCTTATTTTATAGTGCAACATTTTGTTAATACTTTTATAGCATTTTTATAGGGGATTAATTGAAAATTATCTTTTTTTGGAGCTTTTTTGGTTTTGTTGTTTACGCGGGTTCCACTTTGCAGATCTATAGAACGATTTAGTTATTATGGATATGGTTACGGACGCAGGGATACCAATATGGGGGGTTTTGTGTATTTTCTTCTCAATGTACTGAAAAAAAACTAATTTGGGAGAGAAATACTTGTTCATTGAGCATCACCATTCTTTTATATGCATAACTTTTTATAGTTTTTGGCTGAAAATCATGGTTTCGGGGTCTATTTTTTGCGAAGAAGAGTTGTTCTTTTTAGTGGGCTTATTTTAGAGTGCCTATAAATTTTTAAATCACTTTTTAGAGCATTTTTTATAGGGTATTAATTAAAATGATCTTTTTTCGGAACGTTTTTGCGGGTTTTTCCTCCGGCGTTTCCGTGCGGGTCCAGTAAGATTCGTTTAGTATACAGATTGTTATGGACGCGGCAAATACCAAATATGCGGGGGCGGGGGGGGGGGGGGGGGGGTGCGTTTTGGTTGTTTACTACTTTTAGTGTTTTATGGGAGAAGTGACATTTAGGGGCTTATTTTTAATGTATTTATTTTTAATTTATTATTAATGGTGTAGTGGTTGTGTTTTTCACTTTTCTTACTACATAATTGAACCTTGAACCAGTGAATGCTCTGATCACTGGTTCAAATCAAGACACTGCTCTACAATATATTTTTTGTTTCCAGTGTTAGAGCTGCTTGTTGTAAAATTCTGGCAAGCTGCGAATGACTCAGACAGTTTGCAGTCAGACCGGAAGGGTCGGCTGCAGGGAAACCCGGGCAAACCGGGGCACATGCCATGTCCTGGAGCTGCCCAGAAGTGGATCGGATCCCCGTGGTAGCGGAAGGGGGATCCGATCCACAGAGCAAACACCTTACACGCCGCGGTACCTGCATTGACCGCGGACCGTTGTTGAAGGGGTGTACACAGCGATCGGATCGCTCCGATGCGGGGTGTTAGCGCAAGGTGTAGATGTGATAGACAGCTGACAGCCGCTGCTTCTGTGCGGCTCGTTTTCGTGAGCGATTGCCAGAAGCAGCGAAGTTAAGCACGCCCCGTGCCCGCTACACTTGTAGCCAGGAGGACGTTACATATAAAAGTCCTGGTCGGACCTAGGGGTTGTTAAACAGTAATTATTGCTCCTTGTTATTCCAAAACATTCAATCAGATCGACCTCTTAGTATAGGAAATAAAGTTCGATTAAAGTTGAAAGAATGAGGCTTATCAGACATATTAATGTTACTCTCCAGGGTACAGAAGAATAAGAAACTGGGGACAGAAGGGAACCTCAAAAGATAATCTTGCCCTGTTCACACTTCACGCTTCTGTAGTTCCGTCCGCATGTGAAGGATGTTGTCGCCTTAAAAAAGCGTTAAATCTAGAACTGCAGGAAGATTCAGCCTGTTGATTAACTTTGTCTTGGGGTGCCCACAGAAAGGGCTCTAAGTGCCAGCTCTGGCACCTGTGCCATAGGTTCACCATCACTGGTCTAGACTGCCAGTCCCTATAGGAGTCCATAGTACTAAGGAATAGTAAAGGCATGTGTAATGCAACTAATAGAAAAGTGTACTGCATTAAAATATTTTAAAACTCCCTTTTTTTCTGCTAAAACTTTTAGGTAAATGCTACAGTTACTCCATAAAAAATCAGCATTGACGGGAAGTGCAAGGAAAGATCAAAAGACAATGCTGCGGATGGCACAACTGATGCTAAAATGGGAGAGCTACAACAACACAGCATTCAGTGCCTGCAAACAAAATTGTCAATCTTAAAATAAGTTCATGTAAAGTGGTTAAGGCAGTTTTATGTGGGACTCTCGTGACAGTCAGATTTCCCAGACTGAATGTTGTTACGGTGAGGTCACACAGTGCATTCTTGGTGGGTTTTTAAATGCAGTTAAACCGCATGCATTTTTGGTGAAATACTGCAACCTTTCCTTTCGGGAATAGGCCTTGTGCCTTTACCCACTGACAGCATGTGTTTTTCAATGGACTGAAAACGCAAGCTTAAAAACGGACCAAAAAAGCAACGGGGGATCGCCCATTGCCTTTCCTGCACACAAGCTTGGACTCTATCTGAGCTACATCAAAGGATTCATATGTCTCTAATCTGGCTCATGCACCATGACTACTGTATTGTGGACCATGCACAATAGAAGGTATGTGGGCCGTCCTCTAGACGTAGTTTGTGCGGTAGCACACAGCCTTTGTATATGGAACCTAACATTGCAGCAATATGTAAGTTTGAGAGATGTCATCCAAATAAATAACGTGTGGGGGGACAGTAAAGCAATAACCTGCATTGCGCACCAAATTGGTCAGTGGATGTTTTACATCATTTACCTACAGGTAAGGGGGAAGTTGCATACAGATGTGAATAGGAATTATGTTGAATTCCCTTTTTAAATTCATTATTTCTAGATCACATGAGAAGATTACTAGATGACACAGAGAATCTCGGGTTAGCACAGATAAGGAAGAGAAGAACTGGAAAAAATTATGCTCTGAAATACTGGAGCTGTTCGAAGAAACAGGTGTTGTTGCTCCTCCACTTCCTTCTTTTATTCTCTTCTATTTGCAGATTATTAAATGTTTTATTTATTTTTCCATGCAGCAACAGATCAGCTGAAAAATGGAGAGAAGCTGACATCCACTTTAAAGGCCGGTGTGTGATCTTGAAGCTTACCAGTGCAGCGGTGATATTCCAGGCCTATACTTTTCCATACATGGCCTACAAATCTGTTTTGTGAGTATTTGAAATTGAGGGCTTGTCGTTCGCAACTTTAAGTATCTTTAGAATGAGCTCAGATCTATTTTGTTCCCTTGTTGCTGTTGAGAAAGCTATGTTATATATGGGTCATGTGGGGTTACTGATTTATCTACTGGTTATAAAACTCTTTAAAATAGTATTAACCTATGCCAGGGGGCATACATTTACCGAAATGGAGAGTAGGAGTGGTGACCCCTCTCCATGCGATGCATGGCGCCGTAAGACAGGAAAAGATTAGAACAGGCCCTAACTTTCACGTGTACGGCCGCACGTGTGCCCATTGCCGAAAGCTTGCGGTTTAGATACGTTCCCCAACGGTTGTGTGAATGTAGTGGTTTCACATTGGCGTTTTCCACATTGGTATTTTTCACTGAACCCAGTTTGGCTATGGACACATACAATTGGTTTTCTCTCCTGGCTGCAGTGATTTTTTTCACTGATGTCTTAGTGGCCATAACCTTCAATTTTCTTTTTCACGCTTCAGTTTTTCAGTGATCAGCTTTAGAAACTATTCAGTTTTTTTTTCCACTGATCCACTATCAGTGAAACACAAAAAGAAGTGTGAAAAAGCCCTTTGAAAAAGAATGGTTCAGTAAGACCAAGTGCAATATCACTGAAGTCAGGAAGAGGTAACCAATCTGCATGTGTCCATAAGTCAAAATGGGTTTAGTGAAGAATCACTGTTGTGAAAAAAGCCCACCAATGTGAAACCACCCTAATGATAAGTGAGTCCTTTATACTGCAACACAATGTTTACAAACTGGGAACTATAATCATGCACCCTTGTGGCTCTTCTCTGTATTGACATGTTATATTTCATATACTTGTCTGCTTGGGTCCAATAAACTTGATTGAACCATAATAGTAAGTGGTAAGATATACTTGAATATGCCATTAGACATTAGCCCAGCAGCACACATCCGTGGTCAGTCTGATTGCATTTCCGGACAGACCACAATGCTGTATGTGTATTTCTGACTGGGAGTCTAAAACCTGGTAATCTGAAGCTGGTCCACACCAATTCTTATTCTTAATAAATTATTATAGCCGGTGGTTGTGTAGCCTGCTTGTAGTACTCAAGTAAAGCAGTTGAGTGACAATAACAAGCATGGCCAGTATATCAGTGTATAGTACCTGTGGCCTTTTATACATCAGAGACAGTAGAACATTTCCAACACTGGCCTCTTCATTTAGCAGAGTTGCCGAATTTTAGACTAAGGACCCTTTATACTAAGGCCACATGTGGCAGTAGAATTGCGATCAGTAACTAGCACCAGGTGTTTTCCATAGTACATGCCAAAACGTGAAAATAAATTGGGGTAAAGCCCCCCCCACTAGGGGAGGGACGAGTTTTTTCTATAAGATACTTTCTAAAATATGCAGATGAGCCACATAATATATGCACTACTCGACTATTGCAGCTGGTCCCGCCCGTCGCCCTCACACAGACAGACAATGACTTGATGATTCGATGGGCAAAACCAGGCTGCAAGCAAAAGAGATGGCGGAGCCAAGAGGGGCTTTGGTGACGTAGTAGATAGAGCACCTGGCTCCTTTAGAACTAGACTTTCTAAAACTATTGCAGAAGAATTTCCCGTCTTAGACATGAGAAAAAGTGTGCACATACCCTAGATAAAAGAACGAGCATGCAAGTTTGGACATTAATTTAATGTCCTTTAATGGGAAGCATAGTTAAATCTGCGTGCTGTAAGCTCCCTCAAACTTCAAATGTAAGGTTTCCCCATCATCTAATAGTGAGTGGGCTTACACAGTGAAGGATTGTGGTGTTGTTTTTTTTTTTTTTTTTAAAGATAACTTTGCACAACCACTATGAAAGAAAATTCTCTGCAGGGTGCACTTAGTTTCAGCCACAGATAGGTGGTCCCAAGCCATCTGTTCACACCTAACGACATTATGGACCCTATTTAGCATATTCAGGACCAAATTAAACCAACTATAAAGGAATACATTGATACCCTGTTGTACCCCAAAGAATGAAGACAATTGGTCGCCCACACGTGCCACTGTCTGCTGATTCACAAGATATATTGGAATCTCAGTCAGTCAGCGCCTGCCCTATTATCTAAATTGTTGTCACACTGCTAAACCCTTTAGGGCCTCTATGCACACACGCCGTTAGCGTTCAATATCTAGCCCAAATGTCATTGTAATGTATTTCAGAAGGGTTCACAAACATAGTTATTTCTGCGTCCCTGGTGAGCCGACTGCCACAGTATGTATCTCTAGTCATGGACTTGATGAGCTCACTCACAATAGCACAGCAGATGTAAACATACACTGCCCCCCTCCTTTTGCCTTGACATACATAAATGAGCAACACAGGGAGCCGAAAACTGTACATGTCAGCCTTTGTAAACCTGTTATAGACCTACTCGAATTTGTATTTAGTTGAAGCTGTACGCTTACCTGCACCCAGGGTAGGACTGTGAACTTCAGTGAACTCCGACGGAATTCAGCGCAGCAGCGACACCTGATGGACATCGGACGCACTACCTTAGTGAATAGCCGGAAGACCCAAATCCTCCACACAGAATGCGCCGACAGGTCCAGGTAAGTAAATCTGCCCCCTTGTGTTCTTGAACTTTGAAAAGGCATTTGACACTGTTCCTCACAGACGCCTGATGGGTAAAATACGGTCTAGTGGTTTGGCAGGTTTTATTTGCTATTGATTCCTGCTCAGAATGGTCACCAGTTATAAGTGGTGTACCCCAGGGTTCTGTGCTCGGCCAAATATTATTTAATATATTTATTATTGATGTAGAGGTAGGAATTAATAGCACTGTGTCTATTGTGGCAGATGACACCCGGATGTGAAGTGTAATACACTACAGAGTCTACAGAGGATGTTCATAGTTTGTCCAAGTCGCCCTGCAGCCTGAGTGTTTGGTCATCCACTTGGCAAATGAGGTTCAATGTGGATAAATATGAGGTTATGCACATGGGAAATCTGGGAGAGTCCCTTGTTGAGAAGGACCTGGGGGTACTAGTAGATCATAAATTAAACAGCATGCAATGTTAATCAGATGCCTCTAAAGCCAGCAAGATCTTGTCATGTATCAAAAGTGGTATGGACTCTCGGGATAGGGATGTAATATTACCACTCTACAAGGTATTGGTTCGGCCTCACCTGGAATACGTTGTCCAGTTCTAGGCACCGGTTCATAAAAAGGATGCCCTGGAGCTGAAGTGGGTTCAACGTAGAGCCACAAAATTAATAAGGGGTATGGAGAGTCTCAATTATGAGAAAAGATTAAAAAAAAAAAAAATAAAATAGATTTATTTAGTCTGGAAAAGAGACGGCTAAGAGGGGACATGATTAATTTATATAAAAAGACGAAGGGGCACGGCCTCAGTCTGGAGAAAACAAGCCCCCCCGTCAATGTGGCTGGAGCTTCATCATCTTGCCAAGGATCGTCGCTCCCCGTGACGTCACCAGCGATACGTCGCCATGACAGCCTAGGGTCTTCCGAAGACCCGAAGCTAAATCGTATTAACCCTATCATGGACTCACATCAAAGTGGAGGTTTACACACAAACAGGCATTTAAAAATAATAACAGAGTGAGCAGATTTACATTCACCGGCCACTTTATTAGGTACACCTGTCCAACTGCTCGTTAACACTTAATTTCTAATCAGCCAATCACATGGCAGCAACTCGGCGTAGGCATGTAGACATGGTCAAGACAATCTCCTGCAGTTCAAACCGAGCATCAGTATGGGGAAGAAAGGTGATTGAAGCCTTGAACGTGGCATGGTGTTGGTGCCAGAAGGGCTGGTATGAGAATTTCAGAAACACGCAACACATCTCTAGGGTTTACAGAGAATAGTCCAAAAAGAAAAAAACACCAGTGAGCGGCAGTTCTGTGGGCGGAAATGCCTTGTTGATGCCAGAGGAGAATGGGCCAGACTGGTTCGAGTGATATGATAGAAGGAACAGTGACCTCAAATCGCCACCAGTTAAACCAAGGTAGGCAGAAGAGCATCTTGAACGACAGTACGTCGAACTTTGAGGCAGATGGGCTACAGAGCGAAGACCACAACGGGTGCCACTCCTTTCAGCTAAGAACAGGAAACTGAGGCTACAATTTGCACAAGCTCATCGAAATTGGACAGTAGAAGATTGGAAAAACGTTGCCCTGGTCTGATGAGTCTCGATTTCTGCTGCGACATTCGGATGGTTGGTTCAGAATTTGGCGTCAACAACATGAAAGCATGGATCCATCCTGCCTTGTATCAACGTTTCAGGCTGGTGGTGGTTGTGTCATGGTGTGGGGAATATTTTCTTGGAACTCTTTGGGCCCCTTGGTACCAATTGAGCATCGTTGCAACGCCACAGCCTACCTGAGTATTGTTGCTGACCATGTCCATCCCTTTATGACCACAATGTGCCCAACATCTGATGGCTACTTTCAGCAGGATAATGCGCCATGTCATAAAGCTGGAATCATCTCAGACTGGTTTTTTGAACATAACAATGAGTTCACTGTACTCAAATGGCCTCCACAGTCACCAGATCTCAATCCAATAAGCATCTTTGGGATGTGGTGGAATGGGAGATTCGCATCATGGATGTGCAGCCGACAAATCTCTGAGGAATGCTTCCAGCACCTTGTTGAATCTATGCCACAAAGAATTAAGGCAGTTCTGAAGGCAAAAGGGGGTCCAACCCGTTACTAGCATGGTGTACCTAATAAAGTGGCCGGTGAGCGAGTGTGAGATAGAGAGAGATAGAGATATATATATCTATATATCTCTATCACAATACACAATATCAACAAGAATTTACTCTACTAAAAATGCTAAAACGAAAACCATGCCATATTTGGTTGCTATCCACAAATCTGTGCGGCATCATTCAAATTCTCCCTGCAGCCTGATGGCTAAGAATCTGGAAGGGGAGGGGGTCACTTCTGAGGGCTATATCTTTGGCTCTGTGGCAGCTAAAAACAAATTTTTCATACAAATCTGTATTTGCGTTTGTAGGCGTCAGGAACCCAGAGATATTAACTGTTAAAGTGCCATCACCTGAAATTCTCACTTTAAACATGAAGATCTCTGTTCCCTGACACCTAGAAACAACAATTTTTGATTCCTTTCCAAAGAAAAGATTCTCTTCTTTATAGAAAATAGATGTGCGTTTCTAGTTGCCACAGAGCAGAAGTTACAGCCCTCTGAAGTGAGGACGTATCACATACGTCCTTGGCTATACATATCCCGCCCTTAATGGTCACAATACCAGATCTGAATTTGGATCTCGGCCATGGTTGTGAATACAGACCTGTTTGTTCCGTCCAGGAAGAGGAGACACAAGTTGGAAAATGGCCACCCTCCCAGAAACTGTACCCACTGCAACCAGATCATCAAAGCAGCTCAGAAGTTTAGTGGCAGATATAGATTCAGTCTTCCCCTATAGTAAGAGGGGAAAAAAATTATGAAGATTTAATGCAACCTGGACAAAACAGTGCTCTAATTCAAAAAACCATGACCAGCAGCTAAAATGGTGACATGCTTGTCTGGATTAATTTTAGGTGCCAGGTTTGGATGCAAGTGAATTTTAAGGATGATGTTTGGAGTGTGAATATGTTTTGTGGTCTGGAATCTCACGTGGTCTGGATTTCCCACTATTAAATAATAAATAGTGAGCTAAACAGTTCTAAAATTCTGTGGAATATTTACATCTTTACTGTAGTTGTGCAACTCTTGTGAGCAAAAATGAGATCCTTTCTTTTCATAGCAACAAATTTGGGGTATTCAAAAATACATTGAAATTTTTGGGTGTAAAGATCCTTAGTACGTACCAGATTTAAATAAAGGTCTATTCCCAAGTCCATTGGGATCCATGCCCACAGAACGTTGGTTGTGGAAAAAAAGCCTTGTTATCTGCCAAGACTGTTCTATTAGTAAGCAAATAGAGTAAAATGTTCTTGCTTCTAAGCCTCTCATAAACTGCTCTGGATGAAAGCTCTAATGAACCAGGCTAAGTGCTTTATTTTAATAATGCAGTAAGTCAAAGGGGTCTCTAAGAGCCAAGACATTATAGAGGATTCAGATGGGACAAGAGCGGCTCAAAGAAATGCAATATCATACAACAATAGCATTTTCAAATTGATCACCAAGTACCATATCTGTACAGTATGCAGTGCTGCTCGGGGTTCCATAGCATTCTCTAAATAGCATTATTGGGGGCAATGATTAATAAGGTCACATTGTCACTTCCCCTAATACTGGGTTATGCTGGAATCCTGTAAAAACTACACCTGCCAACATGACTCCAGCACACCACAAACATAAATATTCATGGATAGGCCGTGTTAGAAATCCGTGCCAGTATTTATTAAAAACATGCCATAAAGTTAAAAAGTAGCTCTCACAGCTTCAAGCCACTTCTGCATAGATGGTAAGCTCTTGTGGTTCCTACTTTCGAATATAAAAAGTTTGTACATTTTATATAGACACATAGCACTTACTTCTAAGTTATACTTCTTCATCTGATTGGTGTGCCGACAGGACAGATATAACATCCCAATGCTGCTACCAATAGCAATGTAGTCGCCATTGACATCAATAGCTGTGAGATAGACAACAAGGGAGCGGAAACCCTTTTGAATTTTAGCTGGGATGGCATTGAGAATAGAGTATAAGGGGCAGAACTCCTTAAATGTTACAGTTCCCGGAAGAGTGGCCATAGTTTTCTGTGTGACATATACTGGTAATTTAATCCATCATCACAGTAGAGACAAATCTGGAAGTCAAAAGGAAAAGTATAATTAATTTTATTTGGAAATCTCTTCATTTTTTTACTTACTATACAAGACATATATATTATTGGTGTACAAGCCTTGAAATCACAACTCCTTGCAGAGGGCCAGGAACTTATTTCCCCACTTATGCCAACTCCACGTTATGTGCGCCTGGAAGAGGCCATCCGCAGACCGGCCCGGTGCTGGACACACCTGACCACTAGGTATAACTTTTGCCAGTTCTGGAGCATGTTCTAGCACAATTCTATGTCAGGTAGGATCAGACATAGAACTGCCGCCCGTCGGATTTATCAGGAGGCCGGAACCTCTTTACACATAGAATACAGTGTGTGTGTGTGGGGGGGGGGGGGGGCGGCATACAAATCTCTCCAATAGAATACAATGATAAGGCTTCACTGCAAAAAATAAGCAGTTTGTATAAAAGAAGTGCAGAGGATGACAGTCAGGTGGGTGTTGCACAGACTTTCCACTGGGGAAGGGAGGGGAGTTACTTGCATTCTGTCATATGCTTTTATTCACATTTGCGTAAATTCCCCAGAAAAATATTCCCCTATAGAAGTGTATACATTTTTGAAATTTCCTACATATGTATAGCAACACAACATGTGCTAGAAGCAAGGCTACATACACAGACCCTAACAATTCTATGATAACTAGGCTTTAGCAACCAGATAATATTTCTGCCCTCAGATAAATAAGGATATTGGGAGAGATTTATCAGAAGTGTCTGAGGTAAAATTGGTTAGAACTGTTCTACAGCTCAGTCTTCATTTTAAAACTCAATTAAAACAAACCAAGCATTTGAGTTTTGAAATTGAAAACTTAAGAAAACGTTAAAAAAAAAAGCATGCATTTTTTTCAAACACTACCTAAACACCAGGTGTGAGAGTATCAAAATAAAACTTGTGGAAGCAATGCCTACTGAACCCAACACAATGGACAATTATACTAAACACAGAGGGGTTGAAAAAGCTCATTCATGCAATGCATAGAAAACCATTCATTTAACCTGAAAATTGCCCTCCTAATAGAAGCCCTGGACAGCCCTGGGGATAATAGACAGAATACATTGACTGCAACAAAGCAATATATTCTCTTACAGAAAAGCAGAGACAGGAGGGGAAACATGGCACAAAAAGGCAATGATGAAATCACTGAAATGTGAATGGCCCATTACATAGACTTTTTAAAGCTGTAATTTAATATTGGGATACATATGGGGAATGTTTCAATCATTGTTTGCGGTTTTACATCTGACAGAGCAGCTTAGGACATTGCATATAACAAAGTCATGTGATAAATCTAGATGTCCACTCGTGGTGCCTGGTCTTGCAGAGTCTCCAGCATCTTACAGGTTAGTGTTTGCATCATCCATAAATCTATCACTTGCTGAGGCTCCATTAGACTAATGAAAGCCGCAATGGTTGCACTGTATGAGAGACATTACGAAGTGAATATTCATATGAATTTATACACATGCACATTTCCATATAGATGCTATCCCGCCGGTGCCCTCAGTCTGCCAGCATATAATCTAAGTAACACAGTAAGCGGGTGGAGGATGCAAACCCACTCCAAAGGACACTGCGCATGACAGATTTGAGAAGAGGAGTGCACAGGTGCAGGAATTGGGCCGGGAGACGTGGATCAGGAAGATGGTGGCTTACTGAGGGAGGTCGGGAGGAGCCGCTTGACTCGGCCGTAGAGGCCACCCCCCAACTGACTCGCTAGCTTCTCTGCCTGGATACCACGCGAGAATCAAAGTTAATTTTACCGGCTTCTGTGGGGTTTTTTTTAGGTAGAAGAAGGGTGACCTTGTGTCATTAAGGCTCTATGGGAACCTATCAATACTTTTGTTAGTTTTTTTTAATGAAAAAGGTGCCGAGAGTTTCCATTTAAAAGAAAATCTTTTAGCAAAATCAGTCACCTTGCCTGGACATATGATAATCTTCTTATATTTGTTATTCATAGCTTCCTTCTGTGTAAAATCAACTTATAAAGTTCTGCTAATAAGCCCGAAAGGCAATGGGTGTGTTATCAGAGCCCCTCTGTGCTGCAGCTTCACAGATTGTTACACTCTGAAGGAGCACTTCCCCCTCCCACTGTGTGCTCACTATGTTACCTGCTGCTCCACAGTGTAACTACAACTTGTGAAACAAGAGCACAGACAACCATCTTCCACCTCCTCCTGTCCTAACGTGACTACTAACCATTATAATCATGTTCCCTGGATAAAGTGGCACCACCCCAACATCTGAACTTTTCAATACAAATGGAGGCAGTCTTGGCACGCACACACCCTTTGCACCCGTTTCCTTTGGCAGTGCTCTCGGTGTGCTGAAGATCTGGAGAAAATTGCGTACCTCAACAGATTTTATGTGTTTGAAATTCACGCTCAGAGCCTGCCCTTCACCTCGTCTATTTACCAAAATAATCTTCTTATTAATAAGAGACTTTTCTCCTGAGGGTGCGTTCACACGTTGCAGTTAAAACTGCATCGCAACTAGTTTTGGGGTGGTTTTAGGTGCAGTTTTGTTAATTTCACAGGTGAAAGACATGAACTGAACGGGTGAATTAGATTTTGAAGGAGAAAGCTGTACCACACATTTCATTCACCTGTTGATTTGATGTCTTTCACTTGTTAAAATAAGTACCACCTAAAACCAACCCAAAACTAATTGCGATGCAGTTTTAACTCCAACGTGTGAACGCACCCGAAGAGACTTTTGCATACTCTTCGCATGTTTCATTAGATATGCATTTTATGCACAGTGGGGGGAGCTACCCCAGAATGCAGATGGGTTCACACCCAAACAGTTGCATCTGGGAAGAAGCAACACATATTCTGCATTGTATACTGGACCACTGTAACAACCCTTGAACATAAGAACATACAACACACATTGGACACCCCTTCCTTCTCATATATTGCCGGAAGGAACCTCATTGCTCTTGTTTCATATGACCCTATGTGTTTGTATATGCACGGTGAAATGCTGCACAATATGATGGCGCTATATATATTTATATATGCATGTATAAAGATTTATCATTATTGTATTAGAATAAAGAACAAAATCTGTGCATATTGTCTGCATGGATTTCATACAGATTTCACATGCGGCGGAAAAGGCAGATTCCTTTATTATCGCAATGCAATAATTATGCATGAAAAACAAAACTCTTCTACACTACTTTAGCAAACATTGCACTTATCTGAATGCTACTGTATTACATAGCAGAGACCACAAAGAAATCACATGGTTTGTGTATTGTCTATACACGAACCATATGTCAGGACCACGTACACGTACTGGCTATACGGAAACACAGCATACGTGTCAGGACCACGTACACGTACTGGCTATACAGAGACACAGCATACGTGTCAGGACCACGTACACGTACTGGCTATACAGAGACACAGCATACGTGTCAGGACCACGTACACGTACTGGCTATACAGAGACAGCATACGTGTCAGGACCACGTACACGTACTGGCATACAAGAGAACACGCATACGTGTCAGGACCCCGTACACTACTGGCTATACAGAGAACAGCATACGTGTCAGGACCGCGTACACGTAACTGGCTATACAGAGACACAGCATACGCGTCAGGACCACGTACACGTACTGGCTATACAGAGACACAGCATACGGCAATACGCGTCAGTGACCACGTACGCTTATGGCTATACAGAGACACAGCATACGCGTCAGGACCACGTACACGTCTGGCTATAACAGAGACACACATACGCGTCAGGACAGCGTACACGTACTGGCTATACAGAGAACCAGCATACGGTTCAGGACCACGTACACGTACTGGCTATACAGAGACACAGCATACGTTCAGGACCCTACACGTACTGGCTATACAGAGACACAGCATACGCGTCAGGACCACGTACACGTACTGGCTATACAGAGACACAGCATACGCGTCAGGACCACGTACACGTACTGGCTATACAGAGACACAGCATACGCGTCAGGACCACGTACACGTATGGCTATACAGAGACACAGCATACGTGTCAGGACCACGTACACGTACTGCATACAGAGACACAGCATACGTCAGGACCACTACACGTACTGGCTATACAGAGACACGCATACGGTCAGGACCACGTACACGTACTGGCTATACAGAGACACAGCATACGTGTCAGGACCACGTACACGTACTGGCTATACAGAGACACAGCATACGGTCAGGACCACGTACACGTACTGGCTATACAGACACAGCATACGCGTCAGGACCACGTACACGTACTGGCTATACAGAGACACAGCATACGCGTCAGGACCACGTACACGTACTGGCTATACAGAGACACAGCATACGCGTCAGGACCACGTACACGTACTGGCTATACAGAGACACAGCATACGTGTCAGGACCACGTACACGTACTGGCTATACAGAGACACAGCATACGCGTCAGGACCACGTACACGTACTGGCTATACAGAGACACAGCATACGCGTCAGGACCACGTACACGTACTGGCTATACAGAGACACCATACGTCAGGACCACGTACACGTACTGGCTATACAGAGACACAGCATACGTGTCAGGACCACGTACGTCTGGCCATACAGAGACACAGCATACGTGTCAGGACCACGTACACACTTGCTATACATGAGACACAGCATACATGTCAGGACCACGTACACGTCTGGCTATACTGAAGACACAGCATACATGTCAGGACCACGTTCAGCCTATATGGAGGCACAGCATACATTCAGGACCACATACACGTACTGGCTATACGAAGACCAGCATACGTAAGCTATAGGGAGACACAGAGTACTGTACATTTCCACATCCGCATAGATATACACTGACACGACTACTCACCTCATCCAGGTGACAGTCCTCGGTTCTCCTCAGCATGGAACATCCCGCGGGCTCCGCCACCACCTGTCTCCTCTCACACTGCTCCCGCGCCGCCCTGACGCAGCTAAAATACAGCCCCCACAGACAACCAAAACAACGAGCCAGACCGGCCAATCAGCGGCCTCCCCGTGACGTCACGCCACTTCCACTTATAAAGCGGAAGAAGGAAGCGGAGGATCACGTGCTCCTCCAGGAGCTCTGACATGCCGGCGGGATGGAGAGTGAGTACACCCGAGGCTTGCTGAGACGTGTAGTCCCCGCCTGCACGCCCAAGGGAGCTGTGTTACAGTGTGTGGGGACGCGGGAGTGCGGCCTCTCATCACCTTACTTCAGGCAGATATAACTCTAATTCACTGGAGCGCAAATTTTGACATTGGGCCTTAATTGTATTTTGAAGTTCCCTAGGATCTTGTTTCCTTCTTGAGTTGGTCATTGATCATTGGGCTCTGGTGTCCTGGGTATACGGGCCCCAGGGGCACATCTGCAGCTGGTGCCCTGATTCCCTCCTGGCACTGGGATGGGGAAGGTTCCCGTTGCTGTCGCGGCGTCTTCTCTCCGGTAAAAAAGGTGAGGCCGAGGTGGAGGAGACACATCACGGTCGTGAATAATCCGGTCTTGTTTGGCCACAGATTACAAAGATGCAGACGTGGCCGGACCAACTACTTCATCAAGGTAATGGCGAGATGTGTGGGATGATGGGGGTGGTATGTGGTGCGGGAAAGCTGGGAGTTGTAGTGGTGCGGGGCGGCTGGGAGTTGTGTACGTGTTGCAGGTATGCTGGGAGTTGTAGTGGTGGCAGCTGCTGGGAGTTTGTAGTGTGCGGGGCAGCTTATAGGTGTAGTAGTGTTGGGCAGCTGGGAGTTGTATTGGTCAGGGCATGCGGGGTTGTAGTAGTGCGGTATACTGGGAGTGTAGTTGGTGCAGGCAGGCTGGGAGTTGTAGTGGCGCGGGCAGCTGGGGGAGTTGTAGTAATGCGGGGTTACTGGAGTTGTACGTGGTGTGGTGAAAGCTGGAGTGTAGTGCACGGGCAAGGCTGGGAGTTGTAGCAGTAAGGGGTAATGCTGGGAGTTTGTAGTTGTGCAGGGGCAGGTGGGAAGTTGTAGCAGTACGGGTATCTGGGAGTTGTAGTGGCGCGGGGCGCTGGGAGTTGTAATATGCGGGGGAGGCTGGGAGTTGTAGTGGCGCGTGCCAGCTGGGAGTTGTAGCAGTGCCGGGGTACTGCTGGGAGTTGTAGTGGTGCATGGCATGCTGGTAGTTGTGTGGCGCGGGGCAGGCTGGGAGGTGTATATGCGGGGTATGCTGGGAGTTTGTAGTTGCGCTGGCCCGGCTGGGATTGTTATCGTGTCTGGGTATGCTGGGATTGTGTGGGGGCAGGGCATGCTGGGAGTGTAGTGGCGCGGGGCAGGCCTGGGAGTTGTAGTGGCGCTGGCAGGCTGGGCGGTGAATAATATGCGGGGTAATTTGGGAGTTTGTATGGCGCGGGGCAGGCGGGATTGTGCAGTGCGGGGCTGCTGGGGTTGTAGTGGTGCAGGGCATGCTCTCTCCTCACAGACTGCTCACTACCCCGCACCCCCTCTCTCCTCACCCCCTCCTCCTCTCTCTCACAGACTGCTCACTCCCCTCCACCTCTCTCCTCACAGACTTCTCACTACCACCCCCCTCTCTTCCTCCCCCCCTTATCTCCTTATACTTCTCACTCCCCTCCCACCTTCCATTCCTCACCTCACGTTCATCCCCTGGGCCATCCTCTCCCCCGTCTCTCCTCCCTCTCCTCCCCCTCTCCTCCTCACTCTCCTCCCCCTCTCCTTAGACTGCTCACTCCCTCCCCCTTCACTCCTCACAGACGCTCACTACCACACCCCTCCTTTCCTCCCCCGTCCTCCTCTCTCCTCACAGAGACTGCTACAACCCCTCCCCCTCTCTCCTCACTCCCCTCCCCCTCTCTCCTCACAGACTGCTCACTCCCCTCCCCCTCTCTCCTCACTCCCCTCCCCCTCTCTCCTCACAGACTGCTCACTACCCATCCCCTTCTCTCGCTCACCTCCTCCTCCTCTCTCCTCACAGACTGCTCACTCCCCTCCCCCTCTCTCCTCACTCCCCTCCCCCTCCTCTCTCAAGACTGCTTCCTCTCCACCCCCTATTCCTTAGACTGCTCACTCCCCTCCCCCTCACAGACTGCTCCCTACCCACCCCCTCTCTCCTCACTCTCCTCCCACTCTCATCCTCACTCTCCTCCCCCTCTCTCCTCACAGACTTCTCACTCCCCTCCCCCTCTCTCCTCACAGACTTCTCACTACCCACCCCCTCTTCTCCTCACCCCCTCCTCCTCTCTCCTCACAGACTGCTCACTACCCACCCCCTCTCTCCTCACCCCCTCCACCCCCTCTCCTTGACTGCTCACTCCCTCCCCCTCACAGACTTCTCACTACCCACCCCCTCTCTCCTCACCCCCTCCCCTCTCTCCTCACAGAATGCTCACTACCCACCCCCTCTCTCCTCACTCCCCTCCCCCTCCTCCTCACAGACTGCTCACTACCCACCCCCTTTCCTCACCCCCTCCTCCTCTCTCCTCACAGACTGCTCACTCCCCTCCCCCTCTCTCCTCACCCTCTCTCCTCACTCCCCTCCCCCTCTCCTCACCCTCCTCCTCCTCTCTCCGCACAGACTGCTCACTCCCCTCCCCCTCTCTCCTCACTCCCCTCCCCCTCTCTCCTCACAGACTGCTGCCTCTCCACCCCCTCTTAGACTGCTCACTCCCCTCCCCCTCTCTCCTCACTCCCCTCCCCCTCTCTCCTCACAGACTGCTGCCTCTCCACCCCCTCTCCTTAGACTGCTCACTCCCCTCCCCCTCACTCCTCACAGAATGCTCACTACCCACCCCCTCTCTCCTCACTCTCCTCCCCTCTCTCTCTCCTCCCCAGACTGCTCACTACCCACCCCCTCTTTCCCACCCCCTCCTCCTCTCTCCTCACAGACTGCTCACTCCCCTCCCCCTCTCTCCTCACCCTCTCTCCTCACTCCCCTCCCCCTCTCCTCACCTCCTCCTCCTCTCTCCTCACAGACTCCTCACTTCCCCCTCCCCCTCTCTCCTCACTCCCCTCCCACCTCTCTCCTCACAGACTGCTGCCTCTCCACCCCCTCTCCTTAGACTGGTCTCACTCCCCTCCCCCTCTCTCCTCACTCCCCCTCCCCCTCCCTCTCTCCTCACAGACTGCTGCTCTCCACCCCACCTCTCCTAGACTGCTCACTATCCCCTCCCCCTCAACCCTCACAAATGCTCACTACCGCACGCCCCTCTCTCCTCACTGCTCCTCCCCTCGTCTCCTCACAGACACTGCCTCACTTACCCCCCCCCTCTTTCCTCCCCCCTCCTCCCCTCTCTCCTCACTCTCCCTCCCCCTCTCTCCTCACTCCCCTCCCCCTCTCTCCTCACAGACTGCTCACTACCCACCCCCTCTCTCCTCCCCCTCCTCCTCTCTCCTCCACAGACTGCTCACTCCCCCCCCCCTCTCTCCTCACAGACTTCTCACTACCCACCCCCTCTCTCCTCACCCCCTCCTCCTCCTCCTCACATACTGCTCACTCACCGTTCCTCTCTCCCTCTCACTCCCCTCACAGTACTGCTCACTCGCAACCCCCCTCTTCTCCTCAGACTTCTCACTTCACTCCCCTCCCCCCCTCTCCTCACAGACTGTCACATCCCCTCCCCCCTCTCCTCCAGCACTGCTCACTCCCCTCCCCCTCTCCTCCTCACAGACTTCTCACTACCCACCCCCACCCCAATCCTCCTCCCCCACCCCCTCCTCCTCTCTCCTCACATACTGCTCACTCACCTCTCCCTCTCTCCTCACAGACTGCTCCTCCCTCATCCCTCACAGACTGCTCACTCTCCAACCCCCTCTCTCCTCACAGACTGCTCACTCCCCTCTACAATCTGAGGCACAGAAAGTATGATCTATAAGTGAAGGGGATATAAATGTAAAGGGAAATAACCATTAACCCCTTAAGGACGCAGCCTGTTTGGCAGGTAAGGCTCGCACTTTTTTTTGAAATTTGACATTTCTTCTTCCTGTGTACTAACTTTTTGACCTCTTTTACTATTCCAAAGCGCTTCTTAGATTGTTTTTTTCCCCACCATTGTACGCATTTTAGTGGTATGTTGGCTAGATCATTTTTGCAGGTTTAATTTACAAAAAAAAGAAAAAAATGATGAATTTTTTAGAAAAATTTGCCATTTCGAATTCTAAATCACCGCGTGTTTTCAGGCAGATAGATTTTACCACCTAATAAGTTGCTGAATAACATTTCCCATTCGATCTACTTTACATTTTCATAATTTTTTGAAATGTTTGTATAATTTAATTTTGCCGTCACGCGACTACAAATCGAATAGCGATTTTCCGTATTTTTCGGAATTGAACCTATTTTGGGGATAAATACTTGTTTGAAATCAATTTTTACATATTTAGTCAACAAACCCCCTATATCTCCAACCCATTTTCAAATCTGCACCCCACAAACTATCAGAAGACACTAGCATTTTACAAAGATTGTTAAACACCCCTTGAGATCTATCTTCATAAAGTATTGAATCACAATGCGTTGAAATTTAGAATGGTCAAATTTGGCGTTATACGTTCATTAGCCCAAATTTCACTTTCCAAAGATAAAGAGAAAACTCCACCTAAAATTTGTTCTACAATCTCCTGAGTGCAGCGACCCCCACACGTGGCCGTTACTTGTGTTATATGGGGGCACAGCGAGGCGCAAAGGGAAGGATGGACCTGCAGCTGCCAGGATTTTAGTTTCTGGTTGCCCACCCTTTTGAAGGCTATAAAATTTTCGCTTTTCCGTTATTTGGGTCATGTGACGAGCATTTTTTTTGCGGGAACGAGAATGCTTTTTCCCAGTGTTGCCAAATTTTGGGTTGGTATCACCACTATTGTTGAAAATTGTGGAACTTTTTTTGAGAGGCAGAGAGAAAGCATCAATTCTGTACTGGTTTTTTTACTTTTTTTTTTTTTCGTGTACAACCGTATACCTAATAATCCTGTTTCTTTTAGTCTATGGGTCGTACGATTACGGGGATACCCGAACATTATTTTTTCTTATTTTTACTAATTTACCAAATAAAACCCAATAAAATCTATCCATTTTTTGCATCGCTGTCTTCACAAGTGGCATAACATTGTTACGTTTTTGGCTACGAGCTGGTCGATGGCTTGTTTTTGCGGGACATGTTGTTCTTTGCAACAATATCATTCTGGGTACATATGTTTTTGTTGATCACTTTTATTGCATGGTTTTAGTGGGATATATAGGTAAAAATCATAATTTTTGGCGGGTTTTTAAAACGTTTTTTTTACGGCTTCATCATATGGTTCAATCAGTTATTAGTTTTATCTAATGGATTGGTCGACGCGTGATACTATATATGGGGGTTTTGTGTTATGATTTAGACTTTTTTGAGCGTTCTATGTCCTCTTATATGTTTTTGGGCTTATTGGCATTTTTATGATTTATAAAGTAGTTTTTATTGAAAAACTTTTTTTTTTTTAACTTTTTTTTACATATCACCATGGTATAATGAACAAGCAATCATCTGTTGCTTGTTCTATGAAATACTACTGCAATACATGTATTTGGCAGGGTATTATCATGCCAGCCATTCAATATGCATAGGCTGACACTTTGCCTTTAAGATGACGTCACAGACGCCATCTTAAAGGTAACCCTCCAGGCTTCTCTGGGGTCCCGATTTCGGACCCCAGAGGTCCAAAACACGATCGGCCCCCCCGAAAACGTGCGGGGGGGGCGTCGTGGTGCGACCCCCATAAGGCATTTTAAATGCCGGCGGTCCCGCGTTGACCCGCGGCATTTAAACTGGTTAAACACCCGGCTATCGGAGCCCACTCCGACCGCGGGTGTTAGCCGGTGATTTCAGCGGTGATTCCGTTGAAATCCCGCGGCTAACGATGCCCGGTTTCGGCTGCTAAGTACAGCGCTGAAACCCGCATCGTCCTCTGCGCGTAGCTTTACTGGGCTGAAGCGCTATTCGCTTGGGACTCCGCGCAGTAGCAGCTACGGCGCAGAGCGCTAAGGGGTTAAAGAGGTTTATATGTTGCTGAGATGCATTGTGGGATATTATATGGGGCTATAAGGGGTTGGCAACAGAAAGGAGCATTTTGCTTTGTGGGGGTTATTAAGGTGGATATTATACTGTGCTTGGAGGTGGGGCATGGGGTGGTACAATGGGCGTGGTTTAGGAAAAAGGGAGGGTCTTTTTGTCCTTCTAGCTCTACCCTATAAGTTGGGAATAACATTCCCTCGTCTGGTCCGGGTCGGTGACGGGCAGTACATCCACCTGCGCCTGTTCCAGACCCTCCCCCACGCGGGCTAGACCCTCAGCCTGACCGCCGCGCAGACCGAGAAGAACATGGAGGATGAGATCGTCTTTTTCCAATAATTATCATCTCCTATAACAAGATGGGTCCTTATGTTATGGCTCCTGTCGGCTCCATTGTGGGGGTTTGGGGTGGTCCCCTCTGTAAGTCATCAGGGTGTGGTGGGAGCTCCCCCTCTTTCGTTCATCGCTGTGGTTTGTTTGGCCCCCCTCCTTTCTTTCATCTGTGTTGTTGCCCACCTCTCGGTCCGTCATCGTTTTTGTGGTGTGTTCACGCCCATCTTCTCAGTCATCGTGGGGGGGGGCCCCTCTCTCAGTCATCGTGGGGGGGGGCCCCCTCTCTCAGTCATCGTGGGGGGGGCCCCCCTCTCTCCAGTCATCGTGGGGGGGGGCCCCCTCTCTCAGTCGAGGAGACACTGGATGATACAATGTGACACGAGACGCATCATAAGGGATAAAATCCAGGATATTCACATAAGGAAGGAACCGGCAGCTCTGGACAAGATGAAAACCTCTTCTAAGCATCACACACCCGGGGATTCTGGGAAATATGCAAAGACACTTTCCATTCACCTCCCTTGTGCCCTCCCTCCAGTGCAGCGTCAGTAAGTGTCTACCTACCTGCAGAGGCCTTAAATGGCAAAGTCTCCCTAAGGAGTCTTATTACTTCCTGACCCGTTTAACTTCTGGGTGTAATATCTTATCGTCAGGACCACGTACACGTACTGGCTATACAGAGACACAGCATACGTGTCAGGACCACGTACACGTACTGGCTATACAGAGACACAGCATACGTGTCAGGACCACGTACACGTACTGGCTATACAGAGACACAGCATACGTGTCAGGACACGTACACCGTACTGGCTATACAGAGACACCGCATACGCTGTCAGGACCACGTACACGTACTGGCTATACAGAGACACAGCATACATGTCAGGACCACGTACACGTACTGGCTATACGAAGACACAGCATACATGTCAGGACCACATTCAGCCTATATGGAGACACAGCATACATGTCAGGACCACATACACGTACTGGCTATACGAAGACACAGCATACGTAGAGCCTATAGGGAGACACAGAGTACTGTACATGTCACGACCATGTACACCTTATACGGAGTGACACCATACATGTCACGACACGCATAGATAATACACTGACACGACTACTCACCTCATCCAGGTGACAGTCCTCGGTATCTCCTCAGCATGGAACATCCCGCGGGCTCCGCCACCACCTGTCTCCTCTCACACTGCTCCCGCCGCCCCTGACGCAGCTAAAATACAGCCCCCACCAGACAACCAAAACAACGAGCCAGACCGGCCAATCAGCGGCCTCCCCCGTGACGTCACGCCACTTCCACTTATAAAGCGGAAGAAGGAAGCGGAGGATCACGTGCTCCTCCAGGGAGCTCTGACATGCCGGCGGGATGGAGAGTGAGTACACCCGAGGCTTGCTGAGACGTGTAGTCCGCCCTGCACGCCCAAGGGAAGCTGTGTTACAGTGTGTGGGGACGCGGGAGTGCGGCCTCTATCACCTATAATAACAGTGAAGCGTTTAGTCTTACTCATCGCTCTGGAAATTTTTGAAACCAATCTGGGGTCCGGCCCACTGTCACCTTGTCCAGTACTGCTTCTCGCTGCCTGACATCACCTATGGCCCTGGTGAAGAGGGGAAAAAAATAAATGGTTAGCTGTTATGTGCTGGAGGTTTCTACCACTCATCCACAAGGTGTTCCATCTGCCTCAGGCAAGCTCCTGGGACATACACATGTGGCTGTAGATCCCTGTATATCTGACCACAGCTCAAAAGAAACGATTCAGTCCACTGCAGGAAGATGACTAAACCTTTCCCGTGTATTTGCACATTCCAGGCAACCCCTTTAATTAAGGTTTATAGCATAAGATGACAATAAGGGAGATATAGATTTTTTTTTTTTTGCCCATAGTTAGCAATCAAGCACAGCTTCCAATTGTCTAAAAGTGCAACAAGAAATTAAAATGTACATCATTGCATATACATGGGCTAGGGTCAACATGGCCAGCAAATGCATAAGAATTATCATCTATTGCCAGGCTTTGCTCGCTAATTAGAGAATTGAAAGGTACCACCTGGTGTGACAGATATAATTCTCTACAGATGCCATTTTTGTCTTAGCAGGGGGGTTTTGTTGTACACTCAGAAGCTATATTGTAAAATGTCTATTCATCTCATGATTCAAACATCACTTTTGTTTTATCTACTCAGAGACAGTTCTGTCCTTCTCTTTTGTCCTATATATTTGCTTCTGCATTGGCTTATCTTATGTTTTGGCCTCACTGAGGAGCCATTGGTGTCGTCTTCTCAAGACTTTAATAAAAACATTCTTCCTGGAGAAAGTGCTCAGAGTGAGAAATAATATGTAAAGTTCATCTGCGTGTTTTGGGAAAGAGAATTCATGGGAGATATTCGATATGGCCAATAGCATTGCTGTATTCTTTCACCTTTTCACGCCCCTATGAAGCTGATTTTCTGTGTTTTTATATATGTGGCTGAGTGTGAATCTGCATTTTCTAAGATATTGGTGTGTCTTGGTTTCTGCTCTTATCCTGGTACCAGGAGCTGTATTTGGCTAGAAAGAGTTAATTCGAAAGTCTCCTTACAACTTTAGGCGGTTTAAGCCCTAGATAAAGATCTTTTACGCTGGCAGCTAGCGGCACCTGCTGTATAAATCAAAGTTGATGCATATGCAAAACTAGATAACAATTACAAGTTTTGTTTTGTTTTTTTTAATAAAGCAAATAAACCATATATAACAGGGCACCATTGATAAAACCACTTGAAAACACATATATAAATGTACATTACATCTCGGGCTTAACGAGTGATGGCCCATAACCCTCCCTGTAAACACTGTCACAAAAGGGCTAGTGCCACTATAACAGATAAATAAGCCAGTACAAATCTGTAAGCTATATCATTCGATTTCGCCATCACAAGAAATCAATATTTAGTAGAACAATACCCATGGAGTGCCAATAATAAATGGCTTAGGCAGACAAGGGGGAGAGAAGCAGACCCCACACAATAGTGACTTCCTCTGGGGTAAGTGAAGAAAATAATGCAAATGCGCTGTATAAGTACACACACCTCAGCTGTACCCTGTAACGCAGGACTGGAAACCTTGGTTTGTCACATATATTTACCTTCACAAGACACATCGTGTACAGAGAATGTTGTCTTGACCAACATAAGTGTGTTCACACGTTCAGGTTTTCTGATGCAGTTTTTGAGAAGCAAAAGTGAACATTTAATGGTTGAGTGTTTAATTGGGAAATACTACTCCTCTTTCATCTCTTCATTTCTGGTTTTGACGACAAAAACTGCATCAAACCTGAACATGGGAACAAAGCCTCCTAGATGCTGGTGTTGGAAGAAGATGACTGTGGAGGAAGTGCTTCATATAGTAATGCTGCACAGCCTTCAATCATTATTGTGTGCTCATTAGTCTAGATCAGTGATGGCGAACCTTTTAGAGACCAGGTGCCCAAGTAACAACCATAACCTAATTATTTACCATCAAATGCCAATATGACAATTTAAACAGTAAATTATTGCTCCTTGTTATTCCAAAACATTCAATCAGATCGACCTCCTTAGTATAGGAAATAAAGTTCAATAAAGTTGAAAGCGGGAGAGCTTATTCAGACATAATTGTTGTTACTCTCCAGGGTACAGGAAGAATAATGGGGACAGCAAGGGAACCTCAAAAGATAATCTTGCCCTGTTCACACCTTCTCACGCTTCTTGTAGTTCCGATCAGTGAAGGATGTGTCACCTTAAAAAAAGCGTTAAATCTAGAACTGCAGGAAGATTCAAGCCTTGTCTGATGAACTTTGTCTTGGGGTGCCCACAGAAAGGGCTCTAAGTGCCAGCTCTGGCACCCGTGCCATAGGTTCACAATCACTGGTCTAGACTACCAGTCCCTATAGGAGTCCATAGTACTAAGGAATAGTAACTCATGTGTAATGCAACTAATAGAAAAGTGTACTTGCATTAAAATATTTTTAAACTCCCTTTTTTTCTGTAAAACTTTTAGGTAAATGTACAGTTACTCCTAAAAAATCAGCATTGACGGGAAGTGCAAGAAAGATCAAAGACAATGCTGCGGACTGGCACAACCTGATGCTAAAATGGGAGAGCTACAACAACACAGCATTCAGTGCTGCAAACAAAATTGTCAATCTTAAAATAAGTTCATTGTAAGTGTTTAAGGCCAGTTTTATGTGGGACTCTCAGTGACAGTCAGATTTCCCAGACTGAATGTTGTACGGGTGAGGTCACACAGTGCATTCTTGGTGGGTTTTTAAATGCAGTTAAACCGCATGCATTTTTGGTGAAATACTGCAACCTTTCCTTTCTGGGAATATGGCGTTGTGCTGTACCCACATGACAGCATGTGTTTTTCAATGGACTGAAAACGCATGCTTAAAAACGGACCAAAAACGCCACGTGTGCATCACCCATTGCCTTTCCTGCACACAAGCTTGGACTCTATCTGAGCTACATCAAAGGATTCATATTCTCTATAATCTGGCTCATGCACCATGACTCACTGTATTGTGACCATGCACAATAGAAGGCTATGTGGGCCGTCCTCTAGCTGTAGTTTGTGCGGCTAGCACACAGCCTTTGTATATGGAACCTAACATGCAGCAATATGTCAGTCTGAGAGATGTCATCCAAATAAATCACGTGTGGGGGACAGTAAAGCAATAACCTGCATTGCAGCAATTGGTCAGTGGATGTTTTACATCATTTACCCTACAGGCTAAGGGGGAAGTTGCATACAGATGTGAATAGGAATTATGTTGATATTCCCCTTTTTAAATTCATTATTTTCCTAGATCACATGAGAAGATGTTACTAGATGACACAGAGACTCCTCGTGATAGCACAGATAAGGAAGAACTGGAAAAATTATGCTCTGAACTACTGGAGCTGTTCGAGAAACAGGTTGTTGCTTCCTCCCACTTCCTTCTTTTTTCTCTCTATTTTGCAGATTATTAAATGTTTTATTTATTTTTTCCATGCAGCAACAGATCCAGCTGAAAATGGAGAAGCTGACATCAACTTTTAAAGGCGTGTGTGATCTTGAAGCTTACCAGTGCAGCGGTGATATTCCCAGGCCTATACTTTTCCATACATGGCCTACAAATCTGTTTTGTGAGTATTTGAAATTGAGGGCTTGTCGTTTCGCAACTTTAAGTATCTTTAGAATGAGCTCAGATCTATTTTGTTCCCTTGTTGCTGTTGAGAAAGCTATGTTATATATGGGTCATGTGGGGTTACTGATTTATCTACTGGTTAAACTCTTTAAAATAGTATTCTAACCTATGCCAGGGGGCATACATTTTACCGAAATGGAGAGTAGGAGTGGTGACCCCTCTCCATTGCGATGCATGGCGCCGTAAGACAGGAAAAGATAGAACATGCCCTAACTTTTCCACGTGTACGGTGCCGCACGTGTGCCCATTGCCGCAAGCTTGCGGTTATATACGTTCCCCAACGGTTGTGTGAATGTAGTGGTTTCACATTGGCGTTTTTCCACATTGGTGATTTTTCACTGAACCCGTTTTGGCTTATGGACACATACAGATTGGTTTTCTCTTCCTGGCTGCAGTGATTTTTCACTGATGTCTTAGTGGCCCATAACCTTCAATTTTCTTTTTCACGCTTCAGTTTTTTCAGTGATCAGTTTAGAACCTATTCAGTTTTTTTTCCACTGATCCACTATCAGTGAACACAAAAAGAAGTGTGAAAAAGCCCTTTGAAAAGAATGGTTCAGTAAGACAAGTGCAATATCACTGAAGTCAGGAAGAGTAAACCAATCTGCATGTGTCCATAAGTCAAAATGGGTTTAGTGAAGAATCACTGATGTGAAAAAAGCCCACCAATGTGAAACCACCCTAATGATAAGTGGTCCTTTATACTGCAACAACTGTTGCAAACTGGGAACTATAATCATGCACCCTTGTGGCTCTTCTCTGTATTGACATGTTATATTTCATACTTACTTTGTCTGCTTTAGTCCAATAAACTTGATTGAACCATAATAGTAAGTGGTAAGATATTGCTTGAATATGCCATTAGACATAGCCCAGCAGCACACATCCGTGGTCAGTCTGATTGCATTTCCGGACAGACCACAATGCTGTATGTGTATTTCTGACTGGAGTCTAAAACCTGGTAATCTGAAGCTGGTCCACCACAATTCTTATTCTTAATACATTTATATAGCCGGTGTGTAGCCTGTAGTACTCAAGTAAAGCATGTTGAGTGACAATAACAAGCATGGCAGCTATTCAGTGTATAGTACTGTGGCTTTTATACATCAGAGACAGTAGAACATTTCCAACACTTGGCCTCTTCATTTAGCAGAGTTGCCGAATTTTAGACTAAGGACCTCTATACTAAGGCCACATGTGGCAGTAGAATTGCGATCAGTAACTAGCACCAGGTTTTTGCATAGTTACATGCAAAACGTGAAAATTGGGTAAAGCCCCACCTAGGGGATGGGCAGATTTTTCTATAAGATACTTTCTAAAAATATGCAGATGAGCCACATAATATATGCACTACTCGACTTATTGCAGCCTGGTCCCGCCCGTCGCTCACACAGACAGACAATGACTTGATGATCGATGGGCAAAACCAGGCTGCAAAGCAAAGAGATGGCGGAGCCAAGAGGGGCTTTGGTGACGTAGACTAGAGCACCTCTGGCTCCTTTAGAAATAGACTTTCTAAAACTATGCAGAAGAATTCTCCCGTTCTTAGACATGAGAAAAATGTTGCCATACCCTAGATAAAAGAACGAGCATGCAAGTTTGGACATTAATTTAATGTCCTTTAATGGGAGCAATATAAATCTGCGTGCTGTAAGCTCCCTCAAACTTCAAAATGTAAGGTTTCCCCATCATCTCATAGTGAGTGGGCTTACACAGTGAAGGGTGTTTGTTTTTTTTTTTAAAGATAACTTTGCACAACCACTATGAAAGAAAATTCTCTGCAGGGTGCACTTAGTTTCAGCACCAGATAGGTGGTCCCAAGCCATCTGTTCACACCTACCTGACATTATGGACCCCTATTGGCATATTCAGGACCAAATTAAACCAACTATAACGGAATCCATTGTACCCCTGTTGTACCCCAAAAGAATGAAGCAATTGGTCGCACACGTGCACTGCTGCTGCATTCACAGTATATGGAATCTCAGTCAGTTCAGCCGCCTGCCCTATTCATCTAACTTGTTGTCACTGGTAACCCCTTTTAAGGCCTCCTGCACACAGCCGTAGGTTCAATATCTAGCAAATGTCATTGTAATGTATTTCAATGGGTTCACAAACATAGTTATTTCTGCGTCCCTGTGTGTGAGCCGACTGCAGTCTGTTCTCTAGTCATTGGCATGTGAGCTCACTCACCAATGACACGCAGATGTAAACATACCACTGGTCCTTTGCTTGCAATCCATAAAGAGCACACAGGGAGCCGAAAACTGTACATGTCAGCTTTGTAAACCTGTATAGACCTACTACTAAATTTGTATTTAGTTAGAAGCTGTAATTTGCAACTTGCTGAAATAAGTTTTTGTCATTTTGCAGATGAGACCTCCTTAAAAATGTCAGAAATGTACAAAAAAGAGATCTCCCTCAAGAAGACAATTGTTGGAGAAATAGCACATACTTCAGACCAGGACTTATTAATGGTCTATCTATCATGTTGGTTATATCAGCCCTTCATTGATAACAATATTAAAGTCTTATTAGAGAGCATGCTGCTAGAGACTGGGCATCGGCCCCTTTGAGGGGATATTCACATCTGATTCTAGATCAGTAGAATCGCAGCATCAGCTGCTTGGGAATGGGACTGATGCTGCGATTCCACTGATGTTGGCACTATATACTGCTCTAAGCTTTCTTGAACTGTATTATTGTATGCAAATTGAAGAAGGTCTACAAACCGATACGTCACGTCTTGTTGGCTGAAAAATGTATATGAATTAAAAAACAAATTTTCAAACTGCAACAGAATGGCTGGATCATTATCTCAGGGCGCAATTCTATACCAGACGTGGCATAGAATTGTATGCTGGCATGTCTATTATGGCTCTTTCAGGCAAGCATTTTGGACATCTGTATTCAATTTGTATAATTACATTTCAGGGATGCTATTCTATTCTGCAGGAAATATCACTGATGCAAGTGATGCAATATCACTGGCAGGCATGCTATATACTACTGGAGGCTTGCTGGCTGTATACTGGGGAGGCTGTGACCAATGCCTTCCCCACCCTAGGCTTATACTCAAGTCAATAGGTTTCCCAGTTTTTTTGTGGTAAAATGTTGTGCCTTGGCTTATACTCAAGTTTATATGGTATCTAGAAGTAATGCTTGATGGGAGCTGCCCTACAAGGTAGCCAAAGGAGGCATAGTTTTCCTTATGCCATCCTGGAAAACTTATTTGCATATTTTCCCAGAATCCCCTAGTGGAGCATCAATGACTCATAAGTCTCCATAAGGAGAACTCTTACTTCCTGCAGTTTGATATTGCAGGAACGTGTTATGATCTTCATCTGCCTGCTCTCATTCATGACCGATCACAGGAATAGATTACACGTTCATAATATAATGAAGACAAATTTCCAAGAAAATATCCATTTTATTTTTCATTTCAGATGGCCAGAGTAAAAAGACGAAAACATACACACTCCTATTTAATTCACCAAATTTCAAACCTGCCAAAAACTATTTTCCATATTGGAAGAAATCAGTCATTTTCTATTATGAAGTATCTATATTGGAAGACACTTTCTTAATGGAAAGATTTTATTACGCAGTTTTATGGCAGTTACATTTTTCCTACAACTGGCACAAGCTGGTAGTAGTAATGTATGCAATTCCTTTAAGCACATCCATTTACATGTTTAAAATTTCCAATTAAATCTGCATAAAATGCTGATATACTTGCTCCAAACAATATGCAGTTAAAATGTCTTAATGTGACTGCAAAGAGAACTATAGAGCCTTTACTGCAAAAAGGTCCAAAATAATACACGCAAAAGTGACTCAACATTGGATTTGAACTATTCCAGCTTCAGTAATATGAAACATCATATACATTCCTTACTGTATCTAATGAACTAGCAGCTTCAGATTCTCCCCAGGCTATAAACATTAAAAAACATAACAGGAAAAATTAAAGGAATGATGAGGATAAACCTTATGACTGAGTCCTTGTATACAGCCACTGGCAGCGTCATACAGCAGTGGTATATTCTGCTACCCACAACTGCATTAGAGTCCAGCAGTGTATGGAAAACTGTAAGATTGTCCTTGGCTTCTGTTAGGAGTCGCACATGACTTCTCTTGGATGTGCTCAGACTTGAGAGGACTTGGTAAAAGCAAAAAGACCTAAGCACACTCTTATCGATTGTCTTCAGCAACTAATAACATATCACTTTCCAGTTCTGATGCTCATTTTCTAAGCCCCTTTATGACCAACACAGCCAATATCTCTTGTCCTGATAGTAACAGTAGATAGTGTATATATCCACAGGATATTAGATTGCAAATTAGGCTTCTTTACGTGGCACTAGATAGTCAATGGCCATTACTCAAATAGTACAAATTGCATTTGTATGTTAGAGCTCACATTGGAAGTAACCTTAAGCCACAATTCACCCAGTGGAGGCAAGTGTGTTATTTTGGCCTTAGGTAAGATGAGTGACAGTTTTTTTTTTGGCTTTGTTTTCCCTATAAACACTTTCAAAGGTAAACTATTCAGTATACCTTAGCTTTACAATATGACCCTATAGGCAACATGAAACTATATACCCTTTGCCCTCGTACACACCACCATAATTTTTGGCCAGCACAATAGCTTTCCATGGGTTTTCAGAGGGCTTACAATGACATATCACAGGAGTGTCAAAGTAGTACAAAGATAATGTGGAAAGGCAAATCATGCCAGCTCCAGTCCCTTTCAGAAGTTGGCAGTGTTTGATATTATCCCTGTAGAGGAAGAATTTTACACTATGGAAGATGTTGGGAGTCATTGAATCCATCTCGCACCCCCCAGGAGTTCTACAGCAATAACCACCAGGGCACTCTCATACGTGTACAACCTTGAAGTGGAAGTGCAGCTATTTAATGTATTTTATTGGTAGATCCAAGCGGAATAACTAAAAGATGTAAATGGCAGCTGCAGAATGTAATAAACTGATTTTTCAGCAATTGAAATGGTTCACACAATAAGAGGTGTTTTCTGAACTTAAGATATTAATATCGCCCTCATAGAAAATGTGTTTCTTACAAGATTAGAAAACCCGATCTTTTGGGGGTTCTAGTTGTACCCTCAATCACCTGATGCACAACACAAAGAAGGAAAAGAGACGGGAACAAAACTGCTCCATTCTGTGTGTATAGTGGTCAGATCCGCTTCTGTTTATGTGACTGAGCTGTGGTGACTTGGTTCACATGCAGCATTTTAATTATGTTTTGAAGCACCACATGTTTTGTAAGTAAACAAATGCAAAACATGTGACTTTTGTTACTGATCACAAGATTCTCAGTAGAAACCCATCAGCAATTGGACCGAGACCCTGCGACTTTGAATAGCGATACAAAATGAACTTCTAACGCTGCATTTGAACAAAGCCTTATTTAAAAAGGAACCTGTCATGGCGATTTGGGATACTAAACCACCCACACATCCTTACAGACCGGTGGTTTAGTGTTTCAAATCGCCCATGATGATTTTTAAGTGATATGACAGGTCCTCTTAAAGCCCATTGCTCAAAAGTAAGTGTAATCAGTCAAACTTGCTCAATGGACCTGTAGGATTTGCCGGACCGAACCTAGGTTCACAGAACTGAATTCAGCACGTCGGATCAGTTCTGTGCTTCTAGGTTAAGTCCGGTCATTCCTGTAGCCGCAAAAAGCAAGTTTAGTAGACCAATAATTGACAAATATTATTTAGTTCTACTGCCCTGATGCTTTGTATATTTTTGCTTTGGACAAGATTTATTTAATATCTACATGGGGCTTTTCAATTTACATAAATATTAGCAACTCCAATGTAATCTTACAATGACATACATTGTCACAGTAGAAAGATGATGTGGGAGGGCACAGCTTTATAAAGTCCTGCAACTTTCTAATATACCTCGAGATCTCCGCTTGTACACAAACTACTTACACTTGTTTTCTAGTAGCTATTTAAACTACATATTGTCTACACTGAAACGCTGTACAAATATTTGAGATATAATAGTGATACGCCAATTTCTAGTTTAGACTAGATACACTTATAGCTGATTTACGAAATATTAGGTTTTTCTTCTTCAAAGTAAAAATCCTTCACTGACCGTAAATAAAACAAAATATATAAGAAAATTGCAGAACCTTTTATTACAGGATAATGAAGCTTTTACTATTCCTGTATATAACTATGTGCACGGTGTTCAAAACGATGATGCCTGGTCGACTGCTGCAGCAAAAGGACAATAGTGCAAATACAAAACTGCTACTTCGTACAAAATAAAACTCTCATAGAAAGGCTTTACAAATAAGTTATAGGATTCAATTTAGAAGAATATATATAGGAATTTTCCTACATTTATTTAAAAAAAAAAATCCAAGCATAGAAATCAGAAAAGTAACAGTCACCTCAGTGTGAGATGAATAGATTCACTTCCTCTCCATAAGTGCCACTATGTTATCCAGCTGTGTATTAGCAGGAGGCTCCATACCGTCATATACCACAACTGCCTCCGCCATTGTAGTTTCCTCTGCGCTATCAACAAATACCAGTTCTTGTCCATGGTGGAAGGTAAAAGGTTGTGTGCACTGGTCACTGGCAATGATGTCTGCGGAGATTAAGGTGTCTACTACACCTTGGAAACTTTCGTTTTGTGGCTTTTCAGCTATGGTGGTGGTAAGATCAGAAGGCAAGATGAGGCCATTGGCGGAAGCATGTGGACTTGGCTGATCATTATGGCTTTCTAGCAAAACCTCTTCAGCTTCTGTGTCCTCCTGTATAACTTGAGTCTGAATTGCATCCGTTTCCCCTGGGTGTTGATCGGAAATTTGCGTAGAAACACCAAATTCTGGAGAACTCATACCAAGCACAGATGCGTCCATTTCACATGGAATAGATTCTGGATTGGTAGTTATGTGTACTTTTTCAGCCTCTTCCTCTTTTTCACAAGATGATCCACCATCCATGGATGCAAAATCTGTGCATTCGATGTTATTGGTTAAAAAAAGAAAAAAAAAAAAAGTCTTTACATTGTTAAATTTTAATTTGTAGCTTAGTATATACAGCTGAGAATACTAGAGTGCGGTCACCTATGTGGTGATGACACTGTTGTCATCCCTAGAAGTATTATAAGTATTAGGATACTGCCACCTATAAACAGCCCTACCTACTAAAGTACAATATAACTGTTAGAAGGCCGATTTCAGAATCAGTGTTTTGGGGGCCTGTGGACTGGCAGCTTGTGCCAACATGATTTCAGATTCTTGGTATATAGGACAAAGTGTGTGCACCGGCAGGGGCAAGTGTCAGGAATGGTGCACAAAGGAGCAGTCATGATAAATCCCCCCCAATGAATGCAAATACAGGTGAATTTTGATGTATACTGAAGCTTCCAGTATACATAAATTTTCTGTATCCTTATGGCAGACATATTACAAGTGATCTATGATTCAAGTAGTCCCTGCCAGGCCAAGAAGCAGCACCAACACTGTCCTGCTCAGGGACCCAATACTGCCTCCTGTGTACAAGGAGCAAAACAAGAATTCAAACATCTTTTAGGTGTAGCCGCCTACCCATCGTCAGTTCTTCTTTATGGACCTCTGGAACATTCGTTAAAGTAACATCTTCAGATGAGCTGATAGTTTCTGGTTCATCCAGTTTTAATCGTTTAGATGGTGGCATCAGGTCGTCTTCTAAAGACTAAAACAGTGAACATAGAATACAATAGCTGGTCAATGACAGTTTGTCAACCATTAAAGGGGTTTTCCCACAAAACAAGTTGGGCCCAATCCACAGTATGAGACCCCTACAGATAAGAGAACAGGGGTCGGATTTCCCCACCCCGCCAGACCCCTAGTTGCCCCCCCGAGATAAGCAGAGTAGCCAGTCGCGCATGGCCGGGCTACCCCTTTCATCTCTATGCCGCTGACTAAGATTGCAGAGCACCGTACTTGTCAAGCTCCGTCAACTCCATAGAGATGAAAGAGGTAGCCCGGCCATGCGCACATCGGACCCACATTCTTGTGATCTGTGCGGGTCACCGAGACCCTCCCGCTGTGGATAAAGGCCAACTTGTTCGGTGGGAAAACCCAAGCAGCTACTTGAACCATCTTACCTTACTCTCATCTACCACTTGCATCTTCTCTTTTGTAGAAGGTGGGGAGGCTTCTACCATTTTTTCTGCAGAAATTCCTAGTGATGCTGCCACCTAGGGGAACATACAACACATTACACACTGATAGTGAGAGGGTGCACATTATACTTTTAAACCACACTTGTTTCCACCACCCTAGAAAACTCCAAAAATCACAGTGCAGCCCAGATACCACATGTGCACTTTGCAGGCTGCAAACAGGGCAACATGTTCCCATGTTTGTGACCCGTTTGACATCTTCAGGTAAGTGATGCTCACACTGCAAATGTCAATAGAAAATGACTGCCCATGCCGCAAAGGCGGGCAGGAATAGGACATGCTCTGTAATATGTGGCACAGGCAGTTAAAGGCATGAGCATGGAGCCTATTACTAGCACATAGCCCCGTTACACGTCTGTGTGAATGAAACCCAATACCACACAAAATAAATATTCACCGTTTCTTCTCTGGGCTCTGTATTGATAAAGTGTAATGACTGCTAATTGTGTCCTCCTGCTCCCTGATGGCCTTCACATTCAGGAAGGGGAAAGACACACGCAGTGCCATGCAGGGAGCAGGATACGACTAGGTACTTGTCACCCATTCTTATTGCTACACAGTTTACGGAAAAATAAAATATGGGAGCTGTATATTGTGCACCCCTTAATTAAAAAAAAAAATTGATGGTGTATCTATAAGATGCATAGCGTTTATTTGTGAGGTCTGACCCACCACCTTCCAATGGTCATGGAAGAGTTACTGCAAAGTAGAGGCCTAAACCTTCATTAATTGTGCCCATTATAAACTCACCTTACAATCTGTCACTTGAAGTGCCTGTCCAGTACTTAAATACTCTTGAGCCAAGATTCGGACCGCAGCATGCAATGTCTCAAGTTCTTTATAAAGGTGCGGAAACAAAGGCTTGTCCGGGTGTTCTTGTTTGACCTGTACAACATTGTATAGAACAGTGATGTATCACAATCATAGTAAAGTGACTGAACCATTGCCTAAGTATTACATTACAGTTAGATGATCTCGATTTCATTAAGGGGTTGCATCAAGTGGGTTTTGACTGCTTGGAGCACCAGTGATCTAGAGAACGGGAATCCGTTCTCACCAAGTTAATGAATTGGCAGGTCAAGCATGCAGCCTGCCCCTCCTGTCACTATTTTGTTTATCATGGTGGATTTTAGATTTCCTCTAAGAGGTATTCCAGTTTTTTATGATTTAATTTAACCCCTTTCAATCCAGTAACTTCCTACTTTCCTTTACCCATTTACAGGGTACATGAGCTACATAAAAGGGCTGTTCTCAGAAGCATCCACAGCGGCTTCCATTTTTGTATGCATAGTGCTCTACAGAGGCCAGGATTTCATTAAACCACCCTGATTGACACTAGTAGCAGTCTCCTCACTCCCACTGATACATCATCTCTATTATCTCCCTCTTACAGAGTTCCGGGATGTATTATAAACAACTTCACCGCTTTAAGAAAACAAAAATAATAATAATAATTTTGTTTTTTTTTCAATACAATACACCTACCTTTACCAACATAAAGTCATAGACTGAAAGTCGTTCAGAAAAACATGGTGCAACATATTCCTTTATATCTGCAGCTTCACACTGCTGGATCATCTGTAAAATAATGAAGATAAGAGAGTGAATGTAAAGCTGAACCCACCTAGCATGCACTTTACCAGAGAAGGCTGGTCAGCTCTTAAAGGGGTATTCACATTTAATTAAATTCATCTCTCATGAAATGTATGATTGTGCAAAGTAACACATTTTGTTTTTGCAAATTAAATGTCTGGGAGTTACTGCATGTCACAAAGCAGTCCTGTGATTTTGAACTCTGAACCCAGGTGGTGGGGCGCCTTAATAATGCATGGTCATCTCTGGAGTATAATTTAAGATGTGACTAAAGAGGGGAAAGTATAAGAAATGTAATTTATGAAAATAGTGACCATTAAATTAAGGGGTCATAATTGCAGTGACCTTGGGTAAATGTTTTTTCTTCTTAATAAATCAACACATTTTACATACTTCTGTTGCTGTCAGTGCATTCTGTTCAGATGATCCAATGGCCAATAATTTCCTTGGGCGTCCAAATCTCCTTCCTGTCATCTGGCGTCGTCCCCGACATGTGGTTGATACAGGTACAAACTCAAGACCATCTCTAACTAAGTTTGGAAGACTAGAAGCATCAGGGTTTAGGGGGTCCTCTAGTAGCCTCTTCCTGGGTCTAGGAGTTGGTTTCTAAATCAAAAGAAAACCCATCTGAGCATTAGGAAGTACTGGGAGAAAACTAAATGTTGGGAATAACATCATGTCTGACAAAGAGAACTAGTATTTTCAAAAGATCACCATCACATATACTCAGCCTCAAAAAGGTATCGCCTGATTTCTTCACCCTTCTCCGTTGGCAATACACGTCAGATAGCTCTTTTACAACTACCCATAAAGATACACATACAAACTCGGATTGGTATCTGATAGAGGGGATAAAGTAACTACCACTGACCTTTGTTTCACTGGGTAATGAATGCCCACAAACACCAGATTCTCCATTTTTCTTAGCATCAGAAACAAATGGAGTTTCCATCTGCCCATGGCTCGGGTACAGTCTGTAATGGCGGGATAACCCTCCTTTACCCATATAGGATTTCTCACAGGTCTGACACTGAAATAATGCGTTTTTCACAGTGTGCGGTGCCGGGTCACAGCGTGCGTTCTGCTTTGAGCCTTTTTCATCCTCTTCTGTGCTCAGCTCAGAGTAATCTTCTGAATCTGAAGTACTGCCTTGAATCATGTCCCCCACTTTAAGGAATTTGTAGTCTTTTGCTTTATGTTTGGGAGGGCGAGATATACGCCCAGAACGGGTCTTAATCTTTATTGACTTTTTGCGTTTATGGCCCTTCTTTTGTGTATGGTCACCATTTTGTGGGTGAGCAACACAGGATCGGTGCTCCTCCAAGGATCCCATAGTGTTCTTATTTGGGTCTGTCTTGGGTTTAGCTGCAGACAGCTGAGTGGACCGGACAAGAATTTGGATGGGAGACTCGAGGGAAGAGGAGTTCACCACCATCGGCTGCCCCGATTCTCTCAGATTCTTGATCTGCACGACCGGTGAACCAAGAAGATTGGAAGCAGAGTTTTTCATATGAACTGTGCTGAGATTAAGTACTACAGGATCGGCACTCTTCTTGGTTTGGACACCAGGCACCTGATAGTGGATGGATTTCAGCTGCTACAAAAAACAAATACAGAAGACATATATATTTACATCTCCAATGTGTTCATGTTTTACGTCTTCACTACTATATTAATATAACCATAATTGAGGGTTTTTTTGTTTTTTGTTTTTTATAATACAATGTACACAACCCTCTGAAGTCAGTGAGGCTGATTTATCTACAGTGTCTGAAAGCAAAACTGTTCCAGTTTCTTGTGGCAACCAATCAGGGCTCAGTTTTTCTTTATAAACTGCTAACGGAAAATGAAATCTGAGCTCCAATTGGTTCCCATGGGCAACTACAACAGTTTTGGTCTCAGACACTTGATGAATCTTGCCCACAGAATGAATGCATTGTATAAAATAAAGAATTATTATTATAAAGTTAACAAGTTATAGAGATCAAGGAGTAAAATCTTCAGCATCAACTACTTCTGAGGAGTCTGTACAGGCGGCAGCTGCTCATAGTTACATGCAATCCTCCCACACAAACACATTCGGCCCCAAACTGTTACACAAATACAAACCACAGCATGTCAGGCTGTGGAGCACTTTATAGACACAAACACTGATTCCCCCTCTGCCTTGATCCTGCGAATTACCTTCTGGTTGAGGATTCTGGTGACCGAGTCCCCCTCGCTTAGGGCCACATGGTGTGCTACAGTCTTCAGCTGCTGGGCTGCATCTTTCCTCATGGGGCCTGGAGAGGTGAAGGTGGGGGGTCCAGAGTTGGTGGTTGCTCCAGGTTCTGGTATTACCTGAATGGGACCCCGAGTCACTATCTCAGGAGCTAGACTGACCTCAGGTGCTGTAATCTCTTGGGGCTGGCCTCCATCAGTGCATGGAGCAGCTTCCTTGGTAAGGTTTAGTGCAGTTACCATGTCTGGATGAGCAGACTCCAGATCCATACCAAGCTGGACCTGGCTTTCATGTACCTGGCTCACTACAGGGTGGACGGTCTCTTCTATGTGCCCTCCAGCCACCAGGATCATCCCAGAGGGTGCAGCCTCCACCGCTTGGCCTCTAGTTACCAAGTTCACAGCAGCCTGAATAGCCTCCAATCCATGGACTTCACTTTCCACTTGGCCTCCAGTTTCCAGTCTTCCACCAGGCTGTATGGCCTCCACCACATCACCCCCAGGGACTATGCTCAGCCCCGGTTGGGCAATGTCTTCCATTTGGCCACTAGTGACAAGGGTCAGCCCCGGGTGTGCGGCCTCCACTGCTTGGCTTTCAGTCTCCAGGCCTCCCGCCGTCACCAGCCTCACCCCGGACTGCACGTCCTCCAGGCTCCCCCCGGCCAGCAGGCTCCCATCGGGCTGCACATAGAAGACGGTGTCGTTCTGGGAGATGCTCTGCAGGATTTCTTGGCTCAGCTCCTGCACCGGTCTGAGTAGCTCGCCACCTCCCCCCTGCACCACCACCACCTGGCTGGGGTCTCCGTCCGCTCCGACCACCACCTGCACATACTCTTGCATCGGTTCCACAGCGCTCACTACGGTCGCCATGTTACTGGGGCAGCCCAGGGCCGCCATTTTGTTGGAGGTTCTATGGACTTATCGGTTTAGCAAATTCCCCCGTTCGGTTTAGTCGCCGTGTCCCCGCCGCACGTTGCAGCTGCAGTTGACGAAACAGTCACGTTTTTAGTGACAGGACCTCCCCTGACCGCGGAAGGTCATGAATAGGGGCGGTGTGAGGAGGTGCAGTACAGGAGCCGATGAGAGGCAATCCTCATTGCGCGTTTTTGTTTACAGTATTATGTAAGAGAAGGAACATAGTAGAAAATTGTTTACTAGAAATTTTAGGTGAGAAATAGGGGCGGAATAGTATTGTGATAATCTATAAATAAGGAATAAATATATTAATTTATACACTCAGGGAAAAAAAAAACAATGGCCCGTACGGGGATCGAACCCGCGACCTTGGCGTTATTAGCACCACGCTCTAACCAACTGAGCTAACCGGCCAGTTGAATGCTTCGTAATAGCTCAGGTATATATCCACATACTAGTCCTAGCCCAGCCACATCTGTTCAGTTTATGTTTTCAGTAGATAAACGTGTTTCTTATAGTAACAAGTTAATGTACTGGACAAAAAAAGCTTTAAAAATAGTAAAGGGGTTGTCATGAGTTTGACATGAAAATATTATATTGTGGGCCCGGGAGGCGGGCTGCCTAAATCATAATAAGAGCTGTAGCTTACCTTCCGGTGCCCTCCGGTATCCAGCTCTGCTGTCGCTCTGGTACCGGAGAGCCATGTAAACAAACATGGCGCGCCGATCAGCGCTGCATTCAGCTATTCTGGCCGGCCCAATTGGCCAAACTGCCTATACGTCCCTATACAGACAGCATTGTGATGGTGGACCGGAATGTTGTCGTGTCCGGGTGTCCGGCCGGAAGCTGAAGCAGCCGTTCTCCCCGGCGGCCATGTTTGTTTACATGCGCGCCCGGACCGAGTGCACAGCAGCGCTTGATACGAGGCACCGGAAGGAGTACGCTTGATTGTTTTAGCATCCGTCCCGGCCACATATATTTTTTTTTTCAAAACTCGACAACCCCTTTAAGAAAACAAGTATGACAATTATCTCCATCAGTAACCGTGGTATATGTTCCTTAAATAACCCCCCGCCTCAAAATGGTAGAATTAAATCGTCATCTTGTTCTGCAAATAATGCCTGGCTTATTAGTATCAGAAGAAGGCAAAATGAAGACATTTTAAATTTTACATTTCATACAAAGGTTTAAAATGTAAAAAGTAAAAAAACAACAACATATTAGGTATCAGCGGGTCCAAAATTCCAATCTATAAAAATATATCCCGAACCCCGTAGAAAAAATGCACTGAAATGTCAAATCGGCACTTTTTTGCCCTTTGCAACACATAAAAGAATGTAATAAAACTGATCTAAAGATCGCACAGCAATACAACGTCGGCCCATCCACAGGAAAAATGACACCTTAGCCACTCCGTACTCCTAAGTATTAAAAAGTTCTAGTAGGAAGTGGCGATATGAAAGGTATAATTTTTGGGGTACAAAAAGTTTTATTTTTGGTCAAAACTTTATACACCTTATAAAACCTTTAAATGGTAGTCCCTGTGATCGATGAACCAAAGAATATATTAGAGATGTCTATTTGAGTGTACAGTGAAAGACGTAAAACAGAGCCCACAAGAAAATGGTTGTCCATATTGCGGGTTTCTGTGCAATATTACCGTATGTACATGATATTGTCCTCCATTTCCAGTACACAGCATAGTGTCACGGATGCACCCGCGATCCTTTCCACGGATTTGAGGCACACCCCTGACCACTCCTTGTTGCCCAGCGCTCCCTTCCCGACTTTACCTTGCAACTAGCCTGTATCCCGCACAGGGCATCAAGTTCCACTCGTGCAAGCCTCAGTTCAGGACTTAAGGCCAGCGTTCCACGAACTCTGTGTCCAGCGTTCCATGCTCCTGTGTCTACAGCTTTCCATGCTCTCGTGTCTATAGCGTTCCAGGCTCCTGTGTCTATAAGAGCGTTCCCACGCCTCTGTGTCTCCAGGCGTCCTTATGCTCCTGTGTCTCCAGCGTCCCTAGCTCCTGTGTCTCCAGCGTCATGCTCCGGGTCCATACGCATTCCATGTCCCCTGTGTCTCAGCGTCCCTATGTGCCCTGGCTCGCATGTTCCATGCTCCTGTGTCTCAGAGTCCCTACACTCTGTGTCCCAGCTCCACCGTGGACCTGTCCGTCCTTTCGCCTGTGCGTGGCCAGCTCCTGCTATGCTCCCGAGTTCCAGCTCATCCTTCCAAGCCGTTCTCCTGCTGTCACCGTTAGCTCGGACTGTAATCCTAGATCTCCTCCTATCCCTACCTTGGCTGCCACCAACGGGCCTAGTTCGCACCCGTGAACGAACTGGTGAACACCCATCGCAGCAAGACTATCCCACTTTGCAACGGGCTTGGTGTAAGAACCAGGTGCAACTTATACCCGGTCTGGTGTCGGCTAGTACCATCACTCCCACGGTGGTACAGGAAGGTCCACGACCTTCCCTAAGAGGACTCTATCCTCCGATACTACCCAGTCCCCTCCATGGGCCATAGGACCCCGCCCGCCAAGACATGAGACTCTGCCAAGGATTCTATTGCTTGCTGGCTGATCTTTCCGGAATGGTCGCCCAGCAGTCTCAACTGCTCACTTTTCTGGAAGAACAACTAGGCAGAGTTTCCTCCGTGCTTCAACGTCTGCTTGACCCCCAGTAGCTTTGAGGTTGACTTACATATCCGCCTCGCTTGGCTCCAGCTTTCCAAAAGCCGCTCCAACCTCCAGCTTTCCAAGAGCCACTCCAGTCTCCGGCTTTCCAAGAGCCAGTCCAGTCTTCGGCTTTGCAATGCCACTCCACTCCGCTTCCAGACCACTCCAGTCTCTGCTTTCCAAGACCACTCCACCCCGACTTCCGAAGAGCCACCTCTCCGGCTTCCAAGAGCCACTCCAGTCTCCGGCGTTCCAAGAGCGACTCCAGTCCCCGGCTTTCCAAGAGCCACTCCAGTCCCTGACTTTCCAAGAGCCACTCCAGTCTCTGGCGTTCCAAGAGCCACTCAGTCTCGGGTTCCAAGAGCCACTCCAGTCTCCGGCTTTCCAAGAGCCACTCCAGTCTCCGGCTTTCCAAGAGCCACTCCAGTCTCCGGCTTTCCAAGAGCCACTCCAGTCTCCGGCTTTCCAAGAGCCACTCCAGTCCCCGACTTTCCAAGAGCCACTCCATGTCTCCGGCTTTCAAGCACCCTCCAGTCTCCGGCGTTCCAAGAGCGACTCCAGTCCCCGGCGTTCCAAGAGCGACTCAAGTCCCCGGGCTTTCCAAGAGCCACTCCGGTCCCCCCCGACTTTCCAAGAGCCACTCTCCGATTCACCCGGCTTTCCAAGAGCCACTCCAGTCTCCGGCGTCCAAGAGCCACTTCAGTCTCCGTGTTCCAAGAGCCACTCCAGTCTCCGGCTTTCAAAAGCCACTCCAGTTCCGGCTTTCCAAGAGCCACTCCATCGTCTCCGGCTTTCCAGAGCCCTTATTCTTTAGATAAGTACAGAAGTCAGATAATGCTGCCATATACACTCACCGGCCACTTTATTAGGTACACCATGCTAGTAATGGGTTGGACCCCCTTTTGCCTTCAGAACTGCCTCAATTCTTCGTGGCATAGATTCAACAAGGTGCTGGAAGCATTCCTCAGAGATTTTGGTCCATATTGACATGATGGCATCACACAGTTGCCGCAGATTTGTCGGCTGCACATCCATGATGCGAATCTCCCGTTCCACCACATCCCAAAGATGCTCTATTGGATTGAAATCTGGTGACTGTGGAGGCCATTTGAGTACAGTGAACTCATTGTCATGTTCAAGAAACCAGTCTGAGATGATTCCAGCTTTATGACATGGCGCATTATCCTGCTGAAAGTAGCCATCAGATGTTGGGTACATTGTGGTCATAAAGGGATGAACATGGTCAGCAACAATACTCAGGTAGGCTGTGGCGTTGCAATGATGCTCAATTGGTACCAAGGGGCCCAAAGAGTGCCAAGAAAATATTCCCCACACCATGACACCACCACCACCAGCCTGAACCGTTGATACAAGGCAGGATGGATCCATGCTTTCATGTTGTTGACGCCAAATTCTGACCCTACCATCCGAATGTCGCAGCAGAAATCGAGACTCATCAGACCAGGCAACGTTTTTCCAATCTTCTACTGTCCAATTTCGATGAGCTTGTGCAAATTGTAGCTTCAGTTTCCTGTTCTTAGCTGAAAGGAGTGGCACCCGGTGTGGTCTTCTGCTGCTGTAGCCCATCTGCCTCAAAGTTCGACATACTGTGCGTTCAGAGATGCTCTTCTGCCTACCTTGGTTGTAACGGGTGGCGATTTGAGTCACTGTTGCCTTTCTAACAGCTTCAACCAGTCTTCCCATTCTCCTCTGACCTCTGGAATCAACAAGGCATTTCCGCCCACAGATCTGCTGCTCACTGGATGTTTTTTCTTTTTCGGACCATTCTCTGTAAACCCTAGAGATGGTTGTGCGTGAAAATCCCAGTAGATCAGCAGTTTCTGAAATACTCAGACCAGCCCTTCTGGCACCAACAACCATGCCACGTTCAAAGGCACTCAAATCACCTTTCTTCCCCATACTGATGCTCGGTTTGAAGTGCAGGAGATTGTCTTGATCATGTCCACATGCCTAAATGTACTGAGTTGCCGCCATGTGATTGGCTGATTAGAAATAAAGTGTTAACGAGCAGTTGGACAGGTGTACCTAATAAAGTGGCCCGTGAGTGTAGATATATACATGAGGATGCACAGTATAAATGATACCAGTTGTACACACAGAATATACAGAAGAGTCCTGGGTTATACACGTAGGATGATTAGATGATTAGTGAGTGTCCTGAGAAGCCGGTAATGTAAGGACTCTAGATCCTGCTCTGAACTATGGCACGAGTGACAGCTAATTATTCTTGAAGCCAGTGCCCCTGGTTCACGACAAAAGGCCAGATGGGTCACGGATTAAAGAACAGCGGCTTGTCTGGGTTTTGCTAGATGTCATTTAACCTGAGAAATTATTGCAGTAGAGACTGCAGAGGTTCACCAGTGAAAAGATGAGATAAAAAACTGTTTTGTATCATTAATCTGAAAATTTTTTAATGGAGCTGTCTGCTTTGCTTTGGAAAGCTCCTTAAATTTTAAACTGATGCAGACTAGATTACCCCATTGTTTTACATTCCATTCTTCCCTCCGGGATTGGCAGACACAGGTTCCTTTGCTGGGAGGTAGTCAGTAACATTGGGATGGGTCAGATAGTTAGACATACCATTCTCATCTTGGGACTCATTAAAATCACCTTATTAATAAATACATCTCTATGGTAAAGTACATTAGGCTTGTAATGAAGTATACATAAAACTATTAAAGTTTTTAGTTGGAGAAAATACTCCCATAGACAGCAGTTGAGCCTGTGGCTCACTGGTTATGTTCTTGCCTCCAATGCTCAAGGTAGGAATCTTATCACTATCCAATATGGTTATTACCCAAATACTATCCAATGTGGTTATCACCCAAATATAGTTATGTTAAATAATTTTACTGAATCTTGTGTCGGGAGAAACCCTCTTCCCAAGACACAAGATGGGGATTTACCACCATGTATGGTCAGATGTTGGTTAAAGCCTTTGCCTGATTACCTGAGCTTGTATTTGGCCCCCGTGCTACCTAGGGAATTCCCAACTGCCCAAAATCTACTCTCTACACTGTTCTTAGCTTAAGGGAACATTTACACGAAAATATATCCACCTGGCCCTAGCCGGAGTGGACATACTTCCGGTGCCATGGAGAGAAGGAGGGTTGACCACTCCCCTCTCCATAGAGATACACGGTGCACAGTGCTGTAACACAGGGAAAGATAGGAGTTGTACTACCTTTTCCCAGTGTACGGAGTGGTGCGGTGCCGCACGTCTGCTGCACTGTACTGCTGTGTGCACCCATAGCAGGCCTATGGGCGACAAATATACGGCAGCAAGCTTGCGGCCATAGATACGTCCCTTAAAGGCCGTGTGAATGAAGTCTACCAGTTTAAAAAAAGTATTGTAGTTTCAATATATCATGCATGTCCATCGGTCGCTATTTTGATATATCTGATTTGGCAAAAAATTTTTATGGTCACATGACTGTACAAGTAATGTGATCATCGGCACTTTCGGGCACTGTAATATTTACATCCTGTATAATATGGAGTTACAAGTATAAAATATCCAAGGAAAACACGAGACTCCGCAACAGTGCTTGATTAAAAATATTCGTCTTCCACTGAAGAACTCTTTATTTTCGGCAAATCCAATAAAATATGGCAAGCATAATCCCCGCAAGTGCATATGAGGTCATAAAAGCCTACATGTTTCAGGTGCACAGTGCACCCTTAGTCATGGCTAACTTTCCATTGTATGTGTCAGAATAAGAGCCGCTCCCCCGCCCCACCTCCGTCACATGACTAGGTTGTTGCAGAAGAACGGACCGGACTCCGGCACTAAATACCAGTGTATTAAAGGTACAATATATTACCGTAATTAAAAGATATAATGGAATTGTTAAAAACAGAAATTCAAGAAAAAACATATATATATTTCATCTACATGTACACAAGTGGATATTTTTGATACATGTATATCCAGTAGTGATGGTTGGAATATCCTGATATAACAGATATTCCGGTCCAGAGTTTGGTATATGCTCCAGTAATACTCATATTATGACTTTAAGCATGACAAAATATCAGCGAGACAATCTAATAATGAAACATAATTTCGTGCTTATGGTTTAGACCTTTAGGGAACCTTGTATCAAGGCAAAAAATCCAATAGGCCTCTCTATCCCGTAGGACTTTAGCTCTATCTCCTCCCCTCACCAGGGGTTTTATCTGTTCAATTACAGCCCCATATAGAGATGCTACCTTGCCTTTATGTACATCAATAAAATGTCGTGCTACTCCCGATAAACTCTTCTTTTTTTCACTTTGTTCCAGCGTGTTAAGTTTGTACCAGTTGTTAATATCCCTGAGGTGTTCTAGGAATCTTTGTTTAAATTTACGAGTCGTACACCCCACCTTCTTAAAAGATATGTGCCATCGGTGTTGCCTTCACCTCCTCCGGCTCCACTCATCGTCCAGGGGGAATTGGAATATGAGGTGGAGAAAATTTTGAATTCCCGCTGGGTACAGGACTCCTTACAGTATCTGGTCCACTGGAAGGGTTTTGGACCGGAGGAGCGCACATGGATCTCTGCTAAAGACATGCATGCGCCCCGTCTGGTCCGGCGATACCATTTACATAATCCTTCTAAGCCTGGTCCAATGATTAAGGGTCCTGAGGCCCCTCATAAGAGGGGGGGTACTGTCAGAACCGTTCAGTGTGAATTGGGCCTCTGGAGTCTGGACACACCCGATGACTATGGTCCAGCAGTTAATGAGTTACCTGGTCTTTGCTGGACTGATGCAGCTGATTTCAGCTCCAATCAGCACTAGTCCTATCAGCTTCTTGTCTGTCTCTCCAGCTTTTCTTATAAGGCTGCCAGTGGCTCTATTGCGTGCTGGCTATTGTCTAGTTCTTACCTGGATATCCCAGCTCCCCATATTTCCCTGTGACCTCTTTGTACCTTCTGTTATCGTTGCCGAACCTTTGCCTGACCTTGACTACCGTTTTTTGCCTACTGAATTTGTACTGCGATTCATCTGGTTTTTTGATTCTGGCTTGTCGACTACCCCTTATTGTGTTGTCTGTCTTGTCCAGTTACGTGTGTCACTTACATAGTATAGGGACCGCCACCGAGGTTGTCCGCAGTTGCTAGAACTGTCTTGAGGCAAGCAGGTAGGGACAGTGGGAGGGGGTTCAGCCTCAGGGCTCACTGTCTGGTTGTCTTTCCTTCCCCCCCCCTCGCTGACACAGACTGATCTAGATGCCCAGAGTGTGGATGCCCAATTAAAAGGGTTGGTCACAAAAAACTCGAGGTGTACAAGTAGATTTGTTCCAACACATTAACTGAAGGGCCAGTTTGCTTCAGAGGCTTGAATATCTGTCTTTCTGGCACTGTGGGTGTATCTGTGGATCTCAGAGGTCTGTCAGTGTGGTTAGAAGATGACCACATACAGATGTCACTTCAGGTCACTAGCAGTCATCTTCAAGATACTCCAACCAAGGAGTCTAACCATAAACTTAATCTCAACTGCATCTTTGTAGGAAATATGTGTCCTTTTTCAACTTCAAGGTTACATAGGAATGAACTGGTTTCCCAGTGTGTGTCCTCTAGTCCCGGAAAATGTATTTTTAATGAACCAAAATCGAGTGCACAAAATATCATGTATACTAATAGCATGGAATTTACATGGGTTAAGTACTAAATTGTACAATGTAATGTATCCCAAGAATAGGGAAATATTCTCATGTTCCCTGGTGAAAGAGTTCGGCTTAAGCCCCCTCCTACACCCCACCCTACATCATATTCACTAATATTATCAGGTACATCTAGAAAAAAAAACCTTTACCAATTAAATATTCTACAACATTAATAATAACCAATGACACCCTCAGCCTAGCATCAACAGATCACAATCACTGACTAATAGGCATAAAGGATGGGCACAGCTAGCAAATAAATTAAAATGGATGCAACCAATGCTTTGTAAATAGGCAAGAAAAAAACAAGAAAAAAAAACAACAGACAAGCAACCAGATAAATCAAGTGTATATCAAACTTAACTTAAGTAAATAAATAAGTGATAATCGACTACATGATTCAGCCATTAAGTAAAAACTTTATTAAATTAGCAGCAAAAGCTTGTTTTTTCCTTTTTTTATTTATACATTCTTTGTGGCTTTTTTTGCGGATTTAATAAAGACTCTCCTTGCATTTTCTGTATTGCATATTTATATACTTGGTGTGTATCATTCTTTAATGCAGACAATCTGATTTTCAGGGCAAGAGGTAATCCAACAACAAGCCATAGGCCAGGGGCAGGCATCAAAACAGGCCAGAGTTAGGGCAGGCAGACAAGGATCAGAGTCAAGTCAATCCAAGGTCTTCATCTAAGCAGAATATGGACACAAAGGCGGTCATTTACTAAGTGCCCGATTCGCGTTTTCCCGCCGTGTTACCCGAATATTTCCGATTTGCGCCGATTTTTTCTGAATTGCCCCGGGTTTTTGGCGCACGCGATCGGATTGTGGCGCATTGGCCGAACGAACACCCGACAGATTCGGAGAAACCGTCGCATTTTTAAAAAAAAAGTGTCATTGGACTTGCACCTACCTTCACCAAATATAGCATTGTGTACTCCGGCAGACTTCGGTGGACTTCAGCGCAGCAGCGACACCTGGTGGACGTCGGAGGAACTGCCTTAGTGAATCGCCAGAAGACCTAAATCCACCGCAGAGAACGAACCGCTGGATCGCGAATGGACCGGGTAAGTAAATCTGCCCCAAAGAGCAGAAACAAAGGCAAGAAACAGAGTCAGGAGTTCAGTCAGAAGCAGTCCTGCACAACTTGGATGTGTAGAACCACAACGTTCAGGGATCTCCCAGCCGTGTAGGGTGCCGTCTATCACTGAAGGTATGCACAGGTTGTCGGGGGACAGATTAAATGTGCATGTACTGATTCTTTAAATAATAAGAACTGACACACAGCCTTGATATAGTACCCAGAATTTCACCGCCAGGAGCACAATGGTGTGCAAGCTGAGAAGCATGGTGAGCTGTAGGAACAGCGCCAGGACGGCAGCTCTGGCAGGTTACACAGTGGCGGCAAGCATTTCAAATGTTCAGATAGACTGTGACTCCTTAATAAAATTATATATATATTGCCCCCTGAATAAATTAGATATACTAACATATACATATACTAAATAAATATATATGGTCCCATATTGGAACAAACACAGCATGGAGTGTGTAAAGGACATCTATCATAAGGACCAAGGATTGGAAACCAAGCCCACTTACATGTTTCTGTCCTTCTTTTAGCGTTTTATGCCCTTGTTCTTTGAAAATTTTAAAATTATACAAATGAACAAATTATTATGCATACTTGTTAAAGCCTTTTTCGGGAAGAACAAGGGCATAGGAAACTAAAAGAAGAGCGGATCCTGCAAGAGGGGGCACACACCAGCAAGTAAGTGTGCTTGGTTTACAAACCTTGATTCTGGTGGTAGATTTCCTTTAAACCTGGATTACATGCATTACATATTTTAAATTATTTATCCTGTAATGTTACTAAATTGCATAACTTGCTCTGGCATTATCATTAATTTAATGCAAAAAATAATTGCCCCCTGCTTTACAGGATCTCAACTGGGCTCCTTACAATCATAATTATTATACTGTTCCATATACACATTACAGACTAAATTATTTAGATTGAACTAAATCTCATTAAAGAGGTTCTGCAGCAGCTTTTCGCTTCAGTCAAATAGACTTTAATTCTGTTTAAAAGGCAATAAACACTTGGGTTCTCTTTCACTTCCAGCACAGTTTCAGCATGTGGTTTATATAATGACTGGTTTGTGAATTAAGCTGTTGAAACCGTCGCTCTCAGTATATGCAGTTCTGCGCTAAACATAGCAGCAATTACATAAGGTCACAGGACAGTGTGTACATCAAGAACTGTTGTTGTAGCGCACCCTAAAACACTGCCAAATGACAGAGAGGGACATTTAGCTTTAGGATACCACAAACATTTCCATGTCATTTTAAAAGATCTAATTGGGTTTAAGATCATGTCAGTGCACCATCCACTTTCCATCCTGCTATTTTAGATCCTCTTCAATTTATTGCAGGAACATAGAAAGTTATCTCAGTGGGGTAAGGGAAAAAGCAAAGCAGATGCAAATAGCAACCAATAAGACTTCAGTTCTCATTTTTCGAATAAATGTGGTATCTTAAAGAGTTCCTATGGTGAGTTGCTCTATTTGTTCCTTGAAGCACCGTGATGTCCCATTTCACCGTTTTAGAAAAACTGTGCAACGTTTTTAACTGTTAAAAGATTTACATGGCAAACGTTGTGATTTCATAAACAACAATAATGTGGTTATTGCGGACACTATTATCAGCAATACACAGCAGGCCATCTCTATTCTCGTCCATCATATTACATACTATATTTCTTCTGTTGCTGCTGCCATTACTATTCCACGGTCTACTGCTGCTGCTGCCACCATGGCTGACCCGGAGACAACTACTGCTACACAACGGGTCATCTCCTGTCTTGTGCACACTTTGCAGCTGCTATAAGAATTGGAGACAATAGCCTGTACAGAGAAAATAAAAAAAAAACACTTGAAATACCTCCATGGGTCCTGTGGCTACTATGTGTTTACCCATACACAGCATAGTTACTTTGATATATAAGGAAACCTACCACCACGGATCTATCTATTAAGGTAGATCTGGTGGCAGGTTCCTCTAATGTTGAGTAGTAAAGCCCTTTTTAGGGCTAATTCGTTCGAGGCTCAGAACTTTTATACATTTTAATTACCCTAATATGCAAATTTTCTAAAGAGGCTACTGGGGCATGGAGTAGCTGGAGCTGAGGCTACATGGCACGGCTACTCCACTTCCCAGTAGCCTCTTGCGTTTCTGAAGATGTCTACCAATGCATCTTCAGCGTGCAGCTCCTGGTAGCTGCGTGCACTTGTCTGCAAAGCCGGGTTCTGCACATGAGCAGTAGCTACGTCTTCGGAGCCGAGACCGTGCATCTGGTGGCCTGCTCCCTGCGTATGCGCAGAACCTAGCTTTGCAGACGAGTGTGCGCAGCTCCTTGTAGCTGTGCGATGAAGATGCATTGGTAGGCGGAACGCAAGAGGCTACTGGGGTGTGAGGTAGCAGTTCTATGTCTGTCTTTGGAACTCTCTCCTGTCAGATTCATTAAAGTGACTTTGGCCCTTAAATAAATATTCTTATGTTATATATGTGTCTGGGGTTTTTCTTTCAAAAAGACACCAGAAAGGTGCTAAATGCGCCAAAAGTCGCAGCACATACACCAGCAGGGGGCTGGAGTGACTTTGGGACTTTTTTAAAAAGTAAAGAATCTGGCTTTGCATAGCGTTGCACTAGCAGTAGTTCTATGTTTACACCAGTATAGTGAAGTGGCGGGAATAGACCTGTGCGACATTTGAGCAATGAAAAAATGCTATGCGACTTTTATATGACAAAAAAAACCATCAAAACCAATGATAAATCTCCCCAACTGTATCCTAACAATATCCCCCCAACTGTCCTTGCCTACTTGACAACCACCTTAAATGACGGTGCCCAACTGGGTGCCGCTCTCCACACTCAGCAATATGCAGGGGAAAGAAAACAAGTGTCCATCCATTGAAGTTAATATCACAATTGTACATAAACATAAAAATAACTAACCAAGAGAATATTCAGATCCATGCCTATGGTCAAAACTATAAGATAACATAAATGCCAAAATCAGAAAACCAAGGAGCAGTCAGGAAAATCCAAAAAGACGAAACAGCCTCAAATCAGCCCCATGCTCTTCTGTGTTATACCCACTGGATTTGAGTGTAGGTACTGTAACTTTATCATGCCTCATACACAAGAAAACTGGTGTACACGACATGATATCTACCCCCCAATATGTTTATATTTTGAATGGAATGTCCAATTTGAATATTAAATATCCCGCACATGGAGTGTATTTTATATGAGAGACTTTGTGGCCCAGATTTTTTAGAGCCCCTGCTCCAGATTTCTGTTCTGCACGTTCTTATCAGTGCAAACTGCTTACACATGTATTCAAGAAGTGTTCGAGACACATTTGTGGCGCATGGGACATATTTGTGGTGCAACTGCACTTTACTGCAGTGAAATGGACATTCCAATGCTCAGTAGGACTGTGCGCTACATTTATCATACAGAGTCCGACAGAAGTGTGGTGCCCCATGTTAAAGGTGCGCCAAAAAAATAGACTACTGAGCCAACTGACCCTTATTAGGGTCCATTACACTTGTTGCCTCTGCAGTGTTATAGTTTGGATCTATATAACATGAAATAGGAACATTTTTAAAAAGTTTTCCACATATTCACTGTTATACATATAAAAACTAACCCCCACAACACACGCACTCTATAGTGCCTAGGCCAGATAACCAGAACAAAACGGCATTGTGGTTGCTTCCTCATGAATATCCCTTCTTGTTTCATAAAAATGTGGTTATTTGTAAATCTTGCACAGGTTTTCATCACACAGGGCCATTGTCACACAGAAATACCTTTGGCCTCACAAAGGGAATTTTTGGAGCCCACACTTCATGCTACTATAAAGAATACTAAACTACTCCTAACTGAAGTGTACAACATGTAAAAGAGTTTTACACTCTTATACTCTAATAGCTTTATCAGAGTTTCTGATGCTGGATAAATCTGTAGTATTTTTAAACTGACCCCATATCCTATTAGTTGGTTTAGTTCATGCCAGAAAAACAGCCTCCCTTTGTTGTACCAATCACCAAAGTGTCTATAAACTGTACTGCCAAGCTCACTACATAACTGCAGCACCCAAGCCAAACTCAGTACATTAATGCAGGGTCCCTGCCAAGCTCACTACGTACATACAGGGGCACATTTACTTACCCGTCCTGTTGACGCCGCCGATCCCGATGCTGATCTTGCGATACAATTTGGATTTTAAATTTCGGTTATTCCGAATCAGGTTGTCCGACGTCCACGGCCCCCGATTTGTGTTGCATGCAAGCCGGCGCCATTGCGTCAGTGTGTGCGCCAAAAACTAGGGGCAATTCAGTGCAAAACGGAAACATTTGCGAAACCCAACGGAAATGCGTCCGTCGGACCCTTAGTAAATGTGCCCCACAGTATCAGAACCAAGTTCAATAAATAAATGCAGCAATGTATCTAAGCTTAGTACATTAATGCAGCAACGGCGCCAAGCTCAGTACATAAAGACAGAACAATAACCAAGCTCAGTACTTGAATACAGTACCTGAACCAAGCTCACTATATAAATACAGCACCCAAACTAGACTATGTCAAAGTGTATGTGTGTGTACACAGTGTATATCACTAAATTTTGCAAAGTCGCTCTCTGCAACTCAGGGAGGGTCATTTTAATCAAAATTTTTACCCTGCCCTTTCCAAAAGACACATATTAACCACCATATACAGTTCTGAATCACCTCTAAATTCTGGATTTACTTCTGTTATTTATCTGAGTATGTATGAATATATTGACAACTGGATGTTATTATCTCTCCTGTTACAGGGTGTGCTTATTATACACGCTGAAAGTTTTTATGGGACTTTCTCTTTCATTTTCATCTTCTATCTGGACACAATGTCAGCTTCTTCCATCCTTGATTCGGCTCTGTAAATTTAGGAACACAAAATTGTTACGTTCACTTCAACATATTTTTCACATTCTTATAAAAACTCTGACACGGTGTCATCATAGTTGTCAAAATACTCACAGGGCACCACTGTAGCAAGAACAGTAAAAGGGGCTCCACTTCCAAAAAACTCGCAGGAGTTCCAAAACAGCCAAAAAGTCAGAGGCAATCACAGCAGCCATAAAGTCAAGGTCATCCACTGTAGTCAAAATAGTCACAGGGACCCCAAAGTAGCTAATAAAGTAAAGGGGTTTTTGATGAAGCCTCCACCCTAGGTTGACTGTGGCCCCGTGGTCACATGACACCAGTGTTGGGGCCCCTTGGAGAATTCTCCACTCCTCTAGTGGGCCAGTCCAATGCTGCCCTGGGCATAACTGTAGTGAGTATAGATATAGCATGCTAGGCTACCTAGGCTGTAATGCTGAAGGAACGTGATAGGTGGGGTGGCTGGGGCTGATTATGTTTTAAAGTACAGGAGCTTCATGTCAGGTTTCTGCTTACAATACAGTGGCAAAGAGTATGGGTCATCTCTCTCCTGGGGTCCTAAACAGACACATGGGCAACCTCTGTTAACCACAGCCTTTCACTGTCATTACATTATACTATACGTTACTATCAGGGTTACTTAAAGGATTAAATTAAATTATCGAGTAAAATGTATTTCATACATAAACTTGGAGCAAATTGCCTGCATCCTGAAGACTATTTGTTTTCTCATTCAGAAAACCTACATTTATCCCAGCTGCCAGTAATTCTAATTGTCTACTCTATAAAATGAGGTTGAGAAGTCAAAGAAGAATCCTCATTCCATCTGTGTTTAAAAATCATAATTCTCAACAATAAAATGACCACAGTGCAAAAGAGATATGAGAGGAGGTTTCCGGGGTGAAACAGAAGGGCACAGCTTCAAGAGACTTCCCAGGAAATTAAGGTTGATAAATTATTGTAACACAGAAAAAGAACATGTTGTGCTTGTTCCAAAACGTCACTCCAAATTCATTAAGATAATTTAACAGTCATAAAACTGCCAAGAAAACCGCTAAGCAAATGTATAGACAGCGGAGTTAATCCAGATGCCTGTTACACGACTCATAAGACAACTCTAAGCGTCTCGGATTATGTGTCAAATTTAGTATGACATTACTGAACAGGTAGGGCCAGGGTCGGCGTTAAGGGGCTGCAAAATAGCTATTTGTCCAGGGCCCCTGTCAAAAAAGGGGCCCCTGCATGTGGACTTTTGTGGGCAGAGGATGTATTGCTCCTTTAATACCCCTTGGTTGAATGCCTGGGTAAAGGGGCTTATCATATATCTCCTGTCTATATATTTATTTTATATCTGTCTAGTTATCTATCTCCTATAATTTGTTATTTCCTAATTATATATCTGTCTGTCTAAACATTTATTTATCTAGCAAAGTTTTAGGTTAGGACTTTAGTTTGAAGGCAATAAACCTTGGAGGCTTAAAGTTGGTGGCTTAGAGCGGTGGTCCCCAACCACCAAACCGTGGAGCACCCAGTCCAGGGCTGCAGCCAAAAGAACTTAAAATAAAGAACTGCATACTCACTTCCAGCACTCCTCTTCGCCCCACAGCTAATGGCCAATTCCGTCATAGTGTGTGCACACTGGCAGCGCACATAGGCGTTCCTCAGGCCGTCTGCCAGGACTCCGCGGGAGAAGAGGAAACTGAAGTCGCTTGGAGAAGAGGAGCATCTGAAGTAAGTATACAGTTGTTTATTTTAAAGGGGTTGTGATGGGGACATTTCTTTAGCGGCCGGGCAGGGAACATTACTTTAGGGGGCTGCCATGGACACATTACTTTGGGGGGCTGCCATTACTTTGGTAGCTGGGCAGGGGACATTACTGTTGGGGCTGTGATGGGAACATTACTATAAGGGCTTGGCAAGGGACATTACTACTGCGGTTTGTGCTGGGGATATTACTATGCGGGCTGTGATGGGGACATTACTACGGGGGCTTGGCAGGGGACATTAATAGGGGACATTATTAGGGGGGTTGGGCTGGGGACATTATTATAAAGGCTTGGCATGGGGCACTACAATTGGGGGCTGTGAGTTTTTGCGGGGTCCCTGCTCTGGACATTTCGTTAATGGGTAACGGCTGCATGTCCCACACTAGGCTTGTACTCAAGTCAATAAGTTTCCCAGTTTATTTTGTGGTAAAATTAGCAGGGGAATCTTAGTCATCACTTTGTCGAAGGCTGAAACCTTTGTAGGCAGAGAAGTCCATCCTGCTGAAATTTATAGATGAGGATGGAGAGGACCACATGGCTGCTCTGTAGAACTGAAAATGTGACAGAACTCAGCTAAGGATGCTAAAGTAGAGTTGGCTCTCAGCTAGTCTGGAGCTTCATGACCTGAGAGACTCTTATGGAGTCCATGATCAATGTGGACAATTTGGAGAAGTTCTATGAAATTGTAAAAAATATGTTCTGAAAACTGTAAAATTAGGAGGATTAAGGCTGGACAGGTAATTAACATGATGCATTCTAGCAGAATGTGGAGCAGGAAATTCTTGAAGGACAGTGCTTAGAGTTCTGCAATCCTCCTGGATGATATCATGGCCATCAAGCATAAATATGATACAGGCTTAAGGTTTCTCCTGGCCTTACACCTTTAGTGAAGCCTGTAAGAAAAAGCATTGATAACAAGTCATTTATAGTTATTTTTCTGTAATTTCAGCATTTGTAGACCTCTACAATTCTGCTAACACAGCAATGATAACGAGTCTTCTGGATGTAAGAAATGTGACTAGGGATCCCAATGTCAGTGGCTGAAGATTCGCCTCTGCTTAGGGTAATGTTTTGCATTCCCTTGCACGTTGGGGTCATTAGGAACCTCCTTACAGTGAATTACTTATGTGGGCAGTAGCACATTGTGATTGCTGCAGACAAGATAGAAGTATTGTAATGCTAGTCTGATAAGCTCATAGCTCCCTATGAATAGAGGACAGAATCTTCTCTTGAGGGTTCCATGACCTATGACAGTGATGGCGAACCTATGGCACTGGTGCCAGAGGTGGCACTCAGAGCCCTTTCTGTGGGCACTCAGGCCATCAGTCCAGGACTGAGTTCACCAAACAGGAACAAATCCATTAAATCTTCCTGCAGTCCTAGGTAACTTATGAGATGCTGCGCACAGCACTATTTTACAGCGACACTTCATTGACTGTTTGGAACTGCTTGAGAAGTGAGAATGGGTTGATAGAACTGCATTATCTTTGGAGGTCCTCATGCTGGACCCACCATTCTTTCTAAACAGAGAGACCCTGGAGAGAAGGTACAATGAGAGTCTTAATTTGCTCACCTTGATTCAATTGTATTGGTGGCCTCAGGCGGCTGATACAATAAAAGAAGTGGAAGACTATACCACGCTGCAGGACTGATACTCCCCCTCCCTACATCCCAAATCCCCCTCACTCCTCCCTCATCTTTACATCCTTTATTCCTTTAGTTTATATTTGTTCTCCTCTTTTCTATACAATTTGGAAAAATAGATACTTTTGTTAGTTGCATACGTTTATTATGATGAAGATACCGTTAGATGTGGAAGAACCGTTAGCAATAAGTTACTGTTTAAAATGGCAAATTGGAACATCAGGGTAAATAAGCGGGTTTTGGTTGTAGTTTGGGCACTCGGTCTCTAAAAGGTTCGCCATCACTGACCTATGAAATCAATTGTCTTCTACATGTGATCCCAGCCTCAGGAAAATACATCCCTCAGGCTAATGTGTGAGGATGAAGAATCAGGCTTTTTTTATATGAATGCTTAGGACTTGTTCCATCACTTTAAATATGAGCTTTGATCATTGAACTACATCTATGGTAACAGGCATTTGCCCAATGCTCTGGTCACTCACTAACTTTTGTTAGCTGAAATTAGGGAACATTTTTCGAGAAATTCATTCTCATCTTTCATTATTCTTAGGACTCATCTGATACATGTCATCTCCAACCCTGAGGAAGCTACTTCATAGTTGTTCTTTTCATAAAGAGTTCATAGTTGTTCAATGTGTCTGGAATAATTTGAAGTTGAAGATTCAGAAGTTCCATGGAAATAACCAGTCATCTAAGGCATCCTTTAATGTACCCTGTAGATGTGACTGGCAAAGCAGAGCACCAGTCTGAAGTGGTATGCCGACGTTCTCTCGGTGTGGAGGTGGGATGGAAATATGAGGATCTGATAGGACAATTGATGCGGTGCAGTGATACCTCTGAGGCAGAGATATACAGTGAGCAGATTGCTCATCAGGATCTGACTGGTGGGAAGGTTACCGATTTTTGAGGACACTAGACGTCTGAGAAAGACTTTGTGAATCTGAAGAGAAGTTACTCAGACTTCTTGTTTTATTGTTGGTACTGTACCTGCCCTGGTCTAATAACTCTCCCAGTTTTGTGTTAAGTGGCTTTTTCCCTACTCATGAAAGGTGCTGTCTGTGTACTAAGTGGAAGTGAAGGAACAACAAACTGTTTCTGTTCTGTTCCTGGATTTTTGAATTTTCATTTCTTGAAAATGACAGGGCCTGTAGCCAGGGTCTAGTCTAACTGCGGAATAAATACTTAAGACTGGCAAAAAATGGTGAAAGTAATAGCCCACTAACCCTTTTGCTGGAGTGTCCTTGTTCGTTTATAGAGCTCTTCTCGCCACCTCCAAAGCAACCATGGCTTCAAAGAGAAATTTTGACACATTTCATGGCCAGTAGTGGCAAAGACTGTAGAATTTCATCCCTTGGTTAGACATTGGGGCTCATTTACTAAGTGTTGCACTGCTCACTTTCTTTGGACTGTGCACCTTTTTCGGGGATTACACAACTTGCACAGGTATTTAAGCAGTGAGTGCGCTGGGATTTTGGCACACATGATCCTTTTTTGGTCCTTCCATGCAGTACAAATTAGGGAGCGTGTCATCGGGCGGTCTGACTGGTTCAGACCAATTTTACTTTCAAAATGTGTTGCAAGCCCAAGCACTTAGATCTATCACTAAAAAGATGGTGAACTTTGTCAGAAATTAGTGGGAAAGCGACACATGCAGGATATTGGGCGCACAATCTTAGTGAATCGCCGCACAGTGCATTATTGTCAGACAAAGCACTTTCAGGAACTCCAGCAGCACTATAAGTAAATGTGCCCCATTATACCAAAGCGTTCAGCAAGGTAAAAATTAGACCTGCGCATTCAGGAAGGTGGAATTTCCAGCAGGTAGACATGAGACTTGAGCATTCAGCAGGTAGACATAAGACTTGAGCATTCAGCTTACCTTGTCTCGCAGAGTTCAGAGGTTATCTGGCAGCTGAGACCTGCTGTGAGGTTGCATCATATGATGCATTATATGATGTTCAGTCCAGTCAGGTGGTCACAATCATCTATATGATTCTCCAGTCCTCCACTGGGCCAGTCTGACACTGGGTATATATTTGCCTAGAGAGTCTACGTAAATCCCTTAGTATTTTAATTATGTTGAGGTCTGGTATGGGATGAGAATTTTTTGCATTGCTATAGATAAGTGGAAGAGCAAAGTGCTAAAAATGTCTCTAAAACAAACATTGCAGTTGTAAGGGGAAGTCATCATGGCAGTCAGGGCTACATGGAGAGGAAAAGGAAATAAAATAAACAGTCAGAGAATATGTAGCATGTGAGTCACTGGATTTATAGAGAACTATTTCCCTCTTCTGAAGGGGCTCTTATAGTATAAACATGTATTCAACAAGGCCTAAATGGCAGTAAAAAGCAAGTACCTTTACATTTGTGTGATAATGTCTGTGATCATGTCTGTAATGCCTCATAATGATTGGATACTGTTTGAAAAGGGAAATTATATCATCCAGATGTCAAAGGTAGCACCAAAAGTCTATGCCTCCTATTTTAAAGAGTTATCCACTTTCGGGGGAACAAGACAGCAAGAGAATGTCTTTTTAACTGCTCACCTATCTGTCCAATAGATAAGGATTCTTAATTATTACCCCTCTTCCTCCCACTATTGCCCCATAGGGAGTGGCTTGTTGGCATCTGGGCATATATACCTAACTGTGCTCTAACCTGAAGGTGAATGGAGGTGAGACTAAGGTGCTTTTTCTGAGCATCTACTTCAAAGAGAATTCTTCCTGCCTGATATAATAGCGGAGCCGTCTCCTCATTATTATGAGAAGGATGTTATGTCTCTGGAGCTATCAGCAGCAGAAGTGTGGAGACTTGTAGCGGCAAAGAAAGTTCATTTCAATGGCTTAGACTGAATGAACGTTGCCAAGTCTCAGTGCTCAGGAATTCATGATATGTGAAGTCCATAAGCACTGCAATTATACGCTGCTGAAACATACAGTTTGAGGGACCCCAGCAGACCAAACATAGCTGGTGCACATACCCGGCCTGAAGACTGAAACGTATTGCATTCTACATAACGAGCGCTACATAGAACTAGCAAAAGAAGACAGGGGATGGGGGAAGTACTAGAAGATTTCTGTATATATGTGGGATTTATAGCTAATATCATCAAAGACTAATAGGGGAAAATTGGTTCCTAGATTAGGAATTTCATTGCAACTACTGAGGCAAAGTTCACACGAGGGCAATTAGAATGAATGCATAAAAATGAAGAACACAAACTGTAAAAGATATAACTGGTAATGTAGTTAAAAGAAATGGTATATAAAAATTGTCAATGTGCACATCATGTTGATGGAGAAAGACGCCTGCTCAATGACTGTGGCTGGCACTATCATAGGGGCACAGGCACTGTTAAGGTGTAATTGTTCATGTCACTATTATAGAAATACTTAAGCTGAAAATAGTATAGGGCCACATGGCCTGGAACTCTTACACATATACATTGGTTAACGCTACAATAGTAACAGCATTTCTGTAATGTTAATGTGGCCTTATATTAAATAATTAACCACATTTTCCTGATTATTTCCTGATCTATTTAAAAGTTGTATTCCAGTGTGTGACCCTTAAACAGGTCTGACACCAGAAACCTCCATGGATCACCTGTTCTGGGATGCAAGTTAACAAAGCCACTGCTATACAATGGAGGTCTGACAGCAGAATGAGTCTGAGTGTTGGACCCCCACTGATAAGATACTGAAGACTTTTCCTAAGGACCCCAATCACACAAGGAATCAATAGCTCCAATCTCTGTCCATGGTGCTGACAGGATTACACCTACAGCTATGCAGTGGTGGTCAATGATTTTTTGAACAGCATTGCTCCTCATTAATAACCTTATGTCATTGCTGTAGTGCAGTATTACTTCTAGATTTAGAGTTCATAAACTAACTTCATATTTGTTATTGATAGAGAAAAATATGTATAATAAAGGTTTGCCTCTTAACTCCCAAATTCCTATATTCCTCAGTTCGAATGTTTTTGAGCCAAACTCGATCAAGAACTCCAATATCTCTCTAATATAGCTGAATTGGGAAATGTTATATATTAATGATATAAAATATCGCTACCTAAAGGTACTACTTACCTGCTACTTCTTTTCACCAGTCTCTGTTGTTAAGTGACTTCAGCTTAACTGCATTGTCTATAGGAGACTGAAATAGTCTGACATTCGCCTCTTGTCTCATGAGATGTTCCCATCATCTCTCCCATAAGATTTAAACTGCTGATCTTTATACTACTGTGTATAAAGACAACCTCAGCACAAGACCAGTTTATGGAAATTCCCATTACAGCAAGGACATAATGATTATAACCTATCAGCAACAAAATCACCAGAATGGCACAGAAGATTATCAGTTCCTGCAGCATATAGTGTTAAATGCCATTCTAGCTGCATAAGGCTGCTGGCACACTACTATCTCACATAATTGTGCCCAGTCCAGCAGCTTGATAGTACTTTGATAATGGAGCCAGCATACTCCTATCATATTCTGCTGAGCAATCACTCTTTATGCTCAGGTTCCAGGTCTCACTTTCTTCAGGTCAATAAACTCTACACGTGGAGCACAGCTGGCCAGTTGGTGACGGAAGATTTCCCATGGAGCCATTCCTTATGAAGGGAGCAATGCTGGTGCAAGAGAAAAGGGGATAGCTTAAAGGTAAATTAGGCAAGGATCTTTGCACGGGCTATGGCTCATGTGATGGGAACAGTGGCTAACATAGCTAACATTATTACATTATTTATTCTGTACTGATCCTGGGATACATCATGTATTAGCTACACATCTACACTCACTATTCTCCTGGTGGAGTTACTGTGTACATTCATAACATTACTTATCCTGGACAGATCCTGAGTTACATACTGGGACACATTTAGTAAGGGCTTTGCGCCAGTTTTCTGATGGACTTTGCACATTCTTTTAGGTGTAAACTAAAACTGAAGGTACTTAATAAGTGTCCGCGCCACTATTGTGTCGCATGTGACCCTTTTGTGACGCAGCTGCACTAGCCACCATGCAATACAAATTAGGGGGCGTTCCGGCGCTCAGTCGGACCAAGCGCCTGATTTAACATGCAAAGTCTGTCGCACGCCCTATGTTAAAGGTGGACCACAAAAAAGTTGGTAAACTCTGTCGGGCCAGTGCAGGGAAACCTCAGATTCATGATTTCTGGCGCACGTTCTTAATGAATCTGTCGCACCGATCATTATACACTTTTAGTGAAGTTTCCCACATTATTAGTAAATGTGCCCCAATGTGTTATACTCCAGAGCTGCAATAATCTGCTGGTGAAGAAACTGTGTTGATAAATGAAATTTCTTATACCCTACTGACCCTGAATTACATCATTACATTATATTCATGCATCATTGGGGCAGATTTACTTACCTGGTCCTGTCGCGATCCCGCGGTGCATTGTCTGACGAAGACAAGGGCTTGATCTTGCGACACAATTTCGTTTTTAAATTCCGTGGTTTGTCCGAATCCGTCGGGACGTCCAATGGCACGCCCCCCCCCCCCCCCCCCCCTGATTTCTGTCGCATTCAAGCTGGCGCCGATGCACTACAATATGATGGCGTGCGCCAAAAACACGGGGCAATTCGGCGCAAAAAGAAAATATTCGGGACTGCGGACCCTTAGTAAATGAGCCCCATTGTCTACATACATGATGTTACTTATGCTGTTGTGATCTTATATTGCAGTATTTTGCTGGTGGAGTCACCGTGCACAATCCCTATCCAACATCTGTATAAGGTCCCAGCTACCATGATCTGTCTATAATACTAGTGTATTCTTAGCCCTCTAAATCTCCAGGACCCAGTGGCGACATCTAACTCTGCACCCTATAAGCCACTGATGGGTGCCGTAGTATAGTTCTGTACATACACAAGTTAATAAACATAGTAGATGCCATAGCTCAGCATAAGTTCAGTTTTGCCTCCCCCTCCTATGACTATAGACCTCTTTAAAAGAGAAAACAGTTATGAATTACTTCAGCTAACAAGAAATACTGTATCAATGACCCTGATAAATGGATCTTTGCCAGAAATGAATAAACAAAGTCAGAAACATCATTTTATGTATAAGAGAGAACATAAATCCTGCCTGTGCTCCTGGGTGGGGTGCTGGGAGAATCACTCGAGCACTTTGCGGAGTGGCTGAGGGCTCCATTGAAGATCAGACAACAGCTACCTCTAGTGGCCGTTAGTGGCACTGCAGCCTGGGCTGTCTCTGCCTGCAACAGGTTGTATGTGACAGATCGCTGGGAGCTCACCGTGAGTGTGGATCACCTGCACATAACCCAGACTAATCCCTTATCGATTCCTCCACAACATATTACTGGCTTCCCAAGGGGACCCGCACAAGGTCAGCCGATAAAAGGGGCCACGGCAGAGGGGTTTGGTAATATTTAGCAAATAGAAGCAGCAGGGGATGAGATAAGAACTGGTCCTGTACAAGCTTCACTAGGAACCCAAATTCTATGATCGGGTATTATATAAAGTCAGTGCCCATTATTACTCTGCACCCCTCCAAAAGCTGGGATACAGATGGGAGTCAGGGCACCTTACTATGAGAGTGCATGCCATGCTGAGATCTGTAGTGCCACAGCATGCAGTGGGCATCGCCTTCCAGGGCTGCTGCAAGGGTTAACGCAGTGTAAAAGCAGCAAGAACGATCCGAGGGCGCTTTAACCCCTGCGCTGCCGGGCTGGGGCGCAGGATGGATGCAGGTGGCTTTTGCGCACGGAGAAAAGTTAGTGTGGGGTGCCCTGCTGTGGCAGGATGGTACCCAGCAGATGTGCTGGCATCCTCTGACAGGTCATTGGAGTGGAGGGTAGGTAATCCCCAGGCTCAAGTACAGAGAGGCGGTTCTGTCCGGAGGTGGAGTCATCTTTTTCATTTAAATGTGTGGCTATAAAATGGGGAATAAGAGAAGAGGGATCTCAGAAGAGCCCGGGAGCCCCTGGAGCATGCACAGTGGGGTCGCCATGCTGCACTGCCCCGGAGCCCACCACACCTGCAAACTTGTCAAACAGGTGGCCGCCTGCTGCCTGCTGCTGCCGCGCTTCCTGCTCACAGCCCTCATGCTGTGGCTCCTGGACTTCCAGTGCATCAGAAGGAGGGTCCTAGTCACTGTGAAGGAGGAGAGCCCTGAGAGAGATGACCCCCCTCTGTGCGTCTCTGACTCCAACCGCATGTGCACTCTGGAGTCCCTCAAGGCTGTGTGGCATGGCCAAAAACTCGACTACTTCAAGTCTGCCCACCTGGGCTGCTCTGCCCCCAACACTGAGGTGGTCATGCTGGAGGGGCAGAGGCTGTGCCGGATCCTGGACTTCTCCCAAGGACATAGACCCCTGGTTGTGAATTTTGGCAGTTGCACCTGACCCCCCTTCATGGCTCGCCTGCAGGCGTATCACAGGCTGGCATCCCAGCACATTGACATTGCAGATTTCTTGCTGGTGTACATAGAGGAAGCCCATCCTTCAGACGGCTGGGTGAGCACAGATGCCTCCTATCAGATCCCAAAGCATCAGAGCCTACAGGACAGGGTGAGAGCTGCCCAGCTCATGCTCCAAGGGGTGCCAGGCTGCAGGGTGGTGGTCGACACCATGTCCAATGCTTCCAATGCCGCCTATGGTGCCTACTTCGAGAGACTCTACATCATCGTGGATGGCAAGGTGGTCTACCAGGGGGGCAGAGGACCAGAGGGTTACAAGATCTCTGATCTGAGGAGCTGGCTGGACCAATACCACACTCACACGCAGAACAAGGGCACTCTGGTCATACAGATATAAAGTGGCATCACAAAGTATTGTTTTTTTGTTTCCCAGTACTGTACAAATCCCAGGCAGCCCAGCAGTATTATCACAGAGGAGGACGTGCGCTTAACCCCACGTGTGCCATGCTCCAGGAGCAGAGGGGTTAAGCCCAGACCACCCAAGTTGAATTGGAAGCTGCAGAAATAAGCTACAATGATGATGATCATGTATGTCCTTTTTCTATTGTATGTGTGAATGGGTGTCAGAGTGTGTGTCTTTACTGTGAAGAGCTGGATCTGGCCGGTGTTTAAGAGTGAAGATCGGTTTTTAAATGGTCGCCCGACCGGAAAATCGCGTCTGATGTTAAATAAATACCGGCAGTCTCCAGCCTTTAGGTGATACAGTAAAAAAATAATAATATTGGTTTATTTATGTGACTTTTGTAACTTTTATATAAAGGATTTTTTACGATTAAAATGAGATGATATAAATAAAGTTTAAAGAAAAGCAAAAGAAATGTGATGATTTGTGCGCAATACAACTTGTAGGCTCATTCATTGACGTGTCCGGCAGGGGGCGCGCCCAGTGACAGCTCACACAGAAGGCGATGCTTTCTGTATGTGGGGTCTGCAGCGCTGCCAAGTAACATTGGCTAATCGCTTACTACGGGGAGACACTAAGGGTAGAGCTCACATGAATGAAGCTAAAATATTTGCTACATATCTGCCGTGTGTGAATTCTTCCTTAGAAGCTCAATATAGCTATAATATTTACATGTATTTCACATATATATATATATATATATATATATATATATATATATATATAATATTACTGCACTTGAAGCAATTGTAAGCTGTCACATTCAATTTAGATTAAATCCTATAATGCAATATACATTTATAAGCCGATGGTCCATTTCAGGTGTGCTGCATTTCTGCATTGGAGCAGCATCTTAAGGTGTAACACCTGATAGAACTGATCCCATAAAAAAAAACTTTGGGATGTGTTTTGACATCTATTTCCTGCTTAAAGTAAACTAAAGCCATGAACAAACATATGTGAACACATTCCACCTGTAGATCCACTGTCCTGTCCTCTAATAAGTTATCATACAGCTGGTCACAGCATCACAAGCACCTGTATACAGGTAACCACACATTTCAATCAATGGTGGGGGTGGTTACTGCAAAAGGACATACCTGTACATCCAAATCTAAGCACCCTGGTAAGTGGTAACACCAATCCACCAATTAACACTTTAGATGCCATTGTCAGTGTTAATGTGATGTGGGGCATTTTTTCCTCAGAGATTTTGGTCCATATTGACATGATGGCATCACACAGTTGCCGCAGATTTGTCGGCTGCACATCCATGATGCGAATCTCCCGTTCCACCACATCCCAAAGATGCTCTATTGGATTGAGATCTGGTGACTGTGGAGGCCATTTGAGTACAGTGAACTCATTGTCATGTTCAAGAAACCAGTCTGAGATGATTCCAGCTTTATGACATGGCGCATTATCCTGCTGAAAGTAGCCATCAGATGTTGGGTACATTGTGGTCATAAAGGGATGGACATGGTCAGCAACAATACTTAGGTAGGCTGTGGCATTGCAACGATGCTCAATTGGTACCAAGGGGCCCAAAGAGTGCCAAGAAAGTATTCCCCACACCATGACACCACCACCACCAGCCTGAACCATTGATACAAGGCAGGATGGATCCATGCTTTCATGTTGTTGACGCCAAATTCTGACCCTACCATCCGAATGTCGCAGCAGAAATCGAGACTCATCAGACCAGGCAACATTTTTCCAACCTTCTACCGTCCAATTTCGATGAGCTTGTGCAAATTGTAGCCTCAGTTTCCTGTTCTTAGCTGAAAGGAGTGGCACCCGGTGTGGTCTTCTGCTGCTGTAGCCCATCTGCCTCAAAGTTCGACGTACTGTGCGTTCAGAGATGCTCTTCTGCCTACTTTGGTTGTGATGGGTGGCGATTTGAGTCACTGTTGCCGGACCATTCTCTCTAAACCCTAGAGATGGTTGTGCGTGAAAATCCCAGTAGATCAGCAGTTTCTGAAATACTCAGACCAGCCCTTCTGGCACCAACAACCATGCCACGTTCAAAGGCACTCAAATCACCTTTCTTCCCCATACTGATGCTCGTTTGAACTGCAGGAGATTGTCTTGACCATGTCTACATGCCTAAATGCACTGAGTTGCCACCATGTGATTGGCTGATTAGAAATTAAGTGTTAACGAGCAGTTGGACAGGTGTACCTAATAAAGTGGCCGGTGAGTATATATATATATATATATATATATATATATATATATATATATAGTTTGACCTGTGTGAATAACATGGCACCAGGATATAACGAGCGTGCAACTGTGGACACACAGCCCAGGGAGATCACGGAGCCTTGCACTGTGTGACATCACATGACCAGGAGATAGGATAAAGAGAGTGCACCCTTGTGACATCACATGACTGAGGTATCACGGAAAATAAACAATGAATTCTTTTAGCGGAATTACGCAAGCGGAGATTTTAAAAAATTGAGGTATGTATTAAAAAAATAAAAAAAAAAGTACATTGTAAAATTATAAATAATTTTTATTACACAAACATATTTAATATATCAAGTCATCTATTTCTGTCTTTTCAGCTGTATCTGGGAAAGCTGGGTTTTAATCAATATTGCTGTTCTTACAGCTCTCACAGGGTGGATTCCCAGCTTTCCCAGGCTCCTGAACAGTAATAATGCCCAGCTATGGGGTCATGTATCAATATGGAGCTGTCACTCAGATTTCTATCAGCTATTGATTTGGGAATATCAGATCCCCCTCATGTCTTGCACCTCCCAGCATGCGCTCATGTAACACCCCTGTGCCCCTTCAGCTCGGACACAGGGAACAATCCTGAGGAGAACAATGGAAAGTTACATCGCAGGAGACTGTCATCCCGGAAGAAGAAGGAATTACAGGGTCAGAGAGAGGCGCAGGGTGATGGCGGTCACCCCTCGAAATCCCTTGATGGTGAGTGATGAGACGAGAAAGATCTATTTTTTTATCAGTTTTTATTGTTCAAGAAAAGCAGAACATAGAAGATATGAACAATATATGACATGCAGAGTCCATCTAATATATAAAGCTGAGTGTATGTGTGTGTATGTATGTCCCTTATAGGAATCTGCACCGTTGCGTTTACAATCACCAAATTTTGCACAACCTCTCTCATAGACTCAGTTTTGAGCCGAAATTTTCACCCTGCGCTTTCCAAAATCCACTTATTACCCCCCATATACAGGAGCCATTGTCTGCTGCTGCTGTGGGAGTTGGAAGCTGAGCCGTGATTGGCCGCTGTTCTGCCACAGGTCATTAATATGAGCTCTGAGCTGTGATTGGTTACTATAGGAAATGATTATAAAACAGCTTATGTGTGAGGTAAGATGGATAGGGGCAGGGAGACAAAGAGAGACAGAGACTGTCAGTGACAGAGATTGAAAATCAGTGATAGAGATTGACAGACAGTGTGACAGAGACAGTCAGTGATAGTCACCTTTAAGTTCCTTCCGTCTGTGTAGGAAGGTTATGTCGCCAATGCATGTCCAAAGAGCATTCACTAAGGGCCCGATTCACGTTTTCCCGATGTGTTACCCGAATATTTCCAATTTGTGCCGATTTCCCCTCAATTGCCCCGGGATTTTGGCGCACGCGATCGGATTGTGGCGCATCGGCGTTGGCATGCACGCGACGGAAATCGGGGGGCGTGGCCGAATGAAAACCCGACGGATTCGGAAAAAATGCCGCATTTTTTTAAAAAAATGTGTCGCGGAGCTTGCACTTACCTTCACTTGGAATAGGCCGGTGAACTTGAGTGCGTTCCGATGCTCTTCAGCGCAGCAGCACCACCTGGTGGACGTCGGAGGAACTGCCTTAATGAATCTCGGCCGGACCCGAATCCACCGCAGAGAACGCGCCGCTGGATCGCGAATGGGCCGGGTAAGTTGTCCTCAGTTGCTGTTTGCTGCTGGACTTCAGCCCACCCTAGCAACCCACACGATTTTTTTTGGTAGTCCACTTTGGGAGGTCAATTTTGAGGGTCTCTAGGAAAGGAGCATAATTGAGGTGATATGGTCGGGTGAGGTTTGGGTGGCCCAGCAATCACTATATACAGCCCCCCAGAAATCACTATATACAGCCCCCAGCATTCACTATATACATCCCCCCAGCAGTCACTATATACAGCCCTCCAGAAATCACTATATACTGCCCCCCAGCAACCACTATATACAGCTGCCACAGGAATCACTATATACTGCCCCCCCCCCCCCCCCTTGGTGGGGGCCCCTTTAAGGGCAAAGTGGTGGGGGTCCCGGGGGCAGCCCCCGGGCGCCCCCCCCCCCCCCCCCTGTAATTCGGCACTGTGTATATTTTTGCATCTATGAAACTATATCATCTTTCATATCGATCTTCTATCATCAATCTACCTTTCATCTGTCTCTCTCATATAACATTCTCCTCCAGTCCCGTTTTACAGATTGTCTTACCTTATTACTGTGTGTAACTACAAAGTGTTATTATTGTTCAGGGCTAAAGGAGCATCTTACTCTGATACAGGTAGTTCTATTTTGCGGCCCCACTTTTAGTTTTAGACAGTGTCCCACTTTGTCTAAAACCAGCCCTGATCCATAGAGTTACAACTTTTAAACCATGCGAAAAGCTGGAGTTGATGGAAGTGATGAAAGGTCTTCTTTATGTGGTATTGGTTCCATAGAGATTAATGGAACATAATTGTGCATGCATCGACCTCAATGCTGATTTCTCCTGTTCCCCAGCTTCCCCTGCTAATAAGGCAAAGATCCAGCATAGATCCCATGATTGTGAAGGTCCCACATGCCAGAACCCCACTATCCTCTGGGCAGCTATCGATTCTTGCACTGCGCATTCTTATAGAGACTACGCCACCTCCACGCCATAGAGTGGGCTGGCACTGTACATTCCCGCCCTGTGCCTGTGTAAATTTGAAAAACCTGCAAACTTTAGTTCACAGGCTTTTACGCATTTTAATGCTAAAGCCTGAAGATCTGCCCCGGAGGGTCTGATGAGTTACTCTCACAGCATAGAAAACTCTGATGACTATATTTAGCTCACAGCATTATATGGTAAGTGAGGAAACTACACCCATCATCTATATGCCTTTTGGTGTAAAGGGTGTACAGGTAACCCAAGGATAAGCAGAAACGTATTAGGTACTGTGTCTGGGTTTCCCAGTTTAACTTGTGTGAGCTATTATAACCCTATGCTGTAATATGCACAGCATGAATTATATCATCATTGGATAAGCTTTATGAGGGCTTCTACACCAGAAATAATCACTAATCACCAGTCATTGCTATAATAATTCCCTTTACACAAGCTCCACACCGAGGGGGCATGGAAGGGCATGAAGTGTGGTGTGCCTGGCAGTGTGGTGGGCTAAAGTATGCAAGGTAGGTCCTGACACAGAAATATATGCTGTGCTTCCCTGCCAGATATATGAGGGGGTCTGGGTCACTAGGTCCTTTCTACTAGACCAGGGGTCCCCAAACTTTTTATGTAGGGGGGCGTTCACGGTCCCTCTCAGACCGTTGTATGGCCGGACTAAAGTGTTAAAAAAAAAAAAGAAAGAAAGAAATTCCTCTGTACACTGCACATATCTTATTTTGAACTAAAAATACAAAGCAGGAATACAATATTTAAAGTATAGGACAAGTACTTACCAGCATCTCAATGGGAAGTATGAGCCTGCTTTTGGTTGATAAGATGGTCAATGTCCGGTTCCAATTAATTATTTCATATGCCCCTCCACCATTAATTATTTCCTATCCTGTCCCCCATCACTAATTATTTCCAATGCTCTCACCACCATTAATTATTTCCTATGTGGCCCCCCACCATTAATTATTTCCTATGCTGCCCCCCACCATAAATTATTTAATATGCTGCCCCTCATAATTAATTATTTCTTATGCTGACCCTCTTAACTAATTATTTCCTATGCTGCCCTTCATAATTAATTATTTCCTATACTGCCCCCACAATTAATTGTTTAATATATTGGGCCCATAGGCGCCACAATCTTTTTACTGCCGTTTAAAAAAAAATCCTATACTCACCTCTGGCTCCTGTGTCTTCTTTCCTCTGGCTACAGGAAGGGGTTCGCGGCTGCACATCCAGGTTCAAGGAGCGATGTGCGTCGGGTTATCTTCCGGCCACATTGCTCCACCTGCAGCAATAGTGCTCGAGCGGCCGTTTCCGGACGCATCTAGCACTATACAGTGACGGGCAGGAGATTCCTGTCCAGACGGACGGAGGCCCCTGCCCGACAGCGGATGGCGATGGGGGCCGGATAAAAATGGTTTGCCAGCCGCATGTGGCCCACGGGCAGTAGTTTGGGGACCCCTGTGCTAGAGCAATGTATCTAAGCCTATAATGTGGGGAAGCTGAACTAATGTATGTACACATATTATATGTGATACCTCTACACTATACAATTGTTTATCATGTGTGATACTGTCTGCTAAACCACTGTATCTAAGCTTGTACATGATGCTGCTTGTACAGCGAGTCTATCTATGACCACAGAGCCCCACATTCCATAACATATATATATCTTGCATTAAGCTTTCTGTATACTCTATTCATTTCCAGCTACATACTTTTATTGTGCGTAAAAGGCATTTCTGAGAACTGTGTGGAAGAATTTAGGGGGAGGAGTATAAATTATCCTTGTAAGACTTATTGCCTCTGGCGTCACGGTTGCATTGATGTCTGCATTTATAGGTGACATATGTTGCTGGATGACCAATTACATAGGAATTTTCCTGTATATGTTAATAGTTACTGCACACCTCCAGATCTCATGCCTCCTAGATAAGGAAGAAGTATACTGTTTAATATTTCTGTTTATCTCCTAGTAATATATCGGACCCCCACATTATCTATCACTAATGTTTAGAATATTTTACCAGGCAGATAAATTCACTGCATAGCAAAAAACATTCCTTTCTTGGCTGTATACTTACCCTTAAAGGGCACCTCAACCCAAGTGATAGCTACAACTGGACAATATCAGATTCTCTGTAAAATATAACATTGGAAGTATCTGTTTAAGGCTACATTCACACTAACGTATGGAGGACGTATATACGTCCGACGTATATACGGCCGATATACGTCTCCCATAGACGTCAATGGGCGCACGGCGCCCTACGGGAGCGGTACGGTGCCCCATTACTTCCTATGGAGAGGGGCGGGGGTGAGCTGCGCTCACCTCCTCCTCCTCTTCCCGTGCACTGCCGTTGCCCACTACGGTACGGTACGGGCGGGCAACGGCAGTGTGAATGTAGCCTAAGTTATTAAATGCATAAAGCATAGTTATTATATTTATTCCCCTCTAATTATAGTTTTACCCACAAAGCATAGGGAATAGGTATGTCGGACTGGGGGGGGGGGCCCAGGGGGGGGGGGCCCAGGGCCCACCAGTAAGATTAATTCTAGGGGCCCATGGAAATTTTTCTTGTATACTCTTAGGCGCGTTTACAGAATGCATTTTCATTGCGTCAGAAAGGCACAACAAATGCATCAGGAAAAATGCATCCCAAGACACAGTATTAAAGATAGTCACACAGATATATTTTTTCCCCATGTGTTTGAAACTCAATGAAAACGCAGCCTAAGACCATGCGCACAAGATGTAATTGAGTTGTGATTTTAAATGCATTCAAGGTGCATCTGGAGAAACTCCTTCCACAAATTAGATGTGTTTAGACCGAAATTCTTGTGTTCAGTAATGACATGCTTTGTTGCCACTTACCCAACGCAAGCATTTAAGTCTAAACACTTCAGCATTCCGAGAGGAGTCTGCATTGAGGGAGGAGATTCTCCAGATATAATTCAATCTTGTGAACATGTATGGAAGGTCCTCCATTAGGTAGGACCTATTAAAAGCAATCAGTACCTCTGCCAACTACTATTGTGGCCTCTCATCTCCTCCTCATATTGTTCACTCTCTCATCTACCCCCTCATCTTGTGGACCCTCTCATCTCCCCCTAATATTGTGACCACTCTCATCTCCCCCTCATATTGTGGCTACTCTCATCTCAACCTCATATTGTGACCCCTCTCATCTCTCTATCATATAGCAGACCTTCTAATATCCTCCTCATATTGTGTCCCCTCTCATTTACTTCTCATATTGTGACCCCTCTCATTTCCTAATATTGTAGCCCCTCTCATCTCCTTCTCATATTGTGGACCCTCTCATCTCCCCCTCATATTGTGGCCCCATATCTACCACTCATATTATGGACTCTTATCTCCTCATATTGTGGCCTCTCATCTCCTCCTCATATTGGGGCCCCTGATCTACCCCTCATATTATGGACATTCATCTCCCCCTCATACTTTGGCCACTCATTTCCACTCGACATTGTGGCATATCATCTCCCCCTCATATTATGGCCTTTAACCTTCCTCTTATATTCAATTATATACAAGCCCCCTCAGGCATGCATTTCTCTAAATGGCTAATGCTCTGATCAATTCCAAGATGACCGCTTGGTGATACTGCGCACTGATTCTCTGTACAAGGGCATGACATATGGGCTGCAGGTGGAGAGGATAGGGTTTTACGCTTACAACCTCCTTATCTTTCTTTCAGACCCAGAGAGATCACTGACTAGGGCTGTGGAACTTACTGAACACTATGGGAAGTTCTCAGGATTGTCCATGAACAGGGCAAAGTCCAGTGTTATGTATTTACAGGATAGACAGGTCTCAGGCCTCTCCGAGACTAGCGAGGCTTTGGAAAAAGTATCTAGCTTTAAATACCTGGGAATCCATATAACCAGGACACCTGCCATATGGTGGATGTGAATTTATCTTATAATTTACTTATCTGGGGTCAGAATGCCTTTATCACCTCCTTCATGTTCCACGATGGTCAAGCTCTAGACTCCTTCCTGTCCATAAAGTGGCTAGAATGACCTGGCAGGAAGCCATTCGACTTACTAAGTTTGGCCTGCTCTCCACAAAATACTTGTACCTCATCCAGACCCAAGCCAATTCCATTAAAGGAAAGGCGCTGGAGGAATAGAGGACGCTGATCCCGGCCTTAAGTGAGGAGGACTTCACTGAGCTACTTGGGTTGCACCTTTATGTATCACCCTCTATCAACAATAAGCTTATTCAGCTCTATATAATGCACCAGTGCTACCTATTACATATATAAATATATTACATATTTACAAAGGGTCAGTCGGACACAGTCGGACTGAATTTTTCCTTTTTGCGCTGAATTCCCCCGGGATTTTGGCGCGCGAGATCGTGTTATGGGACATCGGCGCTGGCTTTCAACCTGACTGATTCGGACAAACCGCGGAATTTAAATATCAAATTGTGTCGCAAGATCAGCACTTACATGCACCGGGAAGAAGAAGGTGAACTCTGGCAGACCTCAGCGGGGAAGCGACACATGCAGGAAATTGGACGCACAATCTTAGTGAATCGCCGCAGCTCCGAATCCTCGTTGGACATTCTGGATCAGCGGCGTCAACGGGCCAGGTAAGTAAATGTGCCCCATTATATCATATACTGGAGTTGAATTCCCACCAGAAGTTTGTTTATTCGGATTACTGAATGAAGAACTATGGCCACATCACACAAAGATTTTCCTCCGCGAGCCTCTGTTTATGGCCCCTAAGGCGGTAGCACTTAAGTGGATGGATACATGACCCCCCAGGTGCTTGCAATGGAAGTCCTTAGTTAATAGAATTGTTCCATATGAAGGACACCATCATGGACACCATCCTGAAAAAATTCATAAAGGTTTGGGGTAGGCGGTGCAACTCTCCCCTGATTTGGGATTGTATTTGCATTTTCCAGTGCATTTCTTTAGTGTGTACAGGCTCGGACTGGCCTGCCGGGATACCGGTCAAATCCCCGGTGGGCCCTTATCATAAGTCACCATCTCTTATCTGTGAGCAGGCACATTCAGCTGAGGCTGGAGGAGGGGGGCAGCAGGGGGGACTATGACATCCTGCAGGAGGGAGAGACAGGTTCTCTGCTCTTCTCACAGCTGCGCTGGGGCAGTGAGTAAGACATTTCCTCCTCCCTGCACTGAGCACCTCAGCCCCTGTGTCACTGCAGGAGAACATGGACCCCTGATTCACTGGGGAGCAGACATGAGCTGTCACTATTACAGACCAGAGGACGTGGGCCCCTAGTTGTCACAGTGGGCCCCCTTCCTCCTGGTTATGACGACATCAGGGGCCACCAATCAGCTCGCAGCTGCTGCTGGAGTGTCCTCCCCCTGGCACAGCACAGGTGCCCTCATGTGCAGGCAGCTCAGGTGGATGAGGAGGGATGCTGCTCTCCACATGATGGCTTCCAGCACAAGAAAAAAGGTACAAAATAAAAGTGCATCACATTTACACACACACAGTGCAACTCATTACATCCCTGCAATGTGTACATATATATAGAATAAACAGTGCACTCAAGACTACAACTCCCAGCAGTTGAATGAGATGCTGAAAGTTGTAGTACTTTGATTGACTGTTATTAAGTATTGATGTAGAATAAGCAGTGATGTCACACGTACGGCGCTGACTCTGTTTAGAAATGGACATCAAAGCCGCACGGGGGCAGCATGCGCTTCTATTAGACGCATCGATGTTAACGCCGCACCCAGTTCTTATTTGTCAAATGCAAGGGCTGAAGGAATCACATGCGTTGCGTGTGAACGCGCTCAGTATGACCAGACATACCCGCGGTTACATGTGACCGCAGCCCGTCATTATTACCAGTAACCCCGGTTCGGTGGTGACCGCAGCCTCAGTAGTACAGCATACCCCGTCGTTAACAGTGTGACCGCAGCCTCAGTATTACCAGTATACCCCGGTTAGTGTGACCGCCAGCCTCAGTATTACCAGCATACCCCCGCGTTACATGTGAACCGCAGCCTCAGTATTACCAGTATACACCACCCCGCTTAGGTGTGACCGCAGCCTCACTTATTACCAGCATACCCCGCGTTACGTGTGACCGCAGCCTCAGTATTACCAGCATACCCCGCATTAGTTGACCGCAGCCTCAGTTATTACCAGCATACCCTGCGTTACTGTGACCGCAGCCTCAGTATAACCAAGCATACCCGCTTACGTGTGACGCAGCCTCAGTATTATCGCATACCCCGCGTTACGTGGACCGCACCTCAGTATTACCAGCATACCCTGCGTTACGTGTGACCGCGCCGCGATACCAGCAACCCCTGCGTTATGTTTGACCGCATCCCAGTATTATCAGCATAACTCTGGTTATGTGTTGACCGCAAGCCCTCAGTATTACCAGCATACCCCGCATTACGTGTGACCGCAAGCCTCAGTATTACCAGCATAAAACCCGGCGTTACGTGTGACCGCAGCCTCAGTATTACCCCAGACCCCGCGTTACGTGGTGGACCGCAGCCTCAGTATTACCAGTATAAACCCGCGTTACGTGTGACGCAAGAGCTCAGTATTACAACATATACCTACCCCGCATAGGTGACCGTAGCCTCGATTCCAGCATAACCCGCGTTACGTTGTGCCGCAGCCTCAGTATATCAGCATACCGCGTTACGTGTGACCGCAGGCCTCAGTATTACCAGCATACCCTGCGTTACGTGTGACCGCAGCCACGTATTATCACATACCCCGCGTTACGTGTGACCGCAGCCTCAGTATTATCAGCATATACCCTGCATTATGTTTGACCGCAAGCCTCAGTATTTACCAGCATACCCACGCGTTACATGTGACCGCAGGCCTCTGTATTACAATTATACCCTGCTACCGTGTGACCGCAGCCCCAGTATTACCAGTATACCCCGCGTTACGTGTGACAGCAATCTCAGTATTACCACATACCCCGTCGATAAGTGGACTGCAGTCTCAGTATTACCACCATTCCCCGTGTTACGTGTGACTGCAGCCTCAGTATTACCAGCATACCCTGCGTACGTCGTGACCGCAGTAAGTATTACCAGCATACCCTGCGTTACTGTGACTGCAGCTTCAAGTATTTCCATATACTCGTTTCATGTGACCGCATTCAGTATTACCAGAATAGCCCTCGTTACGTGTGACCGCAGCCTCAGTTATTACCAGTATACCCCGCTTACCTGTGACTGCAGCCTCAGTTTACAGTATACCCCGCGTTCCTGTGACCAAAGCCTCAGATTACCAGTATACCCGATTACATGTGACCGCAGCCTCAGTTTTAACCAACAACCCCCCACCCTCATGATGCCCAATTGCAGATTCATCACCATTTCAATGCACAAACATTTGAATAAAAAAGTGATGAAAAAGTTCTTCACTTCACAAACTGATATCACGGAAAACGTCATCTCTCCAGTCTCCGTACATTAAAGATCAAAAAGTAAGAGTGTGCCAAACCGAAGCGTGTAATAAAAATAATGCACTTTTTTGTTCTTTATACCACATTTGGATTTTCTCAACTTTCCTAGTGCCACTGCACGGTAATATAACCTTAAAGGGTTAAAGGTCAGACCATTGGTCACTCTTGATTTTCCATTGTTATTCTGTGTCTTTTAAAAAATCCATAACTGTGTTATTTCAATGACAGAGTCTGTAGGTTGCTTTGTTTTCGCAGTACCAAATGTGTACTCTCTAGTGATGCGTAATTTAACTATTACTCTATGCCATGATCGGAAAGCGGGAACAAATCCAATGGTTAAAATTGACAAAAAAACATAATTATGCATTTTTGTTTTGGGCTACGTATGTATGGCTTTAACTGTATGCTCCAAATCATACCTCCCTTAAATCCTCGGGTAGTGATCAAAAGGACACCAAATTTCATAAAGCTTTATATGCAGTTTTATATAACAAATGAAACCTTTGGTACAACGTGTGTATGAAAGGACCCGCTGTGAACCTTCTTCATAGACAGGCAGTCCCTGGGTTATTTACCAATAGGTTCAGTTAGGTTTGTACTTAAGTTTGACTATTGCATTTAAGTAGGATTGTATATTTATAATTAGTTGTAAGATCCGACAAAAATTTTTTTTTATTGTACTGTAATGAACAAGAACGATTTTTAACCCAATAAGTTTGCAGTACAGACACTTAAAGATGATCTTACAGTTGGCCACTAAAGTAACATCCAGATGTTCACAGAGGTACAGTGGGCAGAGGGTATGTCTGTAAATCTATGGGTGTCTGTAAGTCGGTGTCCTTAGTAGGGGACTACCTGTACCTAAACATGTTAGGACATACATGTACAATGTGCAGTCATAAAGGCACCTCACCTACCACCAAAATCTACCTATAAAGGTAGATCAGGTGGTAGGTGTAATCAATGGACGTGAGTATAGCCCTTTAAGGCTAATCTCGACGTCCCGCACTTTTTTGTGAACTGTATTCCTAATATGTAAATTTTTTATCGGAACTACTGGGGCGTAGAGTAGCCGCTTCTGAGGTTACACGAGGACGGCTCTCCAGCCTGGTAGCCACTGTAACCCTCCTACTCATCATCTCTCGTCCGACGATCCTGCCGCATGCCGTCAGAAACGCGGCCCAGCGCTGCGGTCAGCTCCCGAAGCCGGGAGCTGACAGCGCGGCGCCTGCTGTTCTGCGGCAGGCCAGACGGCAGGATAGTCGGACGAGGGCGCGCGGCTACGAGCAGCCCTGCGCGCCGAAGATGTTGAGTAGGAGTGGTAAAGTGCTACGGTGAGTGGCAGTAGCCGCCTCGTTTAACCCTCAGATGAGCTACTCCATGCCCCAGTATCGCATAACAAATTTACATATTAGGGTAAGAAAAGTTTCCCAAACAAATGCGGGGACGCGAATTAGCCCTTAAACAGGGCTATCCTCACGTCCATTTATATCACCTACCACCCGATCTACCCTGTATAGGTAGATGTAGGTGGTAGTTCCTTTTAAAAGGAAATCTATCCAAGGAAAGGATTGTAAAACCAGCACACTATCATGGGGTGTGCACACCCCTCTGGCGGATCTGCAGGTTTACATCCTTATCCTGGTGATAGATGTGACTACTGATTCCAGGAAGTTACAAGTCCGGCGATACAATCCTCAGGCCCCATTCACACTTGCAGTTCTTGATCTGTTTTATTCCATTTAAAAACGCAACAGGGAGGGGCTCATCAAAAGTGTATTCAGTAGAAAGACATATGTGCTCTGACAAAGCCCCTGCCTTTTTGCGTTTCCAATGCAGTAAACTCAATAAAAAAAAGAATGTGGCACGGGGCCTGAGGCCTGTTTTTCTGCAGGATGTTGTAACACATCACTCATTCACTTCTATGGGGCCATGTCACATGGCTGTGAATTCATTTCCCTTTTTAATGAGCCAACTGCCTGAGATGCCATAGACAGACAGGACTAACCATTTTTGCGGTTCAGCTTATTATTATTACTTACCATCCAATGACAAGCACCTCCTCTACAACATCCATGGACTATTGTTGGCATCCCCAGAGAATGCACAAGTGTAGTGAGCGAAGCCCTGAAGCTGCGTTCACCAACATTTGTTTTTTTGTTGCAAACAATTTAAATTTGTTCTGCTGAGGAATGCATTCAAATGGAAGAGAGAACAGATCGTCTTTCCAAAAGCGTTGAAAAAGCAACAAAAAAACGGAAGTGTGAACATGTGCCACAGGCTGCATTCACCACTTGCATTTGCAGCAGCTTCAGAAAACGAATGAAATATCATGGGGGTGGTCGCACGTATCGATGAAGCAGTTGGTGGGCCCCCAGAATTAATTTCACTGGTGGGCCCTTGGTACCCCAGTCCGACCCTGAGTGTGTACAAAGTTTTTCTCTGTATATGGCACATGTCATATATTTGTAAGTATACTTTGTGACACATGTATGTGCCTTATTTTCTTGATAAACAAGTTTTAAAAAAAATTATAATAATACTAGTAAACTTTGTAATATACTTTATTGAAGAATTTGTTTACCCAAGTCCTTTTTTCCCTAACTTATTTATGCAGTTTCTGTAAATCAGCTTTCTGTCCCATACACCACTGCAGCTGATCAGATGAGGAACTGATAATGTTCCTTAACTCTTCAGACAGTCTCTGGATAGTCTGAAGAGTTAGAGAGCTGAATCATTAATGGAAATGTGCTCTAGATAAAGAAAGGAAATTCAGTTAAGCTGCTCACTGCAAGAGAAAGAGCAGAAATAATGCACAGAGAAGCTGTAATCTAAGATAAGATTCTTAAATATCCTCAGCATAACAAAATAGCACATTCTATAATTCTCTGCCTCCTACCCCTTTCCCCCTGCATTACAAGACCAGCTCAGACCAGGCACTTCTTGTCTACAAGCAACGTGCAGAGACTTACTCTACAAGCTACAGACAGGTAAGGTCTTTATAGCAGAGCAGACTGTGTGTTTTATTTATTAGTTGAGTTAACAGGGCAGAGAGTGTCATTGTGTCTTATATCCATTTCATCACTCTGATCTGTCTCATCTCTTTTTCTATGTGTCAAATACTAATAGAATTTTCAGTAGCTAAATAATAGTGTATATAAACCCGGAACCATGATAATGTAACCACATTGTCAGCATACAGCATCTCATTGTATAGAGCAGTGATGGCGAACCTTTTAAAGACCGAGCGCCCAAACTGCAAACCAAAATCCACTTAATTACCATTAAGTGCCAACATGTCATTTTAAGCTCCAACTTATTGCTACCAGTTCTTCCACATCATTCAATCGTAACGGCCTCCTGAGGCCACCAATACAGTTGAAGGAAGGAAGACAAATTCAGACTCTCATTGTAGCTTCTCTCCAGGGTCTCTCTATGCAGGAAGAATGGTGGGTCCAGCAGGATGACTTCCAAAGATAATGCACTTCTGTCAACACCTGGGGCGATGGCCTGAGTCCCCACAGAAAGGGCTATGAGTGCTACTCCTGGCACCCGTGCCATAGGTTTGACACCACTGGTATAGAGGAATCATGAAGTGTCTGCTTCCACACTCTGGAATTTAACATTGACCATCACTGAGTAATAGGAGCTAAAACAGCAACAAAACTTAGTAAAATTGTAAACTAAGGGGGTCAAAATTATCTTTTTCTTTGTAAACATCACTAATGGATTAAAGTTTGAGAACTTTTTTTCATGGGCAAACACCTTAAAGCTTAACTGTAACGTTACTGACATAAAATAGTGTTAGCACAGCTGGAGAGAGCCTTTGATAACAATTCCAACAATACCTGTATTGTGCCGCTGGCTTCTTCCTAGACTAAAATATATCTGGTATATATTTTTGCTGAGTGCAGAGTTAGGCAAAGGTTTTTATACTTTACAGTTGTACTTTAAATTAATTACTGTCACATCTTTCTCTCAGTCTTCCGCAGTTAGTACTGTTAGGCTGAGAAGACTGAATTCTATTTGGTTCTTTTCAGTTGGCAGTCTGAACAGTGTTCTATTGTCTGGACTGCTGAAAATGAACATTTTTTTTTAATTTTTTATTTATAAGTTTTAATGTACAACTAAATTCACATACTTTACATTACAAAACAGTATATTTCACAAAATACAATAACCTACAATAAAACAGGGATTGTGTCACATTGTACCTTTTCATACCCCCCACCTGCAATCCCCTCCCGCCATAATAACCTCACAATAATCAAATAAGTAAAAAAAGGCAAAAAAAAAAATAAGGAGGCAAACCAAAACAACCTCTCTCCCTTCCCCATACCTCGAACCCCAGCCATAAATTTTTGCCAAGTCAATTTAGTAACATTTTCTCCTCCGCAGAACAGAACAAATCTATCCAATTGGACCATACCTTAAGGAATGTTTGGCTGGAAATGAACATTAAGCTTCCTATAGAATGAAAGCAAGCAGAGATTTTGAAAACCGTTAAGAATTGATACAGAAAGTATATTGGAAAATTGTATAACTTTTCATTATTCAAATAATAACATGTACCGTATATACTCGTGTATAAGCCGAGTTTTACAGCACAAAAAATGTGCTGAAAAACGTCCCCTCGGCTTATACACGAGTCACAAGTCAAAAGTCACTTAAAAAATAATAAACTTATATATTCACCCTCCGGTGGCCCCGATGTGCAGCGCTGCTCCCCTGATGTCCGCGCGGGTCCTCTTCTGGCTTCCGCGCCCGTCTTCTGTCTTCTGTACATCTCGCTGGGCGCCGCCCAGCGCAATGTACAGAGAACGGGCGCGGAAGCCAGAAGACGAGCCGCGTGGGCATCGGGGGAGCAGCGCAAGTGTGACTTACGTTTAAGGGAAGGAGTACTTTTTGGATCCAGCAACAAATAGATAAGTTCATCTACATTTTTATTTCCTGATATTCATTGTGTGATTTTTATTGCAACCAAGTAGATCTGAAGGTATTTTACTTGCATAATCTGTATATTGTGTGGGTGTATAGGGAGGCATTCACCTTATCTAGACAGTATAGTCACAGGTGCTGCCTAATTAATAGTGGGGTGTGGCTATCTAATTAGCAGCCTTTATATACTTCTGTGGTCAGTTTGTTTGGTGGTTTGCAGCCAGATCTTGTTGCAGTGAGCTCTGCAGATTTTTATGGCAGATAACCTTTAAAAAAAGCATCAGAAAAGCAGTTGCTGATCCGAAGTGTGTGCAGTGTCTTAAGTGTGACTACGGTTTAAAGGGCACTGTAATGGCTTTCCTTGAACAGCCGTTCGAGGGGGGATACTGCTGTGTGGGATGTGTGAAAATTGATCATCTGGAAGCCCAGATTCTGGATCTAAATGAGCAAGTTTCAAGGCTGCGGGCAATTGACAATATGGAGCGAAGTTTGCTGCTCCTGGAGCACAAACTCTCTGGGGAAGATGGTTGTGGGGAGGGAAGTATGGAGGTGCAGAGTGAGGGGGGAAGCTAGTTGGGTAACATGTAGAAGGCGGGGTAGAGGGAACATTTGTAGGGAGTCTAGTCCTGATCTGGTGCACCCCAATAAGTTTGCCAGGCTGGCGGATGAGGGGGATATCAGCTCTGGGGTAGCAATGCTGCAGCAAGACATGGCCTCTAGCCAGGGGATTGTCTGCTCCAGTAAGAAGGGTAATGGGAGCACAGGCAAGATCAAACAGGTGCTGGTAGTGGGAGATTCAATTATTAGGGGAACACGCAGGGCAATCTGTCACAAAGACCGTGCATACCGAACAGTGTGTTGTTTACCGGGTGCTCGGGTTCGGCATGTTGCGGATCGGGTTGACAGATTACTGGGAGGGGCTGGTGAGGAACCAGCGGTCATGGTCCACATTGGCACTAATGACAAAGTATAAGAGGTAGGTGGAAAGTCCTTAAAAATGATTTCAGGGATTTAGGCCATAAGCTCAGGGCAAGGACCTCCAAAGCTAGTTTTCTCCGAAATACTACCTGTACCACGTGCCAAAAAAAAAAAAAAAAAAAAAAAAAAAAAATAAATAAGTGGCTCAAAAGTTGGTGTAGGAAGGAGGGTTTTGGGTTCATGGAGAACTGGGCTGACTTTTCTTTCGGCTACAGGCTCTACAGTAGAGATGGGCTGCACCTCAATGGGGAGGGTGCAGCTGTTTTAGCGGGAAAAATTGATAGAAGGCTGGAGGAGTGTTTAAACTAGAGACCTGGGGGGAGGGCAACTACACTTGTGCAGGGCAAATAGACAGTGTAGGGGGAAAAATGGCTAGAAGGTTGGAGGAGTGTTTAAACTAGAGACCTGGGGGAGGGCAACTACACTTGTGCAGGGCAAATAGACAGTGTACATAGAGAGCTGGGAAGAGTCATAGTCCATGGGGGAGGAAGGGGGCTGGAATGAGATTGGGGAATAAGAATTAATTCTTAAAGGTTGGACTTGATGGACTTGCGTCTTTTTCCAGCCTTATATACTATGATACAGTATGACATGATTTTTCTGCTAAGGAGAACAACATTTTAAAATACTAATTACTTATTAGCTTATATTTTACTGACCCATTTGAATTTGAATATTCTTTCTGGAATAATAAGCATGTTAGGCTCTTAGTAGGCAGGCAGTTAAAAAATGGAAACTTTTGAAATCATTAAAAGCTTAACTGTTAGCTGTGGACCCTTCTTTATGGCCTGTGTTCATCAGGCAGGAAAAGGACCTGCTCTATCTTTTGCAGCTTGGGCACTTGGCTCATGTACAGGGATATGGAATCCACAGCCATGTGCATGAGCCCATATAAGTACCGTATACTCGAGTATAAGCCCACCCGAGTATAAGCCGAGACCCCTAATTTTACCATCAAAAACTGGGAAAACCTAATGACTCGAGTATAAGCCGAGGGTGGGAAATGCATTGGTCACAGACCCCCCCCAGTATGTAGCCATCCAGCCCCCAGTAGTATACAGCCTGCCCCCAGTAGTATACAGCCTGCCCCCAGTAGTATGCAGCCTGCCCCCAGTAGTATGCAGCCTGCCCCCGCTGCAATACATTAGTATCAAATGATCACTTGTTCATGTCCCACCCTGGGACAAAATAAAACGGTGAAAAAAAGTTTAAAAAAGTGTGATTAAAAAAATTATTAAAAATAATAAAAGTCCCCTGAAGTCCCCACAAAAAAATAAGCTTCAAAACAGACATGAAAACAATAAAATATAAATGTTATGCCCATTGTTACATGGCGCTGCAAAAACGAGCTAATTTCTCAAAAAATGAATTCCATATTCTGCAAATTGGTATGTTAGTACATTCATCTATATCTGCAAACCAGAGTTATCACCATTGATGTTATCATTATTGTCAATGTCATTGGTCTGAAGTCCAATAAAGTAAGCTTTGTCTCTGGAAAAAGAATCAAGGTGGCAGAGAAATGGTTGATGAGGTTTAATGTAGATAAATGTAAAGTTATGCACTTGGGCCATGGAAACAAAAATTGCCCCCAGTAGTATACAGCTTGTCCCCAGTAGTATACAGCCCAGCCCAGCATTAAAAAAAAAAACTTATATACTCACCCTCCGGTGGCCCCGACGGCTCCCCTGATGTCCATGCGGGTCCTCTTCTGGCTTCCGCGCCCATCTTATTTCTTCTCTAACTTCGTGCTGGGCGCCGCCATTGCTCTCCCCCGGACGGCACATAGTATTAAGAAAGAAGACAGGCGCGGAAGCCAGAAGAGGACCCGCGCGTCATCAGGGGAGCAGCGCTACGCATCGGGGCCACCGGAGGGTGAGTATATAAGTTTATTATTTTTGAATTTATTTTATAAGTATATATGTTGACTCGTGTCCGAGGGGACGTTTTTCAGCACATTTTTTGTGCTGAAAAACTCGGCTTATACACGAGTATATACGATAAATGGGGACGGGTGCTAGCCGTTTACAAAATGGCAAGTACACCTCTTTATTTCACATCTGTGTACATAAGGCCTTTATCTGTGGAATAGCCTGACTCAGGACCTGGTCACAGCAGAGACAGCAGAGAGCTTCTAAAAGGATCTAGATGTCTTCCTATACCAAAATAACACTTTTAGCTATGTTTCTATTTAGACTTTCCCCACATCCCTTTCCCTTAGCCTCAGCCTTGCCTTCCCTGGTTGAACTTGATGGGCAAATGTCTTTTTTCCAACTTTACTAGCTATGTTATTACGAAACTATTGAAACTTACAGAACTTTCCTTTATGGTATAAAATGAGCATCAGATCTAAACTTAGGCTTACTTTTATATATACAGGCAGCCCCCGGGTTACGAACAAGTTAGGGTCCAGAGGTTTGTTCTTAGGTTGATTTTGTATGCAAGTCGAAAATGTATATTTTATAATTGTCGATCCAGACAATAATAATTTTGGCCCCAGTGACAATTGTAGTTTAAACATTTTCTGCTGTAATGGGACCTAGGATTATCAATAAAGCTTCATTACAGACACCTTACAGCTGATTATTGCAATCTGGGACTATAGTAAGGTATCCAGAGAGCTTCACCAGAGGTCAGAGGGGTCTCTCTGTAACTATGGGTTGTCTGTAAGTCAGGTGTCCTTAAATAGGGGGCCGTCTGTATATATATATATATATATATATATATATATATATTGTAGGACAGCGGCTGGAAAAGTAATAGATGGCGTATATATTCCTTTCAGGTTACTTCCTTACCTGTGTTATAGGGTTAATGCACTGTCCAGAGACTGCACAGCCCTAATTACCAAGGGCAGCTGGGAGAAGGGGTTTTATCCCAGAGCTGCATACTGGGCTGGAGCTCTGTGTGAGAGACATTGCTCTGGAAGGCTTGCCAGCCGTGTGTCACTAGCCGCTGTGAGTATGCTGCTTTGCTAGAGAGGGACCTGCTGATGTACAGGTAGTGCTGAGACGAGCCCGTTTTTGTTTTCCCGCTTTGTTTTATTTTACTTGCCTGTAAAGCTGCATTGTTTTGGCTGCCAATAAAAGTGCAAGGGGGATGGGCATTATACAGTGCGGGGGGTTATACAGTGCAAGGGCTTATACAGTGCAAGGGGGATGGGTGTTATACAGTGCGGGGGGGGGGGCTTTATATAGTGTGAGTAGGGGCATTATACAGTGTGGAGGGTGGCAGTGGCGTAACTACCGCCGTAGCGGTTGCTACGGGGCCCGTGAGGTTCAGGGGCCCGGGGATGCACGCTCCCTGCAGTGCTTTGCCACCCACTTGGAGTAAGTGGTCCGGGGCTGCAGTGCCGGATGCCTGCCAGATCGTACCCCCGGGCCCCTCCCTCTCTGTGCATCTACACATATCTCATGGCCCACCCACCTCTTTCCAGGATCCAATGCCTGCTCATCTCCTTGACCCGCGCCCCCAGCCACCTCTCTGACCCGCGCCCCCAGCCACCTCTCTGACCCGCGCCCCCAGCCACCTCTCTGACCCGCATACAGTGTGGTGGGTGGTTATACAGTGCGAGGACATTATACAGTGTGGGGGGGGTGGTTATACAGTGCGAGGGGGGCATTATACAGTGCAGGGGATGGGCATTATACAGTGCGAGGGGGCATTATACAGTGTGGGGGTTTATACAGTGTGAATAGGGGCATTATACATTGCAGGGGGGGTGGGAGTTTAACACAAACCATTGTACTGTGCAAGCAAGAACACTGACACATTCATACATTATACATGTAAATAAACATGCACAAAATGTTCACATATAGATCAGACATCACACCTACATACACACAGCACACTACACAAAAACACATAAACATCAGAGACATACATACTTTCAGTGTTTCTGATAAAGATCAGGGCACTGACTGCAGGGCTGAGTAGTAACTGGTCCTGGCTGACATGAACTTCCCTGCCCCTACCCCTCCTGGTCCAGAAGAATGGTTCCCTCTGGAAAACCATCCATCATACTATCCCAATTTTTTTTGTCGCACACGGGGCTATGGTGTGAAGACAAGGGTGCAACTTGACCCGGTCCTGGTGTCGGCTAGTACCATCACTCCCACGGTGGGTACAGAAGGTCCACAGACTCTCCCTAAGAGACTCTACCTCCCGATACTACCCGTACCCTCCATGGGCCATGGACCCCGCCCGGACAGAGACTCTGCAAGGATTCTCATTGCTTGCTGGCTGATACTTCCGGAATGTCGCCCGCATCTCAATGCTCACTTTTCTGGAAAGAAACTAGGCAGAGTTTCCCGTGGTTCAACGTCTGCTTGCCCCCAGTAGCTTTGATGTTGACTTACATATCCGCCTCGCTTGGCTCCAGCTTTCCAAAAGCTCCCAACTCTTCCAAGAGCCACTCCGGTCTCCGCTTCCAAGAGACAGCAGTTTCGGCTTTCAGCCCACTTCCAGTCTCCTCTTCCACGAGCCACTCCAGTCTCGGGCTTTCCACGAGCCACATCCACCCCCGACTTTCCAAGAGCCACTCAGTCTCCGCGTTCCAGAGCCACTCCAGTCCGGTGTTCCAAGAGCACTCCAGTCCCCTGCTCCAAGAGCGCCACTCCAGTCCCCTGCTTTCCAAGAGCCACTCCAGTCTCTGACGTTCCAAGAGCCACTCAGTCTCCGGCGTCCAAAGCCACTGCCAGTCTCCGGCTCCAAGAGCACTCCAGTCTCGGCTTTCCAAGAGCACTCCAGTTCCGGCTTTCAAAAGCCACTCCAGTCTCCGGCTTTCCAAGAGCCACTCAGGTCCCTACGCTTTCCAAGAGCTCACTCAAGTCCATTCGGATTCCAAGAGGCACTCCAGTCTCCGGCGTTCCAAGAGCGGGACTTCCACGTACACGGCGTTCCAAGAGCGACTAAGTCCCCGGCTTTCCAAGAGCCACTCCAGTCCCCGACTTTCCAGACCACTCCAGTCTCCGGCTTTCCAAGAGCCACTCCAGTCTCCGGCGTTCCAAGAGCCACTCCAGTCTCGGCGTGTCCAAGAGACACATCAGTCCGGTCTCAAGAAGCCACTCAGTCTCCGGCTTTCCAAGAGCCACTCCAGTCTCCGGCTTTCCAGGAGCAAGTCTCGGGCACTCCGTCTCACGGCTTTCAAAAGAGCCACTCCACAATGTATCAGCTTTCCAAGAGCCCACTCCGTCTTCGGCTTTCCAGAGGCCATGGAGTCGCCATTGTAACTGGAGCTCTATAAAGAGCCGCAGTTACAGGAAAGACCCCATTGTGTGGAGGCAGAGTACTACACAGCTGTACTGTTATGAACAGGCTAACCCCTTTTAACACCACTGCATACATAAGGGAAGTATATACAGCTGCAAATTTGGGGCGCCATATACATTCCTCCAGACGGCCATGTGAATGAGGCCTGTGACAGCTCTCTGCAAGTAATCCCCCATGTCGGCATATTTCTTCATTGCATTGGAACCGTGTTGCATACGCCTGCAGCAGTCCACTGCCACCACAAAGCAATTGTTATGTCCTAAACCACTCCATTCTCCCTGACCACTTACTCACACACCGTGTATTCCAGCCAGTATACCATAAGGCACATTAGCTGCCCAACATTGTGATCTCACAGTGTAACCGCCCTATGGTATGCAACACTCACATTTGACCCATTCATCCTCCTTTATGTGAGCACCCCTTTTCTCTTATATGTGGTCAACTTCACCTCCTTTTGATATTGTGGCCTCCTCATTATATTGTGGCCCCCATCCTCCTTCTCATATGCTAGGCCTTCTTCCGCTCTCGTATCAATTATGCACACCCTGCTCTTAATGCACATATGGACCCACTTTGTTTTTTTTTTCTTTCTTACTCTTCAAATACCTACGTCCTACTCCTCCTTAAATTGCAGCCCCCTCCTTCTCCTTATATTGTGGCCATCTTCTGCTTCTTATATTGTGGCCCCCTCCTCCTTTTTATATTGTGACCCTCTCCTTTTATTGTGGGGTATGAGATGGTCACAGCAATCAATGTATAATATACTGCAATGCAGAGGTGTTGCAAAGTATTATGCAAGCACATGATCAAATTCTGAAATAAAAGAAAGTAAAAATCCAATTTTCCTCATACAAAATGCAAATTATGGTTATCACTGCATCCGTAACAACCTGACCAGATCAATACTGTGTTGTTTTCACAGTATGGTGAATGGTATAAAGATAAAAAGGGAAACTGTCACCAGGGACCTCATTTTTACTAACGACAGGTTGCAGAAGACCATCACACCTGCATTTCAAATATGTCTTTCTGCTTTTTCTAAGCATTTGCATTACAATATAATTGTGTGTTATAACTTACCTTGCACCCTGACACAATCCTCTGTGTATTCCCAGGGGTTGGGCTTTGGTTTGGATGCATTTCATTAAACAACATGTGAATTGTCTGTTCTGCAGACTTCTCAGCTCTCAGCCCCCACATTTGTGCTCCTGTACAGCTCCTCCCTCCCCCACTGATGTCAGCTCAACAGACTGTGAACTCTGTGAAGGAGCAGAAGGGAGGATTGAATCAAAACAACCATCCATAACAACCCGTAAAATAAAATTGTTATTGAACCCGTACGGTGAGCGCTATAAAAAAAAAACACCAAAAATTATGATATGTTCACATTCTTTTTTTTCATATTTGATTTTATTTGTTTTTACAGGTTAATACAGTTAAGATAGTACAATACAGGTAATAATCAATTCAAGACAAACATTTACGGGCAAACTATTCCACCCTCAACATAAACCTTTACCTAGTAGGAATCCTTAAACAACAGGTAGCAAGTTGGTGAGAGAGAGTGCTCACCAGGTCATGGCAGAAAGATGGGATATGTTCACATTCAACTTCATACAAAACAGGATAAAACGTGATAAAAAAGGTAACATTTTCCCCAACATGGAACCAATACAAATGACAACTCGCAAAAACAAAACACTAAAACATCTGTCAGCAAAAAAATTCAAATGTTATTTTTCACTCCAAAAGTAAAGAAAAAATAAAGTTGTTATCTATACAATACGGTGTATAAAACAAAAATATAATGGGGCCCATTTACTTACCTGTCCGGAGGCGTTCACTGAAAGTGCATTGTCCGATGATCATGCACTGTGCTGCGATACACAAAGATTGTGCACCCAATATCCTGCATGTGACGCTTCCCCGCTCAGGTCCAACAGAGTTCACCTTTCCTTGAAAATTTAAAAAGCTTTTGTCCAGTTTGTAAGCCACTGGACGTCTTGTTAAAATTAAAATGACAAAACTATGGCAAGATAAAGAAGAAATGTGGTAAATGTTAATTAGTAACTATTTTGTGTTGTTCGACTAACTGTATGATGTGCGTAGCATTTGGAAATCAGAAAATGATTTTCTAAATTTTCACCAAATTTACATATTAAAAAAAAAAATAAATGCAAAACTTATCAACTCCTAATGTGAACTATAACAAGTCACAAAAAAAAGCAATTTGAAAATCGCCTAGGTGAGGCTGTATTCACATTCTCCAGTCCCGTACTTCCGTACCGTATGAGCCTGTATATACGTGACGTTTTTCATCCATATGCAGCACGTATGTAACCCGTATTTTATAGGTCCCCATAGACTTCTAGGGCATACAGAACTGAAATACTGGAGAAAATAGGACATGCTCTATATTTTTATATGGCCAGTATACAGTAGGGTACGGTACGGTGTTAACAATGGCAATATAAATGGTTGCTAATTGAAATGAATGTGGCCGTATGTAACCTGTTAAAAAAAACATAGGGGTAGCATGCGGGCGTTCTCATTCGTTGTGTGAATGCAGCCTGAGTTAAAGCGTCCTAAAGTTATAACCTACTATAGTGACACATGGCAGATTTGTAAAATTGGGCTTTGTCATGAAGTACCAAAATGAATGGGAACCAAAAGGGTTAAACAAACTACAAATAATTAGCCCTAATGTGTCTACATTGATTGACACATATGTGATTTGAATATGCTATCTCCAGTACTTTATCCTATCTGCCCGGCTAGCTCAGTCGGTAGAGCATGAGACTCTTAATCTCAGGGTCGTGGGTTCGAGCCCCACGTTGGGCGATGTGTTTTTATGTTTTTTTTTTTATAACTGTTCATAGTTCTTCTTTATTCTCACTTTTCGGGGCCCACATTATACATTACATTATACATTACAATATTATATATATATTTTTTGTCAGAGCAAACAACGCCCGCCTACCTGCATTGATAGCAGGTAGGCGGGGCGTAGACGCGATGACGTCAGCACGGGGACGGGCTGACGTTTCCCTGGAGCTGTAGTGACAGGCAGAGGCCGTGGTGTCAGGGCGCTGAGCAGGTGCGGTTGCCTAGGAGACGGCAGTACAACATGGCGCCGTGACGCCTGCACCCTGCTCTCCCGGAGAGTGTGAATGTGGCGGAGGAGAGCGGGAGCGATGCCAGTGCCGGCCCCCGGCCGTCATTCCTGTGTGACAGACCGCGCCGTGTGAACAGCACCATGAATAGTAAGTGTGAACAGGAACAGACAAGGCGGTTATGAGAAGATATACTTGTATGTGACATCATGTAGGTGACCTGTGCCCCTCACATGACTGATAGGGTCACATGACCAGTGGACATACTAATTCTGGGGAAATTCCGCGATAATCCGTAATATTATCCGGATCATAGGATGGAGCAGAAAAGGTATTAACACTTTTCTGACCATCCTGTAGTCAGATCCCGGCACCTATGCCCGGGTGTCACCCACTGGGTAAGTGGGACCCACATTTACCATTCCTGTGCAGCCGCCACTGTAATTTATCGGTCATTTCCCATTTGGTTCCTTCAATTCAGCTGAAGGCTGCAATATTCCACATCTGGACCGTTATCTTATGAATGGAAACACGTTTCCGGTTTCAGTTTTACGCCTTGCCTCCCCCTGCTCTGGACTGGCTGTTATTTGCCCAAATTGCGACTTTGCATTTCAATTGTGCTAAAATTGATGACTTTTTCAGACGTCAAGAAACTTCTGACAAATCAGGCGCTCCACTGAAAAAAAGACAACGTGACAAATTTTGAGAAACGTCAGCAAAATTTGCAAAATAAGGCTCAAAAAAAGAAAGAAAAAAAAAAACGAAAAAAGTTTGATAAATGTCCCCCTTTATGTCCAGTGATAGATCTAGAGCTGCGATAAGAGCTGCCATACTAGTTGCTATTGGAAAAGGAACACTTTTAGCTCCTCCTTTACACAATAGAAGACACCGGGAGCTGATTTCCGTTACAAAACAGAATCAAAACGCTAACGTGTGGCATAGCCCTTAGATGAGCAGACATTTCACACCTGAAAACCCATTCTGAAGAGACTGCAGCTTCTAAATGTAAAAAGTGTAGCAAGAACGGCGCTGCACATTGTATAGTGGCAGTGCTTGGTATTGCACTTGGAGCCCATTCAGTTGATTATGACTGAACCTTGGCCCATAACCCATGGACAGAGGCAGCACTCACTGGATTTCTGCTTCAACCATAACTGCTGATTGATGGGTGAAACCGCTGTTCCTGTATTGATTAGTTATCCTAAGGGCAGATTCACACTGGTAAATCCGCTGCATGCTTCCGTTCTTTGCATGCTTCCTTTTTTTTAATGTTTTGGTTGTTTGTTTTTCATGTCCACAAAAGTCTTGGAAATACGCCTTTAATCATTGTTATGGATCTGTCATTGCATGATATGGACTTAGATTAGCACCTCTTTATCTACTGTACATAAATATACATGCTCCCCAGTGACCCTGCTGTTTAACCCTTGCAAAGACCAGGTCTGCACCTAGCTCTACGCCTGTTAAAAAACTACGACCCTCAGTATGTCCTGACTCCTAAAAACTGTCAAGGCTTGCTTGGAGTTGTCGTTCCATTGCCGCAGGAGAGCTGCTATAGTTGTATAGTACTGCTGTAAACAATGTTGTATTTTTGGTTTTACTTTTTCAATTTTTTTTTTTTTAATTGCAGAATATAAAACTATTCACAAAATAGGGGAAGGGACTTTTTCAGAAGTTGTAAAGACACAAAGTTTAAAAGATGGAAATTACTACGCGTGCAAGAAGATGAAGCAGCTGTATAAGAGGTATATGTGTCAGGAAGTGAATTCCGTGTACAGACAGTCCCCGAGTTACATACAAGATAGGTTCTTTAGGCTTGTTCTTAAGTTGAATTTGTATGTAAGTCGGAACTGTATATTTTATAATTGTAACTACAGACAAAAAAATTTTTTGTCCCAGTGACAATTGGATTTTCAAAATATTTTGCTGTAACGGGAACAAGGATTATGAGTAAAACTTCATGACAGACCGATACAGCTGATCATTGCAGTCAGATACAAAAGTAGATAAGTTGGATGTCCTTAAGTAGGGGACCGCCTGTATAGGCTTAACGTACCAGCATCAGTGGGATCACATAGGTACTGGATCATTAGATACTGGAAATGTTGGGTGATCAGATCCACCCATTTGAGTGCATTGTTTTTCAATAAACTTGTTATAGGGTTTGAGATCTTTTGAGTTCTTTTGGTATGTTTTTAAGTTGAATGTGTATGCAAGTCGGAACAGGTATATTTTATGATTGTAGCTCCAGACAATTTATGATTGTAACCCAGTGACAATTGGATCTTCAAAATATCTTGCTGAAAAGGGAACAAGGATTATCGATAAAACGTAATTACAGACACCTTACAGCTGATCATTGCAGCCTGGGACTATAGTAACATCTAAGGAGCATCACCAGAGGTTATAGTGGGCAGAGAGGTCCTGTAACTGGGTGTCGTCTGTAAGTTGGGTGTCCTTAAGTAGGGGATCGTCTGTATACAGCAAGTTTTAAATGCATAATCCTGGGTTTGGACCTGTGTTCAGGGATGTAGTTTGAAGTTACTGTTCACATTGTAAAATTTGTACTATAGTATGTGTCCTTCCACATTATGCAGTGTATTTTTGCCATGGAGCCTGTGTGAGGTTGAGACATTTATTGGGGCTAAACCGTTTACCTGCAGTGGAAAAGTGACTGACACTGTAGCAGCATACGGCAGAATGCTTTTGTTTTTCAGTTTTATTAAAAAAGAGACGTGATAATTGTCTCATACCCCATAGACCTCAGGTGTGACTACACTCCCCTAAATATATATGCCAATGTAAGCATAATCTGCAGGTACCCCCTGCCAGATATACAAGACTACTTTTTGTTGTATAAAGAGCTAAGCTTATGCTATGTCTATACAGGACACATTGTAAAAAGAACAGTCATACACATATATAGGGATGATGTGGCTGAGCTCTGCCATTTTTACTTCCACTCAATAATAAATCCAGAATTAGTGTAACTAAATCCATGTATTCCTCACTCATTATGATGGCTACAGTGTAGATTGGCACTAGCAAAGGCCTGTGAGTCTTGTAATTCTTCCAAGTAACATATATTTGTTCTAAAACAAGCACTGGGCTAGCAGCAAACAAATCTAAATTGGCAGAACCGGACAATTAGGCTACATATACATGATTGTATATTTTGGACGTGTGCTAGCCATTGTTTCAACAGCTATCACACGTCCCCATGACTTTGTATGGGCTCATATACACGTCTGTGGTTTCTAAAGCTACGTGCATGAGCCACAAATTATTAGATAGTCCTATTTCTACTCGTGATTGTGGCAAGGGTTGTGTTTTTTTGTTGTCATGGGCGTGTGAGCCATGTTTTTTTTACCTTGTTTCCACCCCGGAGATTTTTTCTTTTTTTTTTTGTGGACACGAAAACAGATGCGGATACAACACGGACAACACATAGGTAACCAGACATGCAGTCTGCACATAATTACATGTGCAAACTGGTTGCACATGTATTTATGAAGCATTTGCACTAGTATTGTGTGGCAGCTGCATTATACACGCCATAACACAATACTGTGCACAGAAAGAGGTGTTCCAGTGCGTATTTGCATTGGCCGACAATGTTGACAAGTCCGACAGAAATGCGTCACTAACTGCACATCAATGAGGCAATTGGCACGTATCGTCATTTTCTCTTTACTAATAGTAAATCTGACCAATTGACTTCGAGTGGATGCAATTTTTGCAGTCTCACTAGTATGAAAGAGCCCCAACTATAAGCTTACAGGGATATAACCAGATAATATATGTAAATACAGAAGTGTGTCTGTCTGTGTGTGTGTGTGTGTGTGTAGGATTGCTGGATGACCACAGTTTGGATACATTACTGATATACCGTGTGCAGTCTCCACACTAACCTATAGGTGGAGGGGTTTTGGCTTGTACAGTCCACGATAATTGGTCCCCCTGAGATTAATACTGGCTGTTACATGTGAATTGTTTTGATAATCTGATGTGTTTGGCTTCCTTGTTACTAGTTGCTGTTTGACACATCTGATAGTAATATAAGTTTCCAAGTTATTTATGACCTGGGCAAATTGACAACTCTTAAGGGCCTCTGTAATGGCCACCCTTACAATAGTCTTACAGTACCTGCATATCTGTACCTCGGAGATCCAGGAAGTCTTAGGGACAATTGTCCTATCATCCTGTTCTGCTGGGTTAAAGGACCCAAATAAGAATAGATTTGCTGGTTAATTTCCTGTCATCAGTGTGTTGTCATTCTGTGGCTCTATGATGTCACTGCCTTCCACATACATTCCATGAAGCCTAATACTTGCAAATTATAATCCTATCTAAACCTCAGTGTGTGTCAGTGGATTATCAGACAAAGTATTGCAGCTCATAGGATTGGGCCATACAATACAGTATTAACAGACCAACAGTAATTTCTCATGTACTTCATTGTGTGGTGTTATACCTAACTGTGGACAGCAGGTGGCAGTGTTTCCTATACTTGTTCAGAGGTCATTGAGTAAACAAGTGTGTAGTCACATCCACCTGCTATAGATGATGAGTGTCTTACTGCTAGGATCAGAAGGACAATGGTCCTATTACCGCACACCCCAGGGAACCCTACTGTAACCACCATTACGTTTACATTTTGGTTATGGCTGCAAGTTTCCTAGGTCACCAATTAGGGGTCATTAGATGCATTTGTACTTTTCCAAAAGTTGTCAGTAGCACAGGGTAAAATTATCTGTATGTGCTACTGGGTATCAGTGGCTGCTACCCTATGGTTGGTGGGCTGTGCTTTCTTTGCTTTATCTAATATATCTAATAAACATTGTATATTTCCAGCATTGAGCAGGTAAACAATGTCAGAGAGATCCAGGCCCTTCGAAGACTCAGCCCTCATCCCAACATCCTCACCCTGCATGAAGTGCTCTAGTAAGTCTGCTCCTCCTGCTGTAATATATATATATATATATATATATATATATATATATTGCTCTTTTTGGTGAATATATGGCCTATGTTTTATTTGTTCAGCTACCACTGGTACTATTATATTTTCTGTACCTTTTACAGGCAAAAGATAGTTCTGTAAACTCTTTGAAGGTAATAGATATCTACTGCAGTTTGTTACAATGTAGTAAAACTGTACTATATTTCATTCAGAAGCTGAAGTCAAAGAAGTCTAATATAAGACTAAACGCACACAACCTTGTGCTTTACCTGGACTGTAACCTGAAGTACACAGGCAGGTGGAGAAGGAAGGGGTTGTATGAGCTTTCCTCATTCCTCCCCTCTCCATAGGAAGCTGAACGGATCTTTATAAAAGGAGTTGTGAGTGATGCTCAGTTCATACATGCATTGGGAAGGTCAACTCTTCTTCCATTCCCCATAGATTTTATTGTATCTTCTGTCACCTTCCATTACGTATCTGTTATTTATAGAAGGAATAAAACTAAGACTGCTGCCCTATTTCTCCTATTTTCCCACTATTAATGGCCCTTTATCGCCAGTAATTTTCTTTTTCAATCTTGCAGCGACAGAAAATCAGGATGCCTGGCGCTGATCTGCGAGCTTATGGATATGAACATCTATGAGTTAATTAGAGGCAAGTGTTTGACTCAATGCTGAGAGATATGTGACAATTTAGGAGTCCTCTGTTGTTTTTACCCAAAAGTTATTTAAGGGGTTCACTGGCCCTATTTTCCATACTGCTAACAGCCAATACACTGGATGGAGCCAGAAGCTGAAGACTCCCACCCCTGTATAGCAGCACAGGGTTTTACAAAGATTAAAAACTTTCACTGTAACACAATAAAACATCTATCTCTATAGGAAAGGCATAATAACGTCATAAACAAAGAGATGCTTTACGTCTGAAAATTGCATTTACTCTGCCCTCTATGCTAGTGTGTTCTTGCCTGCGCACATTCAGGTATAGGCTAGGGCGCAATTCTACGCCAGGTCAGACCTCTTGTCTACACCAAGTGCCCCTTCTTTGCAACGCATTACAGCTGCTGCCAGAATTCATCAGGAGGCCAGAGCCTCCTAAAGGATCTGGAGGGGGGCAGGGGCACCATAATATGATAAATGTGCCCCAAGGTTCCTTCTTAGGACCAACATATGTGAGACAGAGCAGTTTCTACACTGGGAGATTAAACCTGACCAGAGTCCAGCAAAGACTAGTTGACATAGTGGGGCTCATTTACTAAGGGTCCGCGAAAAGCGATTCTGTCGGGCTTCCCAAATATTTCAGTTTTGCGCCCAATTGCTCCGGGTTTGCGGCAAATTGTGGCGCATCGGCGCCGGTTTGCATGCGACAGAAATCAGGGGCGTGCCCGCCAGACAACTCGACGGATTTAGACAAACCACGGAATTTAAAAAACAAAATTGTTTTGCAAGATCAAGTACTTGCATACACCAGGAAGAAGAAGGTGAACTCCGGCGGATCTAAGCAGGGAAGCAACACATGAAGGAAATTGGACGCACGACCTTAGTGAATCGCAGCAGACCCGAATCCATGTTGGACAACGCACCGCGGGGATCGCGACGGGACGGGTAAGTAAATCTGCCCCATTGTATTTTAAATGGGGCTACAAAAACACACAGAAAATTAGCCTCACATCCATTTAAAGGAAACCTACCATGAGAAATCTACCTATTTAAGTAGATCTGATGGTAGGTTCCTATTAACCTACTAAACCCTAATCTATCTTTAGCTAACCCTATAACGCTTTCTATAATAATCTAAGCTCTCTAGCTTATATGTAAATGTTCTGTGCATGAGGGCTCAACAGTGTGAGCATTATGGATGCATTTCTTCATGCTTGTGTGTAGTAAGTGCTCTTTCTGATGTATTGGGTCCCCAATATCCAATGAAATGTGATGCAGCCACATCTTCCTCTAAACTATTTGCTGTTTTGTACTAGATGACTGTTCTAGGGACAGGGCACAGTTCTGACCATTTGCAGACATCCTAGAGAAAAGAAAGGGCCGCAGAAACCACAGCAGGTGACAGCATAGGGATTAGCCCAATTGTACAAGGATTATTTCTACTGCCATTACTGCAGGCTTGTTGGGAGAAAATGTTCATTCCTCAGCAGCGCCACCACAGGGCAAATCAGATATTACACAGTTCTTTATGAAACCTGTCTGTGTGCAGATATCTCAGGTCCTACACGGAGGAATTGCTTAGTTGCTGTGTGTAGTTGTTGGAATGCTATGTGCTATGAATGGGAGGATGTACATAGAATTATTAGAGCTATGTACATATTTATGTACATATTTACCCTGCAGTTCTTAGGCGCTTTGATATTGGAAAATCCGGCCTGTGTTCTCTCCTGAATTGTAAATGATTCCTGCTTATTGCTGTGGGTTTTGCACCAGCCCCAAGGTCTAGTTAAACATAAACCTGAAACTGGTTTTACAGTCTCAATGAGATTTATATGATGTTTCCTGTGATAGGTTTACCAGGGGTGTAACTATGGGGTTCTGAGCTGGGGAAGATAGCCGCACTTTTCCCTTGGGTGAAGGAAAGCCTAGATCAAGTTAACTATAAATGAATAATACTATAGGAACAAGTGCTCTGTGTGTGTGTCCGTCCAATGAATTCTGACCCCCACTTACTCCATACTCTTCTACATTAGATTCATTTTCTCTGGAGCATTACATATAACCTGCAGGAGGGAGAAAACTAATACAGAAGACACTTACCTTACAATCTGTTCATCTGCTCTCCTGCAATATGCACTCATGTGAACCAGCAGTGTGCAGGAGCTCTGGGTTAAGAATTGGAGCTGCTCCTTGCTTGTTCCTGCTTTGTCTTCCGCTTTACTTGTGACATTTATTTTCTGGAATCAGTGCCAGCTTCCTGGTGTTGTGTATTTTTGGTGTTATGTCAAAAAATACCATTGTTGTGGCTGAATATTATAAAAAGGTAATACTGGGAATCAATGCACAAGGCTGAAGACTATGTGCCATGGATGATTATTATCTACAGGTTTTAGGTCAATGAACTGAGGACTGTTCCTCTTCACCGCTAGTAGAAATGGAATGAGTCTGACATCATCTGTTGTGACAGACACATCGCTGCACTGTTGTCCATTATGACGGATTCATCTCTCATGTACTATTCCCTCCCCATAGGTGTGTGTGTGCTGAAGCTGCCTCCTGGTCCATGACTCTTCTACACTGTGTAATTGCTCTCATCTCTTGCTCACTGACCTGTCCTGACCTAAGGGTAACTGCACACATTGTGAAATGGCTGCAGGATGTACCCCAGCGGTAATCCCAAGAGCCATTCTGCAAAGATAAGTCATACGCTTTTTTCTGATAGGTATCATACCATGATTTTCCAGCAGCCGGGGAAAGTCCACAGCAATAAGTGATAATCACACATTACACTGTGGAATTACCACATGGAAGGTCCGCTTGTAAATCCTGCAGCCATTATGCAACATGTACAGATAACCCTTGTTCTTCTCACAAATGAAGGTCTTCTAACAATAGCCAATGCAAAGTTTAGTTAAGGATGAGCTGCAGTACCAGACATATCCATTGTACATGGGTGGTGCTGTTTTTTCATGTCCAATAGTTTTTAAGTGTCCCTTCTAAGAAGATGTGTATTTAAAGGGAACATGTCACCATCGAGGGGGAAGGGCTGGGGAGCCAGATGCATGGAGTGGGCAGAGCAGTCAGAAAACAGGGAGGCGGGGGGTCACCTGACTGCAGGGAGGGTCACCTAACTGCAGGGGGGGGCACCGGAATGCAGGAGTGGGCGGGGGTGTCCTGACTCTGACTGCAGGAGGCGGGGGGGTTCACCTGACTGCAGGGAGGGTCACCTGACTGCAGGGGGGGGGGTCACCTGACTGCAGGAGGGGGGGGGGTTCACATGACTGCGCTGCAGGAGGCGGGGGGTCACCTGACTGAAGGGAGGAGGGTGGGGGGTCACCTGACTGCAGGGGCGGGGGGTCACCTGACTGCAGGGAGGCGGGGGGTCACCTGACTGCAGGGGGGCGGGGGGGGAGGGGTCCCTGACTGCAGGGAGGGGGGTTCACCCTGAACTGCAGGAGGGGGGGGGTTCACCTGACTGCAGGAGGGGAGGGGGGGTCACCTGATGAGGCAGGTCTGGTGGCGGGGGGAGGGCACACTAGACTGCAGGAGGCGGCGGGGGGAGGGCCACCTGACTGCAGGAGGCGGCGGGGGGAGGGTCACCTGACTGCAGGAGGCGGGGGGGGCAGGATCATCTGACTGCAGGAGGCAGGGGGGGGGGGGGGCGGGGGATTAAGTGATGCATGCGGCGTGGGGGGGGGGGGGGGGGGTCACCTGACTGCAGTGAGGCGGGGGTCACCTGACCTGCTGGGAGGCGGGGGGTCACCTGACTGCAGGAGGCGGGGGGGAGGGTAACTAGGCAGGGAGGCGGGGTTCACCTGACTGCAGGAGGGGGGGGGGGTTAACCTACTGCAGGAGGGGGGGGGGGTCAACTGAACTGTCAGAGTGTGGCGGGGGGAGGGCACCTGACGCAGTAGGTGAGGTGGGGGAGGGCACATGGAAGCGGGAGTTAGGGGTGCGTGGGGGAGGGCCATTGATCTGCAGAGGGCGGGGGGAGGGTCCACCGTGACTGCATGGAGGCGGGGGAGGGGGCAAGGGGTCATCTGACTGCAGGAGGCAGGGGGGGGGTACACTGACTGTCAGGAGGCGGGGGGGTGGGTCACCTGATGCAGGGAGGGGGGTTCACTGACTACGCGGAGGCGGGGTGTCACCTGACTGCAGGGAGGCGGGCACCGGGGTCGGCGTCAACCTGACTGAAGGGGGCGGGGGGGTAACATAGCCGCAAGCCCCTATCCACTTTAACCTTATTACGCACACCCCCCCAAACCGTCCTCTTCCTCTCCTCCCTGCCACGGAAGTGCCATTGTACCTGCTTTTTCCGATCAAGATCCCCCGGAGGGGACCCTTATCCACAGGCGATCCACCCCGGCCATTCCCTCAAAGGCAAGACCCGGCCCCCCTTAACTACACACATCAATTAACCACTCCCATCACGGCGGGGCGGTTTGAACGATCCACTCAGCGTGTACACCTGAACCACCACCACCCACAGGCGGGGCCCGATACCTCCCAAAAATATTCGCGTTACCTCTTCTACTTCACACCCTCTCCTCCACACACCCCCGGAGGACCCGAGGGGACCCCCACGGAATAAAATCACATAGAAAGGCCTCAACTTTACCCCCCCTCCTGACACCCCACCTCAGTCGGCGCATCAGGTACATCCAGCCACCCCCCGGAGGGGTCCGTCCTGCAGGGGGCTGCCAATATTGTAGGTTTTCCTCTATTTTGGCAAGGGGGCGTGCCCGACACAGCGAGGGCGGTAAAGGCCTAACGTTAAGAGAGACCTGGTAAGACTGGCGGGACCACCGCGCAGCGAGACGGAGGCGTACCACCAGGAGAAAGGCGGGGGTACCTGATGCAGGAGGCGGGGGGGGAGGGTTCACCTGACGCAGGCCGAGCGGCGGCGGGGGGGGAGGCTCCATCGGAAGGCTAGGGGAGGGGCACGAGGCGGGAGGATATCTAGGCAGGACCGGAGAGCGCGGGGGGAGGTGTTCACTGAATGCAGGAGGGGCTGAAGGGGGGGGGAGGGTCACCGGACTGCAGGACGCGGGGGGGGGGGGGGTCACCTGACGCAGGAGGCGCGTGGGGAAGGGTCCGAAGGGTCACCTGACTGAAGGAAGGCACGGGTGGGGGGTGACGGGTACAAATGACTGAAGGTATTAGAGGAGCGTGCGGGGGGAGGTCACTGACCGGCAGGAGGACGGGCGGGGGGGGGATCAACCATGCTGCAGGCACAGGCGGAGGGGGGAGGGTCAATGACCGAGGAGGGGCGGCGGGAGGAGGGGGGACAGGGTATACCTGCGAGAGGGCAGGTGGGGGCAACTGACTTTTGTTGTTGGGGGCAAGGGGAGGCGGGGGGAGGTCACGACTCGCAGGATGCGCGGGGGGGGGGCGAGGGGTGGGAGCGGGCAGGATTCACTGACTGACGGAGGCGGGGGGGGGGGGGTCACCTGACTGCAGGACGGCCGGGGGGGGGTCACCTGACTGCAGGTGGGGGGGCGTCACCTGAGCAGGGAGGCGGGGGTCACTGATGCGGGAGGAGGAGGGGGGTCAATACTGCAGGAGGCGGGGGCGTCACTGACTGCAGGGGCGGGGGGGGGGGGGGAGGGTCACATGACTGCAGCGGCAGAGGCGGCGGGGGGGGGCGGGCTTAATTGACTGAGGGAGGGGAGGGGGGAGGCGAATCTGACTCGAAGGATGGGGCGGGGCGGGGCGGGTCACCTGATGCGAGGAGGGAGGCGGCGGGGGGAGGGTCACTGACTCGCCAGGAGGCGGCGCGGGGGGAGGGTAACCTGACCTGAGGAGGCGGCGTCTGGGTGGCGACGGGTCACTGACTGAAGGAGGCGGCGGGGGAGGTCCCGACTGAGGAGGGCGGGGGGGGAGGGTCACTTGAATGCAAGGAGGCGGCGGGAGGAGGGGGCAGGGTCATCTACTGCAGGAAGTGACGGGGGGGGTCACCTGATGACGGAGGCGGGGGGGAGGGTCACCTACTGAGGCAGGAGGGGACCGGGGGCAGGATCACTGACTGAAGGATGGAGGGCGGGGTCACCTGACCCTGCAGGAGCGGGGGGGTCCCGGTACTCGGGGGGTGGGGTCAACCTGACTGCCGGGGGGTGGGGGGTCAACAGACTGCAGGAGTGCGGGGGGTCAGCTGACCTCGAGGGGTCCATGCGAGGGGGGGGGGGTAACTGACTGCAGGGAGAGGGCTCAACGACTCAGGAGGCCGGGGGGCAGGGACCTGATGAGGAGCGGAGTTTTCACATGAATAGGGATCAAGGAGAGAGCCGGGACGGGGGGAAGGTGTCATCTCGACTGCAGGAGGCGCGGCGGGGAGGGTCACATGACTGAGGCACGTAGCGGACGGGGGGGCAGGGTCACCTAAGGAACTGCATCGGAGGCTGGGGGGGAGGGGCCACGATGAAAGGAGGTCCGATAGCGGTGGGCCACTGCGAGGCCGGGGGGGGGGGTCAAACTGAGCGGTTAATGGGGCGGGGGGAGGGGGCAGGGTCAATGACTGCAGGAGGCAGGGGGGGGTCACGGCGGGGTCACTGACTGCAGGAGGGGGAGGGGGGGGGGGGACTGGGGGGGGGGGGGGGACCTGACTGCAGGGAGGGGGGGTCACCTGACTGCAGGGAGGTGGGAGTGGGGTCACCTGACTGCATTGTACAAAAGAATAAAAGATGATTTTTCATTCATGCTGCAACCTACACATCCAGGTGATGCATATTAGAGAAGAAGGTACTGTTTGAGGGCTTTGAAATCTGCATCAATATATGACATGTTCCCCATGGAAGTGTATTCTGCGCAGGTTTGTATATGCAGATTGGCTGTATTGTAATCCACATGCACATCTCCAGCAGAATACTGTGCATCAGCCTCAGGATCTGTTCCAAACAAAAACTATATATCATTCTGCTCCTCCTATTTCATACAATGCTCTCTGCAGATTTCGCTGCATTTTTATTATTAGCAATATTTTCCTGTTTATTTCCTCACAGAGAGAAGACAGCCTCTTCCAGAAAATAAAATCAGGAATTACATGTACCAGCTATGTAAATCTCTGGAGCACATACACAGGTGGGTTTACATTCATGTGCTGTCTCTTCACTGATAATCACAATCCATATTACATTACCTACCTGGAGCTCCTAGCATCAACTCCCAGCATGTCTTTTTGGCCACAAATCTAGCTCCAAAACCCAGAACCTCTTCACACTTCCACAGTACGCTGTAACCCTTCAATGCATGACAATCGGCAGATGCTGAGTAATTCCTTACATTGAAGATGACAATAGCCAGGGTATCAGCAGACAGCACTGCACTATTCAGCTTAGAAATAAGATTTATCAGATGGGACTATGGAATTATATAACGTCATCTGCCTACTGTCACCACTAAGGGACACCAGCGGCCATTGATCTAAATAGAACATCTGCTTTTTTGCTATTTTGTTATATGATTTCCATTTATTTTTGTATTTCTTAAATTGCAACAGAAATGGCATTTTTCACCGAGATGTGAAACCAGAAAACATTCTAATAAAGGTAAATCATTGTCCTGTATGATGTCATGTATGATGTGTATATGCAGTCATTGTACTGTATGTTTAACACCTATCAGTCAGCCTCTTGTCTTGTGTTCACCTCACGCTGTTTTGCATATGCATATCTCCCAACTTTTTGGCCCACCCTCAAACATAGTATAATATCGACCTTTACTGTCCCCTACATAGTACAATGCTCCTAACTTTGCCCCCCATGGACCCATATAATACCCCTAATGCAACTGTGCAACATATAAAACCCCTCTTTAATTTTATCCTCCCTTTTACAAGTTTTCCACTTTTATTTATCTCCACAAATTTACACATAATACTATCTGTACTCCTACCCCCACCCCTCCTCACATGATGTGGCCCCTGTTCTCTGTCTTCCTCTACCTGTAGCCTCCTCCTGTACTTCAGACCCTCTTGTGGCCCCCTGTCCTCCTGTAGGCTCCTCCTGTCCCCCAGCTTCCTCCTGTAGCCTCTAGTCCTTTAGCTTCTTCCTGTAGCCTCTATTCCTCCAAAAGCCCCCTGTCCTCTAGCCTCCTCCTGTTTGCTATCCTCCTCCTGTGCCCCAGCCTCCTTTATGCCCTCCAGCAGCTCCCTGTCCTCTATCCCCCTCCAGCAACCCCCTGTCTTCCTCATCCTGTAAGGAGGTAGTAGGGGCTGCTCCCGCCCTTCAGGCCCCCATGCTTCGGCTGCTCTGCAGCTCTTATGTAGGGGACCAGGAGGAGGCGGGACAAACCAGGGGAGGTGGGAGGAACCCGGGTCATTCTCCCAGCAGCCCGTGGCTGTGGGATAGAGCCCAAAAAACGTGACTGTCCCTCCAAATCCGTTGCGGTTGGGAGGTATGCATATGATGTAGAATTTTAGTTTCATGCTGAATGTTTCATCACCTTTTTTGTTTCAGCAAGATGTCCTCAAGCTGGCAGACTTTGGCTCCTGTCGTAGTGTTTTCTCTAAGCAGCCCTATACAGAGTACATCTCTACCCGCTGGTACCGAGCCCCTGAATGTCTTCTGACTGATGGGTACTATACCTACAAAATGGACCTGTGGAGCGCAGGCTGCGTCTTCTATGAAATCTGCAGGTGAGGCTGAAGAAGATATCACATTGCATGAGAGTGAGTTACGAATACTCTATCTTAATAGGCGTCACCTGTCATGTCAGCACTGTTGTACATTTTTTGCATATTGTAGGCAGGTGGATCACTATGGGGCAGGTCACGTTCTTGTTCACACACCAGTTACATATGAGAGCACTGCTTTCCAATGGGATGTTGTCCCCAAGCTGGAGACCACCACCAATTTCGGGCCCATGTGTTATCGGCGTGTGAGGTCTACTCGCCCACGGATGACAATAGGAAAAGACTGACAGGGCATAGACATCGCTGCTGTGTGTATGAGCCTATAGAAATACATGAGGTCATTGAAACAAGGTTAACCACATGGCCAAAAACAACATTCATTTGCATGTAGCCAAAGGCTGGTGTCAGACCTCACCTAGATCCATGATCCTTTTTTGTGGTCTGTATGTAATTAGTGTATAATCAGTTTTTGTGAAAAACATGTTCCTGTGGATGGGTCCACTGAAATGAGTGCGCCTTCCACAAAAACACTGATAGCACGCAGACAAGAACAGCATTTGTGCGCACGTAGTCCAAGAGGGATTGTAGAAAATAAGTTATTTGTAGTAGCCGGCATTGTCTTGGTGGCCGGTCACAGTTCTTGCCCTTCCACGGTCCCCCTAGAATACTGTAACTCAGAAAAGTGCCTACTCCTGGGGCCCTGTAACTAGCACTGGCCTTTGTACAGACAGCTAATGCCAGCACAGCGTATCAACCCGGCATCAGCATTCCCATTTGTCTGTGTCAACAGAAACACTCTCTCTGCAGAGAACTGTGAACACAAGCATGACTACATTCCCCAGTAACAATAACACCATAAATGGCAGCCGCTTACTCTTTCTTTTTTTTTTCTTTTAGCCTCCATCCCCTCTTCCCTGGCCTGAATGAACTAGACCAGATATCCAAAATCCACGACATACTTGGCACCCCGACCTCGGCTGTACTGCGGAAGTTTAAACAGTAAGAAACTTGGTCTGGACACTGAGAATTCATGTTTTATCTCATTTCCATTTATACTTCTGCTTTAGTTTTTGTTCTTCTTTGATTGTATGTAGATATAAGGGTATTCCAGATTCACAGTAACATTCACGTGGGGGATGGGTCTGACTTCCAAGTATTTCCACTAATAATCAATCCATATAGTAGGCCTTTACGTACATCTGTGCGAGTTCTTGCAGCAGTAGGGTTACTAAGGCCGGTTCCACACTTGTGAGTGTGATGCGATGAACTCACAACGCATGCTGCTTGGAACGCACGGCTCGAACGCTGCACACCGGGAGTGAACTCAGCATGTCGGTTCACTCCCGGTGTGCAGCGTTCGGGCCGTGCGTTCCGAGCAGCATGTGTTGCGAGTTCATTGCATCACACTCGCAAGTGTGGAACCGGCCTAAGAGGAGGACCCCAACTCATCTGATATTCATGAACCATGAAGGACAATCCTTAAAGGAAATCATCTACATAGATTTTGTGGTTTAACCCAAGCATACTTACATGCTGGTGTGTGCTCCCTAAAACAGGATCCAGCCTGCAATTTAGTGTTATTTTTTTTTGTGAAGGAAGTGTGAATAATTAGCATTGGATGGAGCCATAATGGGCTTCTGTGACATATGCAGGAACCCCTGAGGCTGATTTCCATAATTTTGTTAATGGATATTTTTTGTTGTGAGAAAGGATATTAACAGCTAAATGAAGACTGACTCCTGTTCCAGAGGGGGGGAGGGGGTGGTAGATGGGTAGCACACACCAGCGGGCAAGTATGTTATTTTGGCAAATTTAAGATCCAATTAATATTTTCCTTTTTATACAGGTCAAGAGCCATGAATTTTGATTTCTCTCCTAAGAAAGGGAGTGGGATCAGACAGTTGTTACCTGGCCTCTCATCGGACTGCATCTCTGTGATGTCCGCAATGCTGGAATATGACCCTGATGACAGACTCAGTGCCAGTAAAGCCATCCAGAATCCCTATTTTGAGGAGCCCAGGTAGAATATTTCAGTGTATTAATCTGTCGTAGCCTTTTGGCCCCCTCCACTGTGTCTTATCCTGCAATAAATTTCAGGACATTAGAAAAACATTCCCTACCTCGTAAGATAGGATTTACAGAGAAGTCAAACACTGCAGCCTCAATGAATTACTTGATGCGGATCGCAGGACAGGGACGAAGACAGGTAAATATTTCTTTCTAATTTATGGGGAAACATTTTGTGGTTTAAGTGAGTTTTTTTGGATAATGTTTAATTTAGTTTTTGGATGATTTAAAATGTTTTATTTTCTGCTCATGCATTGACTTGATTTTTAATACACTATCAGTATTACTGGAAGAGGCAGACCTTGGGGCCTTTTATTAGCCCCCCATATGTCCTTATCTGTACCTGGGAACACTGGGTACTCTGATGTTACAGAGCACGCAGCATTGATAGCGAAGAAAGATAAAAATGCAAAAGAGAATCAAGTGGAGTGTTCTCTTACTGCTGACCTGATTCATCGCTCATAGTAGTGAGTGGTTCCAGGGGCCATCAATCCCAGGAGTACAGGACAGACATCACACATGATTTGACAATGCTCCAATACGTGAATAGGGATGAGCACTCGCGCTCACTAGCACAGATCCTGGGTGCTACGCTTTAATTTACAGAAGCTCATGTGTGCCACCATTTGAAGAGGATTATGGTTCCTAGTAGCACCATCTGGAAACAACGATCCTAGAGTAAATAGCAGCACCCAACCGCCATTTCAATGCCACCAGCTTTAAAGAGTTAATACTCTCAATCGGGTAAAGGGGTATTTGTGCCCGAATGCTAAACTCTGTCGAGCCAAGTTATTAATAAATATATAGATGTTGGATAAAATTCCATCCCCAGCAAGAGATGAATACTTTATATTGTAGCCAGGCTATCCATCAAAGGGTGCCCTAGAATGGGGTCTGTGGTGGTCCCTTCTACTTGTTAGAAACCATTTTGTAAATCTAGAGGCAGTCATGTATAATACCCCCTCATCATACAAAATGCCCGCTGTTGCCCCCTCCTCCACACTGCACATACCCCACTACATCTGTGTAGTTGTGATGCTCCTTCTAATACATATATAAATGTAACTTTTGCTGCAGGCCATGAAGCCACTACCAGAACTTGCTTTCCAGCACCATGGACCTACCTTTCCAACAGAGCTGCCAAAACTTAATGTTCCAAGTGTGTCCAAGACTGTACCTTTTTCCACACTAAAGTTTCAATCAGTTTTCCCTACTCCTGGAAATGGCGGAAAACTTCCAATAATCCCAAGTGTCAAATATATAGACACCAAGGTAAAGTCACACTTTAGAAAGTTTTTTAAATAAAATGTTCTGCATTTGTCAAGCAGCTTGTAATTTTCGGTCATATCTTAACAGTTTGACATCCACCAGCATGGGAAGTCTATGATGAAGCCATATCACTTACCTTCTCTAGAGAGAAAAGGAGGATTCTGAACTTACAGCCAGATTGTTAACTTTTTTTTTTGCAAACGGTGCCTTTAACTGAGACTAAAAAGTTTGCTGCACCAGCCAAAAATAATCACTCCCTCTATTATCAGAGCCTACTCCTGTTTGTGTGATTAATCTTCTCTTGCTAACAAATTTCAACAAAATTTGAAGCTCAATTTGCACTTTAGGATCCAGAAAATAATAACTCTCCAACCAACTCTTTACCATCCTTGATTTGTGTTGTTACTAATGCGATAATTGTTTTTTTAAATTTTATTTTGTATTAAATCTGAACATTATCACAGCCATGGCTGTAGTTTTTCATAAGAATGAGGACAGCACATGTCCATGAGATACAAAAGTGTGAAAAGGGCCTAGTACTGTCCAATGCATGTGCTAGCTGCTTGAAAAAAAAAACCTGCTAGCACACGCTGTCATTTCACATTTGTGCGTATGGGCCCTTGGAGTCTTTGCACACTTTATATTATGTGAATATTTGCCAAACATTTATGTGAAGTAAATACACAGCGTAATACAGCATTGTATGGGATTGATGACAATCGCTTATTTGTCATCTGCAGCAATTAAATGACCTGTCACTTACTGATGTGGAAATCGACCTTTGCCGTGCAGAATTGTGGCAGTATCTGCATCAAAAACAAGTGGGATTACTGCTGGCTAAATTTCATATCCATAGGGCTCAAACAAAAAGGATGTGTCTAGCCTAATGCAGTCCATGAGAAAAAGAAAACGCCACATGAACCCATTTAAATCAATGCAGCAATTTATTTGTAAAGCGTTATGGAATTTTATGGCACTATATAAATATCAGAAATATTTATCATAAATAAAGATTATTATTTATACATCAGTGGTTCCCCCCCCCCACTTCACTTCACTGACCTTCAGACCAAAAAAAAAAAAAAATTTACGATCTGTGGCGTATTCTCTCCTATGTAAGTCTATGGGGTTATGGTTAAAAAAAAAAAACCTGGACAAGACACAGAACAAAAAACAATCGGAAAAAGGACTGTTTTATGGTCCACAATAGGTGAAGGAAGTAAGATGACTAATGCCACTCCTGACTGAGGCACAGGTCTGGAGATCAAGATTTATAGCATCATGGGTATTTATTTGGCATGCCGCATTGATATCATATATATTAAAAAAAAAAAAACCCTGTAAAACTGGAGGTAGTATTTTGCTCTTGTCCTCCAAGGAGGTCCATACAGAGGTCTGCTAAGCTACAAAGGCAAATGAATATGAGCTTATTACATTGGTGTAGCGCCATACATGAGCAGCCATTGGTTGCACTCCCTGACCAATAATCCTATTTAACTCCTGAAAGTTCATGTTCTCTCAAGGTCCATTCCTCTATAAACCATTTGTACTCTATGAATAAAATGGGCGTCACCACTTCCTTGGTTCACTTAAAGTAAATCAACCAGCAAAATCCAGCATGATAACCAGGGACACTTACGCATAGATCCAGTGACTGTGGTAATCTTCTTATATTTGTTATCCATGTCCTCCTACCTTCTAAAAATGAACTTTAGAATTATGCTAATGGCATAATTAGAGAGCACCTCAGTCCTGCAGATTCACATGCTGTTACAATGAGAACATGTCTCGCCCAACACCCTGCTTTCTATACCTCCTGCCTCTGCCTGTGTAATCAAGAAGCACCCTTCCAACAAATAAAAGTTTACCACAGGCAAGGGGCCTGGATCTATGAGCAAGTGTCTCTGGTTTATTCTTGATTTTGATGGTAGAATATTTTTATATGGAGGTTGTACTGCTGTAAATTAGTACTGAACCCCTTCAGCTCAGGGGCACTAACAATGAGACTCTACTTTTCATAGAATATGCCATACATGATGGGAACCCCCAAAATAAGCAGGAGGTACCCAAGATCAATTAAAGGGTAGCTCTGTTAGGAACCAACTTCCCCATACGAGTCATTATAATCCATTGCCAACTCCAGCACCGTTGCTCTGGCCACCGATTGATTACTTGGTGTGTATACACATCTAGTATAGTATACAATAATACTATATAAGAGAAGTTGGACATTTGTCACATTTCTGAAAGCAGCATTATTTATTTAATCTTGGAAAACCAATTGGAAAAAAAAAAAAAAAAAAATGGATGACGTGATGGTAGCTAGCTCTTAATACAAAAATAAAATTTCCTTTTGAAATTGTAAGTACTTGGATTGTGAAAATAAAACTTTATTACTGTAGACAAACACAAAAGACAGAACATCCCTGTGCTGGTATCTAATGGGAAATAATGAAAGGACGATCACCGTAGGGAAACCTAGAGACGATGCAGTGTCCTACTGCAACAGCACATACATTTATTATAGCTGGGAGCACAGTGACCAATAAAACAGAAGGCATATGCAAAAATGTCATATTAATATGTATCTTTTAATTAGAAATCACTATTTTCATATAATGAAAATGACTAGTGTAATGATCAAAACCCCTGCAGCCCACCACTCAATTACATTATTTATACATATCATACATAGGCATTAGAAACCACAATATTAAAATAAATGTTTAATAGGTACAAAGGAGATTTATCTTCACAACAGTTTCCTTTTTTATTTTTTACCTGGGAATTTTTTTTTCCTTTGTTTTTTTTCTTCCATTTTATTTCACCCAAAAGTAAAATTTTCTTGCATTTGAACTTTTTTTTTTTTTTTTAAGTGCAAACATTGTTTTATAATTAAACAAAAAGAAAATAAGGACTAAAAATTGCAGCTTCCATCTTCCTGAAAAATTACATTTCAAGTCACTTTAGGAAATGACTCTTCTTTCACATCAAGTGCATTCCAGATGCTTATCTAAACCATCGTAGTAGGTTTAAAAATAATAAAATAAAAATCAGTGCAATACACACAATGGTGGATTAATTCTTAATAACCATCTAATAATTAAAAAAAAAAAATTACTGGGGATTTTCAATAAGCAGACTTTATTTTACATTATTTATAAAGATTAAATTACATTAAAGTTGAAAAGTATAAAGCAAAGAGGAATGAATGGACTAGTATCGAGTTCCACGGTAACGGCTAAGGAAGTTGTGTTTATTGGAGATTTTTTTTTTTTTTTTTAATATATACACATATATATTCGGGAGGACTAAAGACCAAGCTGACAAGTATATCCTGTCATTTGTGTGACTTTAGTTTTTTTTTTTCCTGTATATTTCTTATTAAATAGAGATCCGTATAGACAGTCTGCCCATGTTCTACTCTGACGCTCTGTGGCTGAAGAGCAGCTCCTGGTTCCTCTGTCCTTACGTCTGCTCCTGTAGTGTGTGTCTCGCTAGCGGTAGTGTCATGGCTATACTACTGTTCCACTTGGAGAATTCGCTTGGTTTTGGGATGATAATAAACCCTGTGGACAAAGCATTTTTTAATTAATCATGAACAAAAAAAAAAAATAAAATTAACCGAAATACATTCCTACAAGATTTAATAAAAGTGACAAATATTAGTATTAGTCAAATACATACGAATACTCAGACTCCGTCCAAACCGTGTTGCGGCAAAAACAGTGATAAAAAAAACTGCAGTTGAACGGGTTGGACAGAGCCCTGCTATAAACCTGGGTATATTCACAGAGAATATTCTGCAGGGGGAGTGCGGGTGTAGAAATTTCTGCCAACAGATCTACCAGTGTGAATATATTTTCTAGTACTCCTTCTGATAGGATGAGAATTTCACATTTGTACTTTCTGCTTGGTGGAAAAGATGGAAACTTGCCACCTGTAGGTCATGGCCCGAGGGACAGAGGTTCCCATGCGGTTTCTGTAGCTCCCAAGTTAAGGTAACAGATGGGCTACACAGTTTCTGCATCTCCTGCTCCTTTCTAGGAGATGTACAGAAACTGCATGGATGATCCCATAATCCTGCCCAACGCTAACCCTAGCCGGCTATAGAGGCTGGGAATAGCCCACTGAGACCAACCTTACATAACATACTTAAACAATGCACATAAAACATGCCAGGGCTTCCATCTCATACAGATTCCCTCACCCAGAAATAGGATAAAACCCGTGAGCTTTATCCCCCTACTTAATACATCTCCCCCAGTAGCCTTTAAGAAAATGGCCAACATTTTGAGCTCGTTCTGTCAAAATCTGCCTTAGATGACTCTTCTATCCCCCCTGTAGTCTCTAGAATGGATCTTGGTACAACCGTCTACCACCGACAGGGCAGCTGTGGGACACAATACATTTAGTACGGGTGGTAGCTCTGGCTTCACTGCCAACTAACTGCCTTCACTAAACGTGGTAATATGGCCACCCTTCTCACTGTGCTCTCAGCATGAGAGTTGCCCCACCTCAGAATGCTGACACTGTTAGGTAGTGAAGCCAGAGCAGCAAGCGGACAGCGTCAGCATCTGAAGAAGAGGCAACTCTTGCCCAGAGCACAGCGCAGCCATCTTACCTCCATTAGTGAAGGGCACTGCACCGCGCTCTCTCAGGAGAGTTAACCCCCTCCTCTGTATTCTGTCTACTCGCTGTGTGTTGGCAAAAACATCTCCATCACTGTATTAGGACAAGCTGGCATGTGTGAAAGGAATTGAAGGAATGGCACTCACCACCTTTGGATCTTCTTTGTGAGTATTTCCTAATAAATGTAACACTAAGCTGTTAGGCAGACAAAAACGACATAGCAGGGAGGGAAGTTTTGTGTGCAGGACATCACGACGGCCGTTTCGCACTAGATAGCGCTTCATCCTGTATGCTTGTGCACAATAAATGGAACACTAAGAAGATCCAAATGTGGTGAGTGGCATCCCTTACTTCAATATCTTTCACACATGCCTGCATTAAAAGTCCTGCATATAAGTCCTACATATGGGGAATAGAGATCCGCACAGTCCTTGGGGATTTTACTGCTCCCGTCAGTCCAAATGTTATAAAAATCATATAAATAGAAGAGTACACACACTTATATTGGAACCTCTGGTACACAAAAATTGAGGCAGTAACCAATCTGCTTCTTTCCTTTTTTGTCTTGCACTGTATTAAAGACAAGACCTTCAGCACAAGGCTGCAGAGAATAGCACCCAATTCATTAAATACCTGCATATTCCTTGAGCTATAATTAATTAACCCCATTTAATATTACCACATTTAACAGTCCACGACGTCTGGTGCAAAACATATGTATATAATAAATCCCCTTTCATTGTAATTGAGCAGAAGAAGTAAAACAGGTAAAATCATAGAAACACAGCTAATTCTGCTGGCTTTTCATCCCAATCACTTCAATGAAATTACACTTTCCAAATCCAAACTAAAACTACAACATATCCTTCTACATGCACAACCTCACACACACCAGCACTCAGGCTACCTGCAGGAGGAGATAGATGGGAATCCATACAAACATTTTCGGCCCATATGCAGCCTGGGCCATGCATGTGGATAGGACACAAGGGGGACCTACATCTCGGGAGAACAATACACGGCTGCCCTTCTGCACAGGTAAGTAGAAACGTCCTCCACTTCAGTGTTCAATGCTTTCAGAATCGGCCATACACTTTAATGGAGGGTGTCACATGCATGGCCTTTAGATAATATATTGATACATAAATAAAATATAATTCCTTGGTTTTCTTCCCCCAGAGCTCCAGCACAGCAGCTCCCAGTCTCTTATGAAACCAATTACATGTGACCACTGCAGCCAGAGGTGATGTGCTAGATGCTTCATAGCAGGGGTAAAAACAAGGCGAGTGAGTGTGTGAGTAAGAGTGTGCGTGTGAGAGTGAGCTCAAACTCTGCAAGTCCCTCAATGCTGAGCACAAAGAAAGTTATGCGCACTCGGATTTATAGCAGAGGACTATTTTGTTGTAGCATGCAATAACTACTTACGAAAGAGGGATTTCTTGCTGATCTCTAACTATGCAGATCATGGCTCTAATGTATAAGGAAACCAACCAATAAGGTCTTCCAGTCAGAGAGGCATAAAAGTGGTTGGCCACTTTACCTCATGTGGTATATATAGTGTGTGATATTTATAGGGGGCAGGATAATAGGTAATTTACCAATGTACATCTATAATAATAATAACTACATTTTTTAATAGTACTGCACTGATTTCTTAAGTAAGGTGAAGCCGCCTGTCTTTTACCTCAAAAAAGCAGAGCAGAACTTTTAAAAGATGTACATTGGTAAATTACCCTTGAGATGGCCTTTGTATTGGGTGCTCTATGGAAGTAGAGTGGCTGGTCAGTCATGTAGGGCCCTCTGCCGTGAGACAACCCGTGTGTAACTTGGGTTACATCCAATACACTTCTATACCTATGAGTCAAGTAAGTAGAGATCTATGGTGCTGTATGCAAGGTCCTCAAACAAGAGTCACTAGAGTCATCTTTATGTACCCGTCACTGGAAGGGAAATATTACATCAACTGCTAAATACATGAAAAGCATAAAAAGACCAAGGTTACAGGATAGTTATAGTAGATTGGTTCTAGAAATCAGTCTAAATAGGTCGAAAAGTGTGAATTCGGAATGTCCCACTAGCATTACAGCAGTTTGTAGGGGCAAAGCATACACACACGTCCCCCCTAGGACAAATTGTCCTTTTTTACCCAATAAGACGCTTCTATTAGAAAACTCATACGTCAATGGAAAAAGGAACACACTGCAAAAGGAAGGAAAAACAAACCTATTCTATGCAATTACCAGTGCCTGGGCTGATGGGATGGAGCACATATCAGGGACCCATCAAACTATCCCCAACTCATGCTCCACCCCCTTGACCCTTGCACCATATTTTCTCATATCAATCACAGTTTTGCATTTAGAAAAAGTTATGAACATGGCACTTACCTGGACCCAGGCTCCGACCTCAATACTCTAGATCTGCACCATTTTTGGTACTGCATACTCATCTTTCAGAAACATTTGAAATTTTATTTTTTGTGTAGTTCAGCAAATTTACCTCAATATACTTACATTCAATTTGCTTATATTTTGTTTGTTTTTTGTTTAAGATATTGTAAAATAGATTTTCCTTTTACCAACCAGCAGCTCTCTCCCCTCCTCAGTATTCACTTATACATAAAAGCATAAAAATGAAAAACAAGTACAAAAAGAGTTTAGAACACAAAGCTAAGCTCATACCACTGCTAGTGGTGTCCGTTACCATCAGCATTTAGGGAAAGTCGCCTTCCCTTTTAATGGCTTCAAAGATTTACATGAAATGGAAAAAAAATACTGTGTATTCTGCAGGCAACATGCTATAGAGCAGGAGGTGCGGTGCAGAGCAGAGCAGAACAATATAGTTTACATCTTGCCCATCAGTTATTTATAGTGCAAATAATACTTCAGAAATCTACTAATTTGATCCTATTATATATTAAACAGAAGGTGAAAGGAACATTCACCTTCCCCATTACAGAAGAACAGAATGGAACCAGGGTAGAGTAATTTACAGATTCATACTTGCAAGGATTTTAGCTGGTTTTAATTCAGGTATGAAGCCAAAACCAGGGTGACCCTAGACAGAGATAACATATGATAGAAATACTTGCATCCGTTCTGTGTCTCCAATCACTTATGCATCAAGTTCACAACAACCGATGCAAAAATCTGAGAGAAAATCTTTCAGCCCTCCTGATCTATAACATGCTGCCTGCAGATTACACGGCATCATCAGGGAAGTATTGTGTAGATGTGGAAATACAGGCACTAAGTTATCTGTCGTAGGTTACTGACACATGGTTGGGGCAGCTCCAGGTATTTATGGGCCTTGGGCGCTGTCTCAGATGACATCCAGTGCTCTTCACTTTAGGCTTGACAAACATGGGAAAAAGTTCCTCAGAACACTGGAGCCTCTCAAAGGTTCATTGATTTTAGCCAACATTTGCCAAGTGAAGGGATTGGTTTAATTCTGTGCTCCACACGGCTGCGGCCATGGAAGGTGAGGGTTCATCAGACTAGATTTCAGTCAACAGACAGCATTGTTATCTTTTACACTTTTACAGGGGGTAGGAAAAAAAAACAAACAAACCTATATTAGCTATTACAACATCTCAACAGCTGCTCCCGTCTTCAATTGGTTAACATCCCACTATGGGACATTGCTAACAGAGGAAAATCATTCTGATAAAAAACAAAAAAAGCGCAAAGTAGGCAAGTGTTAAACTTATGATAAAAAAAACACAAAAAAAAAACAAACAAACATATCTGTGTCCGGTCTGACTGACTGGATTTCATGGAGCGACCACATTGCAGAGAATGGGACTCTTAGTAATATCTGCTGGCTGTGCACCCTAGTGATACATGATGCAAGGAGTCTCTGTTATCTCTGCAGTCATAACAGTTTGGCGCTGCTGTTCTGCAAGGAAAGCGGAGACTCCTTGCATCATGTATCACTAGGGTACAGATTCCCATCCATAAAATCCAGCCAGTGCGCGGACTGAATGTGGTCATGTGCTTCTAGAAGGGACCAATATTCTGAGGATTCAAAAGAAGAAAAAAAAAAAAAATAAAAAGTCAGAACAGCACACTCTAAAATTTAGTGATATTTGTAACAAAAAAACAGGGCCAAACCCCATCCATAACCAATATTAATTCATATACACAATGGGGACAAAAGGTCACTGCTTTCCAGGCGCTTAAAGGAAATCTACCATTTTAAAATGGTCATTCTAACCCAAACATACTTGTACTTAGGGGTAGATTAGCTGATGCTGGAGGTGGTCTTGATATGGCATAAAAATCCTTAGTTTCATCCAAAAATCTATTTATACACTAGCCAAATAACCCATTTGGTGATCCTGGGCCCCTGACACAGTTTGCTCGTAGCTTGGTCACTTGCATAATAATGCAAGTGTCTTGCGTGCTTGTAAGTTCTCCCCCCACCCTCCTGCTTTGTAGTGCGGCCGTGCATAATGAAGATACAGTGCGCATGCGCCATTGCTCTCGAGAGCTCGGTAGGAGGAAGGGTGGGGGGGAGATCTTACAGGCACGCAAGGTATTGTTATGCAAGTGGTCGAGCGCCCTGTGTCAGGGGCCCTGGAGCACCTAACGGTTTCCTTTTGGCTAATGTACAAATCGATTTTTGGACTAAACTAAGGGGTATATTAGCGGATGCTGGAGGTGGTCTTCGTATGGCACAGAGATCCTAAGTACGGGTATGTTTGGGTCCGAATGTCCATTTTGAAATGGTAGATTTCCTTTAAGTGTCCATTACTACACCATCAAATGGCTTACAGGCCGTATCTAGCTACTTTTAATTTTTTTTTGCACATATCAGAGATATGTTGTTATCTTTAATATATAGGAGGGGGGGAAATACCCTTAGAATTGTTTATTGTTCTGGTCCCTTTTAAGCTCAAACTTGTCTCGTTTACTAAATTCAATATTGTTTCTTCCTTATCCTAAAATTGGGTACAACTCAAGACAACAAACAAAACCACCAACCCTAATGCCTCCATGCCTGCTTATTTGACATTTCTGGCCTCATAGTAGGATCTGGAGTCACACAAAGCTACATGAAGAATTGTGGCAATTTTTGCTTGGACTACCAAGTGACATGTCCCTCAAAGCTCAAGCTAACCCCTAAATATGTTCTTGTTTGGATAATGATCCAAAAAAGGACTGCAACAATACGAGAGATCAAGATGCAGCCAACAGAACTCCAAATGCAGCTCTGTATGCGCTAGTCATTCAAGATCATGCAAGTCACCAAAGAGAGAATAAGATAGAAGATCACACGATAGGTGTGATGTAGATGCAGACATGAATCTGCCCTTCGAGTATTTAAATTCTAGGACTGTCCATTATGGTCTCTGGTGCCAGTCTACTAGGGCGACCGTTAGAGCTGCTACTGCATATTGCACAGCTATAAAAGCTATAAGGTGAGAAGGACAAGAAGAAACCTTAATATAAACTGCTATTGAACTTTTTAGAAATATATTATAACAAAAAAAAAATAAAAATATGTTAAAGTATCACTATGATTTTTATTTTTGGGTTTCCCAGATTTGTGACCGGCAGAACTATCCATCAAGTGTTAGAAGAAAGAGTTACACACTAAGAATGCTAAAGAAATCAAGGTAACCGTTTTATTTACAGAAATACAGATCAGCTGTATCGGATAAACTTGTGTCCACGATGACTTCGTTTCTAGATTGACTCGTACACTTTTCTTCTTTTTTTCACCAATACATTAACAAGTGCCTCTGTATAAGCAAGCTGGGCCACGTTTGGTCCCCCCCCATAATCTGCATGCCTCATTGCCCATTTACCTTATCTGCCTAAACATTGGTTGGGAGATCATACACTTGGGTATCGCAAACATTGTACAGTGCTTCTGGTTAATTTTAGTGTTTGTGTTTTTTCGTTTCTCTTTGGTTGGCACATTATGCTTCGATATAACATGTAATTTTTTTTTTTTCGTTCCAAAAACATACGATTTTTGCCGTGGCAAAATTTCAAATGATTCAAAACGGTATGACATGCAGTAACCAAAATATGTCTCGAAATTAAACAAAAATTACCAGCTGTCTACACTGAATGGAAAGAAGTGTTGGAATCACCCAACAGATTGCAGCAGACCAATCACATGCCCACTGCGGAGGGTGCCACGGTGTCAGCCCAAAAAAATAAGAGACACAGAAGTCCATGGGCCAAAGTGACAATCTCCTTGGTGAGAAGGTGACAGGTCAAACATGAGCAGTCATATTCTAATCTTGATGCAGCATTAAGGATTAAAACTTACCACTTTACCAGGCCTTGCCCATGTGCAAATAAATCCTTCCTGACAAGCAGTGACTATACAGTCTTCAAGAAAAATAAGCACAGTTAGTCTTTCGTGTGCTATCTTTTTACAGATAAGAGGCTCTAACAAAGGGACATCTTCCATCCTAGGACAGAGCGCGGTCCCCAACGTTTTAGCAGGGTCCGTTTTGTTTTTTGTTACTAGGTTTAGTTTGTCGCTACTCTTGCTCGATATATGTCCCATACTGTGGTTCCTCTTGTGGTCTTTGTCGTGATGCCTCTCCTTACGATCATGAATGGACAGGGTGGCAAACTTGCTGACTCCGGAGGCAATGGCACTGTCTACGCTGCTTTTGCTGCCGGTGTTGGACACAGCAGAGTGGGGAAGGCTGTTGGACCTTGGAAGAGGTGGAGGTATGGTGTTGCCTGGGGTCGTGATACTGTTGCCGTTACTTCCTGGGTTTGCAGGACCACTTCCTGCAGGAGGACTCGTGGCGTTCATGACATTGGTATGTGTCCTTGTTCTCGACAGAGGTTGATGAGGAAAAAGGATGTCTTCTGTAAGGTCCCATAAACAGAGTTGCGTATCTTGGCCTACTGAACCAAATCTATAAGTCACGCTTACTGGACGACTGTCAGTGGAGTTCCTTTTGGACAGTCTGGACTGAGTACTGTTTGCCCTATCTCTACCAAAGCTGATTAGTTCTTGAAAATCTTCGTCACTTCCACTAAACTCCATAGGGTCAGTCTCTTCCACACTGGTGGTATTTGGGTCAAACGCCACTACGCTGACCCAAGATTTGTGCCCCTGACCTCTGGCTATTACACGACAGTCAACAAAAGACCAAACAGTCACCAAATCGTCCTCTCCACCAGTTACTATGTACTTTCCATCTGGGCTCCAACACACACATAGGAGTCCACCAAAGTAGCTTTTCATAGTACCATGCAACTCCACAGAATCGAAGTTGAACACACGTAGAAAGCCATCTTGGCTCACACAGGCTAAGAATTTCCCATCTGGGGAAAAAGCAAATTCATTAAGGGCTCCCTCTCCGACAGTCCATTTCAGTAGAGGGTTTCGGGTGGACTTGCTCTTGCATGTATGAACAGCAAAGCTTTCTCCTTGCTTAAGTAGCTGATAATGGGGTGCCGTGGTTCCACACGTATGTTCCACATTATACAAGTACATGTTCCCACTGGAATGAGCTACAAGAAAGAGGCTTTCGGAGCCTGGAACCCATTTTACACAAGTTACTCTTGACTTGTCTATTAGTCTCTGTTGAAGACAAGAGAAGTAAACAATATAAACACAATAGATATTATCAACATAGACTTCACTCCAAACATACATGTATTATCAGTAGCATTCTAATGTCTAGGGCCCCAACCAATCCTAAAAATAGAGGGCTCGGAGCAAGGGTTTAGCGCCGGTTCCCTTTATCGCTGCACAGTTAAGTGCCCAGGGAATAGTAGCGAGTTTCTTACACTCGAATGGCTGCTGTTCTGCAGATCATTGCACCGCAGGTGGCTGGGGGCTGCTATGCTGTCACTTTATAAGTGATAAGGAAGATAGCGCTTCCACAGGCAATAGGCTGGACATTTACAGTACACCCATACATGACAGATTTGTTGCTCAAGGAAATTGCTGAACTCTGAAGCCTTTCAGAAGGGAGCATTTCTAGCCAACAACTACAGCAGCCTGTCATGTGAGCACTCGCCGAGCTAGGATGAAGCTGCACTGATCCTGACATCATTGCTGAATTTATTATATATTAACTTAAAGAAACAGCCACGTCTTTCATAAAGAAGTGCAGTGCTGCAATCTAAGCTCCAGGTAGACAGGGCTGCTCTATGAAAAGGTCAGCACGTCTACTGTACACCATCAGCCCGAAATAAAATCTGCACATTAATATCATTGATCCTATCCCCACTTACCTCCTCATTGAATAGCTTGCTGGTCTCCTTCTTAATGGGGTCTATGAGTTGGACCTGGCCAGCGGAGAAGCCGACCAGTAGAGAAACGCTCTCTGCTGTTGCGGTGAGATGATTGAAGTCATGACAGGTGGGCTGCGTCCCTTTGTAGATCCGCTTGTCTATTGGTTTGCTCAGATCAGCAGCCTGGAGAGAGGGGGCAGGAAACAAAACATTGATTTATCAATAGTTTTCTATTGTTACTTGGTAGCTTATAAGTGGCCATGTACATAGGGGATACAAAACAATCCCTCATTATTCATTTGAGGGCACTTTTTATGGAGCATTTCCAGCAGTGAGGAGGAAGTAACCAGACAGGGAAAAGTTCCATTAGTTTGCAGTTTTAGAGCGCAGTCAAGGTCAGTGCTGCAACATGTGAACATTGCTATGGAGATCAGCAGAGAGGAAGGGGGAGGTCTAGGTACACAAAGCAGGTGAAGCATTGCCTTAAAGGAATACAGCCAAAGCACTCATTGCCTTTGTTCCATATAACACGACCCGCTGTAATCTAACCCGGTACTTCCGGAAACCTGCACTATTGATGACACCAATGGGACAATCTTTGGGGATTTTAGCATCTCATTGAGACACGGCTGGAGAATATATAGTATATATATTTATTGAGGCTACTTTTCAAAACGTCTGGTTCCAAGCTGATCCCCCAAGAGGCGCTGTATGCCGCAATGACACTAGGCGCAACCCGACAGAGATGTTCTCATCTGCAGCCCGTCATTGGAAGGAGCAATCATCAAGAACAAAGCTAGAAGGGAAGATCCGTTCTTAATTCCAAATTCATTTCATGTAAATGACTCCTTGCAGTAATCTGCTTATAATGCTCCCAGGTCCCTAAACCTCCACGTTGTTAATGCCTTCTGCAAATCTACAGAACAGGAAAGATGAAAATCCACTGGATGCTGAACACTAATCGGATTTCACATCACTGGGGGAGTCAGAGGCGAGGGGGGGGGGGGGGGGGGGCTGTCAGCATTTCTCCTTTATAAAAGCTATCAGAATGTAAAAGAGGACCCCAAAACTGGGACAAGGTTTTTAAATGACCCCATTCGCACTTTATAATGGGGAGGGGTGCACACAACTACATCTACAAGTTGTCCATTTGAGTTTTGCACAGCCGTATCTCCAACTCCACATCTACCCCAGAGTTCTGCTGGTCATCGGCTACATGTTGCTGTGAAATAGAAACGCTCTACCATCTTTACCATCATGAGGTAAAGTGGCCAACCCCATTTACAACACCTTTCTTCACCGTTCAGTCTCCTTCAGTCGTCAGCCATATGACCAACTTGTGTAGCTGAATTTGACACTTAGAGATCGCCCATAATTGAATTGCCAATGGGTTAATTGCTTGTACCCAGAGCTCCCACCCAGACCCCAGAGTGACCCAGATAATAGGCATAGAAATTGCTGGATTTGTCCTATAAGGCCACCTGATCCCAGGAATCTGAGCTATTGTTAAGAGCGATTGTCTTCCAGAGGACCATTTTTTTCTGTGAATAGCTATATAACAGTCTGCAAGAAAAATCAAAAGCTTCTCTCCATCTACAGAGCCAAAGTATCTATACTCCCTGGGCACCAAGCTGCAGTCTCAATCACAAGTCTCTTGTATGAGTCAGCGCCATAGCAGGTGCTGGTGGCCGCCTGAGCAGTAGCCGCTGACACAAGTGACGCCATCAGACAAGGGGAAAAAGCTTCACAGCTGCTGCAAAGTCAAAAAATTACCAATTATAGTACAGAGATATTATAATACCTGCAGTACATCACTGTAATAAGAGGGAGAACCAGCAGAACAAACACAAAAACTTTCAAGCAATGAAACGTAAAACCGCGCTCATGTTTTATTCCTAAATGAATAAACGCTGACAAAGTGAACCATTGAGAGGTGACCAATTACACCAGGGGCATCAGCTTTCAATACACAAAGGAGATTAACCTTTTAATTCTGCAGCGAGGCAGTGACCGGGTCCTACACTAGCTGAAGCAGTCACTTCACTGGAGAAAAGCTAGTGGAATCATCTTCTGTTACTTCGGGTCCTAAATCACCTTAAAATACAAATACACCTTTACTGGGGGAGTTCTCAAAGTGCTCTTTACTTTGTATATCCCTGGAAAATAAGCAATTTACAAGATAATGTCCAGCTGTAATATACATGGCAGCAAGTTGAACCATCAAAGGGGAAGCCAAGTATTACTAGTCTCCAGGTGCTGGTGTCCGTACTAAGGGGTAGGAGGGGAAGTGACAATCGGCTATCGGACACTCGGAGCCACATACATCACCAGACCTGCTGAGCTCATTTTTCATAGTCCACTGCTAAACTTACATCCCCACAGTGTAAAGCAGAAAATAATCATTGTGAAGCCATCTGTACCACCCTCCCGTCTCCAGGATCTGGCCGGCAGCATATGCATAGATTCCGTTCAGGTGTGCCACCATCAATGCCATGCCTGATGCCACAACAGAATGGACTGTTTAATGACAACAGAGCTGGAAAGAGGTGACAGTACAGCGTGTAGGACATCTACCAAAGACAAGGATTCAAACATGTAAATATAATTATTTAGAGCACCATTAGTGCAGGGGAGAAGGGTTGTATTTGGGCCCGAGAAGTGCGCATAGTAATAGAATGAAGCTGAAGGTCCCGTGAGGAACGGAGATTAATGGTGGACGGTATTGGCTGATGAATTCAGAGATATATGAAGGGAACAGGTTGTGGTCGGCTTTGCAAGTCATGGTTAGTATTTTAAGTTCTCTGTGGTAACCAGTGGAGAGACTGGCCTTGGGGAGAGGAAGAGGACTATTCAGACAATGTTACAGTGTAGTCATATGACCAGCTAGACAAGTCATGGCCAGCACTACAAGGACAATCCCCTTTAATAAGGGCATCTGCGTATTTCCAGGAGGAATAACAGAGAGAAAGCACAATGCAGAAGTCTTAGGAAACGACTCTCCGGCATTACTGCTATAGTAATAAACTAGACACGTCAGGGCAGTGACCACTCTGTACAGTGAAGAAGCAGCTATGGACGGTCACTGGTAGACATAACCGATGACCCCCAGGAGTGTACTCATGGACAATGTGTTCTGGAGGTGTCAATGACCTCTCTGGCTGCCACTATCCTTACCATCTACTGGATTCTGAGAAGAGAATGAATGAGAGCAGCAATGGAGGATTACCCAAGACAAGCAGAACCTCACTCCAGATTTATCAACAGTGATGCAAACTGCACTACGTGACAGTACTTCTCCATTGTGGTAGTCACTACTGGGTTTGGCTTCAAATATTACATAAGAAATACCTGAAATGTTTAAAACATGCCCCAAAAGAAAGAGAAAATAAGTCTGAAGAGATGCATCGTGGACACCCAGCTGGTAGAAAATTGCTGCTTTCACATTGCACATTGAAACAGCTGAAGAGAGGGGATCTGCCCAATGAAATTGCTGTTAACATTTGTGTTTACAAATGTTAACAATCTAGGCAGATCTCTCCTCAGCTGTAGTATTGCGCTTTAAAACTCACTGAAAACGCCATGTGTGAACACAACCAAGAGGTTCTAGTTAAATAGGGCCCAGAATATTAATATAATACACTGTTTCAGGTGCCATACCCGCCCTGAGGCCACATTCAAAGTGGAGTATTGAGACTCCACTCACTAACATAAGTATTCCCATCACGTTTAATACTAAACACGATGGAAACACATACTTAGCCTCTTATTTCTAAATACAATTCAAACACTGCGTGTGAACTCCTCATACGACTAGGATAGCCATTCGGCAATAGAATAAACTAGAAATTCTGCAAGAATTAGAAAGAAGGTTACTATTGCAATTGGTGGGCAGAGCGCAACCTAGCACAGGGGTGACAAACCTTTGCCACGTGTGAGCCCTGTAGGCACCCAGGCTGTCACCCTAGCAGAGTTAACCAGACAGGACTCAAGGCCTCCTGCAGTCCATGAAGCCCAGGACACGTCGTGCTCCGTTATATTTCCAGACACATACCCTGAAAAAAAGTATACAGGCACAGGGCACCAACCCCTCCACACCCATATCAGGGCTTCTATGACAAAAACTAGCATACAAGCATTGATAAGTCTCCCCGTGTGTTCATTGTTACAAATTAGAGCATGACCTAGTCTGACTTGTTTTCACCGACTGTCCAATAAGAAAAAAATTGGACTGCATTCAGATGACATCATGTGGCGCTTTGAAAAACAAATACTTGCTAGGATACATTTTTGAAATGGTTGATCCATTTTCCTATAAATAAATTTGAAAAAAAAAAACCACATATATATATATATATATATATATATATATATATATATATATATATACACACACACACACTAATATATATATACACATATGCAACGTGTTTTAAATTCCACCAATAGTGTCTTTTTATTGGACAACTAGGCAGTGCCCTGGTATAGACTCCTGATGCAAGCTGTACCAGACCCGAGTTCCTGTCCCGGCCCAGTCACACCCACTCGTCATGCGGTTGGTGCACAGGCAAGAATATGCTACTTTATCATGGCTTGTACACTAGAAAACTAGCGGACAGGACATGGTAAATTCCCCCTTCTGAGATCCAGGAAGGATTTGAATTGGCTGTAAAAAAAAAGGAAACCCATCAAGAGGTAGTGTTCCTAGGAGCAGATGTTCCCGATAATTAGTCTATATCAATGTGCTCCCAATCAGCCGACAAACTATCAAAGCGGATTCCAGCTTTTCTACAGAATAAAAGAAGCTGGACTGTCAGCATATCCCATTTATATAGTGCCATAAGACGGCATGTGTAGCCACAGCACACGTTACCTCTGCAGACAAACGACAACTCGATTCAATGCAAATTAATTTATGGTTTTCTAAAGGAAATAACCAACTGTATAAATTATATAGCAAAGTAACTAATGAAAGTAGAAATATATTTATGCCATACAGTGAATGGTGAGAATTAGTGGGGTAGAGAGAAAGTCCACAGAATAGGGTCTAACTTACCGATTGGTGGGGGTCTCATTGAGGAGACCCCCACAAATCCCAAGAATGGGTGGTTCAACGGAGTCCGATGTACCTCCGCCTGACCCCTAATGCAGCATACAGCCACGCAAGTTAGTTCTGCTCCTTTCACCCCTTCAAACCCCCCCCCCCCCCATTCTAGTGATCTGTGGGGGTCTCATCACCGAGACCTCAACCGATCAGCAAATAAAGGCCCTATCCTGCGGGAAACCCCTTTAATATAATAAGAACAAGACATATTATGGATGGCATTCCATATTCAAGCCACAATTTTTTATTTTTTTTTGCACAATTCTGTGTGCCAAGAAATCACTTTCTAATCGAGAACTTATTATACATGGTACACTAACAAAAAACAAACAAAAAAAGAAAAAAAAAACCAAAAGGTGCATCTAGTCCAATTTGTTTTACTTTGTGACATTGATATAATAGTCAAATAGAAAATTGGTGTTACCGTAAGTTCTCTTTTAGCTAGTGATCACTTTTCTCAAATCCGTTATTTTATTTCAGTAGCTTTTTTGCTACTATTTTCATTCCATAATAGGAACAACCATTACAGCAAATAAGTCCAATACTCTGAAGTGTACTGGAATACAATCAAGTGGTACCACGCTCCCTTGAATTTCCAAAGGCCAATATGATTTTTTTTGTTTTTGTGGGGGGGGGGGGGGGGGGGGTTAGAGACATTATTGCCATTTCAGGGGAATAGAAGCTAATAGGAATACCACAAGGGACTTTATGTGTACTTCAGAGCTCTGTCCCCAGAGTCATAAGTGGCTCGTCTGACTGGTCTCGAGGCAAGTTTAAGTGCTTTTGGGACAGTAAACCAATTACCCATTAGGACGTCGGGATGGTTTCTTGTTGCAAATCACTGTAACAGGTTCCATTTAAGAATCAAATTCTTCAAAATGTCACTTGCTACACACCTTAGTACATGCTGCATCACTACATTGTGGCGTTAAGGGTTTTAATGGGGGTGGCCATTTAGTCAAAAAAGAAATCGGAATAAAATTTCCCAAAATGGCTTCAATGAAAACTACAGGCCGTCCTGAAAAACAATCACGCAGTTTATTACCACAGCTCCTTAGAAAGCTTATACGCACAAGGAAACGTTATGGATGCACAAATGAGAGGAATATGTGTCTTATTGTTATTGTGATACAAAGATCCCATCTAGACATAATCCCATACACCCATATTAAGAATGGCTGGACCACTGTACAATCCTGCATCACCCATTATTCCTCAGATTGTGACCTCCTACAAGCAGGGCCCCTATTCTTATTGTTTCAGCTGATTATGTTATTGCTCTGTAACGTCTTATTGTTCCCCATGACAATGACGGCAGCATGAATGAAGGTTTATTATGATTGAGCAGCCATTTATGACCTAGGCACACGCAGACATGACCTCACGCATCGCGCTTTGATCACGGCAGTTAAGTTGATCTTGCAAGATTTTTTTTTTTTCCCCTACAGAACACACACACCCATCATTTCCTGGAAGAAACGAGAAAAGTGTCAAAGGCCTCGGACTCAAGTTACAAGAAATGTTTGACATTGAGATTAGAATATGCAGAGCGGCCTCCTACAGGTGAGACACAGAACCCCCTCCACCTGTGGAAGTTTCTCCTGCGCTTGGTCAAAGGCGGTCGTAACACTTCCAATTCCCAGCATGTTCAAGAGCCACAACCTGGTGAACTTCCCCACAGAACAGAAGTGCTGACACTAACACTATTTGCAGGTTTCTTTTTTTCCCACAACCAAAAAACAGATGGTTGTCAAAAACTGGATGGCAAATTACCAGGTCCCCAGCAAAATCTTAATGTGTAAAAAACTGTACAGGCGGTCCCCTATTTATGAACTTACAGACGACCCCTAGTTACAATCAGACCTCTGGATGTTGGCAAGTTACTGTACTTTATCCTTAGTCTACAATAATCAGCTGTAACAGTTATCAGAGGTGCCTGCAATGAAGCTTTATTGTTAATCCTGGTTCTTATGACAATCCAACATTTTTAAAATCCAATTGTCACAGAGACCAAAAAATTTTTGGCTGGGGTTACAATTATAAAATAAACAGTTCCGACCTGCATACAAATTCAACTTCAGAACCTATCTTGTACGTAACCCAGGGACTGCCTGTATAAGCCGAGGTTTTTAGCACAAAAAACCCCACTTACACAAATCTACATTTATTAAAAAAAAAAAAAAAACACCTTACAGCACTCCCAATGTTCCCTGTGGCTCCTCTTCTTTCTGCGTGTAATAGCAGGCAGAAGTGCGTCCATGCGCTCTGCCCACTGATGCTCACTATGACATAAGCAGCGACACCGCCACATCATAGTGTGCATCGGTGGGCAGAGCGCATGGACACGCAGCTGCCCGCTATTACACGCAGAGAGGAAAAAAAGAAGTGGAGCCGCGGGAAGCATCAGGAGTCCCGGAAGGTGAGCATGTAAATGAATTTTATTATACGCCGATGGGGTGCAGGGGCCATTTCATAACTGGAGGAGGCTATGACCAATGCATTTCCCACACTAGGCTTATACTCGAGTCAATAAGTTTTCCAAGTTATTTGTGGCAAAATGAGGGACCTCAGCTTATACGTGGGTATAGAATAAGAATAATATTGCCTTCTGTGGATGTCAGAGGACCACACGTGAGAAAGTAGTACATGAAAAAGAAAAAATGCCCGAATTAGCCCATAAATATAATGTGTCACTATACCATCAGTGTAAATCGCCCATAGCACAGATGTAAAAAACACTAGTCTGTATACAGCCTCACGATGCACACAAACACTTTCATCCTTGTGCTACCCAACCAGATGGCAGACAGGAACGTTCCTTTTTAACCCCTTCCCGCTCCATGCCATACATGTACATCAGTATTGCAGGGTATTATAAAGAAGGAGTGATCGGATGATTACTAGTCTTGTTATGCAACATGAACAAGCAAAGGAAAAAAAAAACGAAAAAGAGAAAGCCCTCATATGGCCATATTTATGGAAAAACATATTTTATAGCTCACAAAAATGAAGAAACTATAAACCAATATATCCAATAGGGTAACTTTTATCTTTTATCTTTTGTGAATCTGTACATTTTATGGCTAACTGAATGCATTACTGACAAAATTAGACCATTCTAAAATTTCACCTCCATTTTGTTTAGGTTAGGGTCAAGAAGATTTCCGCAAAAAAAATAAAAAAATAAATTGGTTCTGAAATTTCTGTGAAAATCAGTGTTTGTATTTTATGACAATTTTTTACAAAATCGGAGAATTTTTTTTAAATGATGAAAACAAAGACACAAAGGGAATGTTAGGAACTAATTTGGGAAGTAAAACGGTCTGAAAAGGAGAGAATTTAGAATTTGAAAAATAAAAGCAAAACATATTTGGTCTTAAAATCATTTTAAGTAAAAGAGTTTAAAAGTAATTTATGGAGCGCTGGCATAGTCACCGGCTCTCTCTGGAAATTTTGTGCATGCACGATAACACCTCCTTGCGCAGTTCTCTCTGTCGGCAGCGCAAGGAGGTTCAACCTGTCGCTTCATACAATCAGTGATTGATGGGAGTCCCTCTGGATAGGGGAAGAAGTAGCATCAGGCATTGCCTTATAGTGATATTTACTAATGCCATTATATCTACATGAACGGGACAGCGTTGTGCCCCCCCCCCCCCAAAAAAAAAACATAATTGACGCAGATTTGTAAGAATTGTTGGTGAATAGACCAGTGCAGAGTCCACAGTCATATTCTGCGCCAAATAATTAAAGCTGGGTGTTTTATTTTTAAGAAGTTTACAGCAGCTATTAGTTAGTCTAGTTTAGATCAGAATTTTCTGGTACCCCGGTTGGGCCACGCAAAAAGAAAAAACAAACTACTCCAGAATTCTGCCATGTTGATGAAACTCTCCCATTGTGCTTTGTAATATAAATATTGGAAAATTAAATGCAAAAAAAAACAAAGACAAAATTGTAAACACAAAACGGTATATAACCACCAGTAAGAAAGGACATATGGAGCGCATCAGTAATTTAGAAAGCTCTGCAGATTTGCTTTGATGATGTTGAATGGCTAGGTTTGGTTCTGAAACTTTACATGTAATTTTGCACATTTGCCTAGAAAGCCATAAACACTGAGGCCTGATTCATATAGAGCAGTGATGGTGAACCTATGGCACGGGTGCCAGAGGTGGCACTCAGAGCCCACTCTCTTGGTACCTGAGCCATCACCCCATAGCAGAGTTCACCTGACAGGACTCAAGGCTTCTTGTAGTCCCAGACAGCCCTGGACCCTAGAAGGAAGCTACAAAGATAATCCAAACTTCTTTTTACTGTAATGGTGTCCTCATGTGCCAATACAATTTAAACATGTGACAGAACAGGGAGTAATAAGTTACTGCTTAAATTGGCACTTTGCGAAAAATATGTGGGATTTGGTTGTAGTTTGGGCACTCTGACTAAAAGGATTGCCATCACTGATATAGAGGGTCTTAAAATGGAATACAAAATTTGCCTCAAATCCACCAAGAATAGATATGATGCAGCTGTAGAAAAAAAAACAAAAACAAAAAACATGAACCATTTTGACGAAAATTGTGCAGACATACCCATTGGTAAATGAAAGTTTGAAATCTGGAACACTAAAGAGAATTTATCCTTTTCCAAAATCATCCATGTGAACATACCCCAAATATCTCTATACGGTTAGGCTCAGTTCACATTTTTGTTTCTGCAGCAGTTCAAAAAAAACAAAAAAAAACAAAAAACTGATTACTAAAAATGTGAACTTCAAATAAACTCACAGTAGCCCCAAGCCAGCAGCATCTCCCAGCATGCTCTTCCACTGAGCACCTAAGCTTTTAATAGAAGACAGTAGAAAAGCACCTGTTACACCTGGTCCAGGTCATATGACCACCCTTGTTCCAGGACAGTGAGGTCCACGTGTGAATAAATAAGCCTCTGATCCCCAGCTATAGAATTATAGTATATTATATCAAGACCCAGGAACTATAACCCCCAACACACTGTAGAGGCAACACACAATTTTAACAGGTAACAGCAAAATACACGGTCACTGAGCAGATACCCGATAGTGTTATCCAGGACTTCATGTATATCTCATGCAGGTGCCTGGGAATAGTAGCTACACTGTGGTCCTGGATCTTTGCGCAAGCATTAACCAGAATACCAGTAGTATCTGAGGATCCCTGCAGAGATTATTAACCAGTACTACAATAATATCCCAGAATTCCATTCAGTATAACTGTTTGGGATTATTAAATAGTAATTTCCTAGTATCCCAATCTATAAAGGTGCTGGTAATATTCACTTGTACTTCACTAGTATCCAGAACTGGCAGCTCCCTAGTATCCCAGAATTCCATTCAGTACAAATGCTTGGGATTATTAACTGGCAGCTCCCTAGTATCCCAGAATTCCATACTGTATAAACACTACCAATGGTTAACCAGTAGTAAAATAGTATCCCAAAATTCCATTCTGTACAAATGATTGAGATTAATAACCAGTATCACAATAGTATTGAAGAAATCCATACTATACAAATGATTGGGATTACGCTCCATAGTATCTCAGAATTCCACACTGTACAAATCATTGGGATTACGCTCCATAGTATCTCAGAATTCCACACTGTACAAATCATTGGGATCACTAACCAGTAGCTCCCAAATATCCCAGAATGTGATACTTAGTAGGTGACTGACTAGGAGCCAGTAAAGTGTCAGTTTTCTCAGACAATACAAACCGTTGATGGATCTGGTCTAGCTATAAAATTATCCTCTGATTACTAATAGGTAGCTCAGTAACCAATACTTCACCAGCATCACATCAATCTATACTGTGTAGGAGCATGCCAATAGTAGCTGAGGCTGTGTCAGTGACATGCCCAGCCCCTACAGTACTATGATGGGGAATAAGCCAATGCCTGATCTGCGCAGCCGGCTAGTAATACTAACAAGGGCTCTGCTACTATTAAAGGGAGGTTTTACATTGTTAAATAGATATAAGATTTGCCAAGAATTGAAGGATGAGGGTATTAACCGGTTAGTCACTGGTATCTCCGGTGATCATAATGTGCTGGTGTCAGAGTATACTAGCCAGTACATCACCAGTATCCGGTCTGTGGTGCCAAGGAATATTAACCAACTGTGTGCCAGTTACTTAACACATTTCAAATTACTCAAAGGACTGGCAATATTATTCTGTATTGTGCAGACTAATGACAACCAAAGAATATTAAGTATAGTAGAACATAGATGCACAGGTGGATGGGAATACTGCAGAGTAGCCTGGCTAAGGCTGTGCCCCCCACACCACAAGGGTGATCTACTGTATTCTGCACCCATGGTAAGCCAGCATTGAGCAGGGGCTGCTGTGCCCGCCCACAATAGGGTGATGCCCCATCAGGATGGCACAAGAGCTGGGTACGGGAGCAGTGCCCTGTGTGCGGGGTGTGGAGGCTGTCTCATGTGATGACAGAGACTCCATTGAGCAGCAGTGTTTTGTAACCTGACTCTGCAGTCACACCGCCGCCATTCCGGCCCAATGTGACAGTCCTCCGCCCGGCCCCGCCCCCTCCCGGGTGTTATTACCTTCCTGACGCCTTTATAAATGTAGAAATAAAGCTCTCGGCCCACATTGAAGCAGATCCTGTCCCCGTTACCAGACTGATCGTTGACGTTGACGAATGAAACCTTGACAGGGTTGGAGCCCTGCGAATTAAAGGGCACCCGGTTGGGGCGGCTGTACTCGGAGTGAGAGAGGAGCTTATAGAGGCCTTCCCGGGTGGTGAATTGGGTCTTAATTTCGTTCATTTCCTTCCCTCCTCCCTCCGCCGCCATCTTGGAAAGCAGCTCTCATCCTGCCAAATACCCGGATCTGACCGAGCGCGCATGCGCAGGACAAGCCCTCAGGGGGTTCGTACACTACAGCGGACAACCTCTCCTCTGAGTGGGCGGGGATCGCGTGACGTCAATAGCTACACAGCGCATGCGGGCTTGTGGCAGGGTGCACGGTCCTGCAGTGTTTAGTCAGCGCCCTCTGTTGGACATTTTAGAAACTGTATGTAATTGGCATCTTTCTGCTCATTACTTGAGCCTTGATGTGAGGTCTCTAGGGCTCAGGCTCATGTGATGTCTTCTATCTGTTGTGCAATCATGTGAAGCATGAATCAAGCAGTATATTCTTGTTCGCTGTATGTGGTAGTGTTGGGGACTTCTAAGTATGCATCCTACATAGTGGTTTTCATAATGTAACTCATGTAACTGTATGGGGCGCTGGACATGAGGTGCTGTCTCATGTCTTAAAGGACACCTACCATCAGTTTACTGACAGCGACATTTAAAGGGCCAACACCTGTGATCAGAGCTTGTATCGGGTTAAAGGGGGCGTGGTGAGCCAGTTAGGGGTGGGGCTAAGGGAGCCATCAGCCCGTCGTTTGCGATTGACTGATCACTAGATGTCACAGAAGCTTACCTTATAGAAACCATGGGAGTAACTTCCAGGGTAACACAGAGTGGCCCACATTTTTTGAGGGTTTTGCGCCAGTATTCTGGTGGTCTTTGCACGTAAAGACGTGCAAACTATTTATGAAGCTTGTGCTCCAGTTTTGTATTGCAGCTGCCACGAGACAATACTGTGCACCTAAAGGGGCGCTCTGGTGCGTATTTGCACTGTGCACCACATTTATGTTGGCAAGTCTGACACCTGCGCTGCAGTCACACGTTCCCTGGAAACGCATGTGCATTCGGGCTGAGGACCGCCGCCTGTGCGGTAGCGTCGCCTTATGAATGGACGCCTAGCGGAACCTGGAGACGCGGCCCTGTTAAACTGAGTGTGCTAGAAAAAAAACTGTGCGGTTTGGCCGCACTCGTTGTGTGTCAGATTAATGAAGACTGGGCGCTTTGCCTCACTATCAATATATCTGGGCCAGTAGCTGTTATGTGCCCATATGATAAGATTACTCATAGACATAAGCAGGGCTATGGACTCATGGAGTCTGAGTTGGTGAAGTCCGAGTGGTGATTAAATTGACTGACTTCACAAATATATAATAAATTATAAAAATTGTGAACTCCCATACTCGAATGACGTCCCCCCAACTGCTGTGTATCGCAGGTACTGCACCTCAGAAAGGCTTTTCTGACACTTTACAGGCTTGATTGTCAGACTGGCTTTCTGCATATGCTTGAGCACCTGTGACAGGCGTATCGATACCATTCAGACTTGCTTAGCAGTTCGCTCGTCAAGCATGAGAATGTGAGAGGTGCCACAGGACATGACTTTGTCCAGCATGGGTGGTGACTGCTAATTTTTCCCAGGCCTCAGCAGACATGGGCATTGGCTTTACTAGCGGAGTTCCTCTTGATCTTTTTATGGTATCCCCTGTGGACCCCTCTCTCCTTTGCCTACACCACTAAATTAGACAAGACCTCATCTTCTCTTCTTTCAGACAAAAAGGATGCAAATAAATAAGATGCATACATCCCTATCATGATGAGCATGTCCACATACAAGACCTGGTGCTCTCTGTGGACAGGATCGACTGTGACTATATAGTTGTTTAGGCATTGATTATTTGGATTTGGTTCTTCCCACATAGCTTGGAGATTGTTTTAGTTCGTGGGAACCTGAATCCACACCCTTTGATCCACCTCATCTACTCTTTCCCAGGCAATGTGATCAGACCATCCTTGCAGATCTGCAACACCCCTTCCAACACAGAGTTGCAAAATCAAAACCTCCTTCCATTCAATAGTGTTTCTCTTGGCCTGATTAACTATGGGAGACCTCCAGTGTCTGGAAATGTTAATGCAGCTGTTAACTATCAGCCTGAAAAGAAATGTAGGATTCTTGCAACCAATAAGATGTCTTGTTGTTATTGAATTGAGTTATTAAATTAATTAGCTTGCCACCTTACAAGGGAAATTGATAAAACCCCTTGAGGCTGGAAAGTTCCAGGGTTAGTCCTGAGGTCAGTCCGTCCTGAAGACTTCTTGTCTACTGAGCTTTATTGAAGCACATGTGTCTGTGGCCCTCTGCCATGACACACCTGGCTTGCGTGGAGACCAAGCAGACATCCAACTTCAGGAGTCTGCATTATCCTGGTGCTGAAGCAGCCATCTATCTCCACCCTGAAGCTACCTATACCAGGCTGTGAGCAATTCCTGTGGAGCACCATCCATCTCAATCCAGTTGATTGTTACTTCTGTTTTGGCCATTGCCGTGTTCCTGAATAAACAAACTGTAAGTTTTATGGTTGACATTCCTTGTCTCTAAGTGATCCCTGCATAAGGCTGATATCATCAAAGGCACCCCATTTTCCACCACCAGGGACCACCACCTTACATGTACATGGAGAAACATTCTCATTTTCTTGTGCTTCCGCATGTCGGAGACCTGCCATACTGTGGACAAAGACTTTGTCCTCCTGCCTGCCCACTGTCCAGAGAAGGATCAATTGTGCAACAGTGCAGCTGATCCTGAGTGAGTACCACTGGGGAAGTTATAGGGGGATCAATGGTTTCTCAAGCCAGATTCATATTGGCTCACCTCCATGGAAACAGTGACTTTGCCTTATAGGGACCACATGCCCATTACCAGCCAAGAAAAGATGTTAGCCACCTTCACTCTTTACCAGTGGTGGCAAACCTATGGCACTGGTGCCATAGGTGGCACTCAGGGACTTCTCTGTGGGCACCCAGACCATCGCCCCAGCACAGTGTTCCCCAGACAGGACTCACAGAATCTTTCTGCAGTTGAAGGCTGTTGAGTTCCCCTTCTTCTTCCCGGTGTATGTAAGTGCATTGGTTGCAACACAATTTTAATCTTAAGTCCCATGCTCAGTCCGAATCAATCGGATCGCCTGATGGCCCGCCCCCCCGGTTCCTGTTGCATAAAACGCTGGCGCTGCTCCAAAATTCGATCGCGTGTGACACAATCCCCTTCTAAATACCTGTCCCAGCGGCGCAAATCCTGCATACCATGAACAATCTGACGGAAATGCGATCCATGGACTCTTAGTAAATAAGCCCCAATACAAATTACAATATATACAATGGGGCTCATTTACTAAGGGTCCGCAGACCGCATTTTCGTTAGTTTTCCCGACGATTTCCGATTAGCACAGCATTTAACAGGGGTTTTTGGCGCACGCGATCGGATTTGGCGTATCGGCGCCGGCTTTCATGCGACACAAATCGGGGGGCAGGCCATCGAACGATCCGACGGATTCGGACAATGCGCAGGATTTAACATCGTAAATTGTGTCGCAAGAAGCACCGGGAAGAAGGAGGTGAACTCCGGCGGACCTCAGCGGGGAAGCGACAGATGCAGGATCTCAATGTTGGTGAATCGCGCCGGACTTCATCTTCGTCGGACCATCCGGATCGGGGATCGCGACAGGACCGGGTAAGTAAATGTGCCCCAATATCTTAAGATCCCAAATCTTATGTGCACATTCAGAGATTGTGTCAGGTACAATATTCTTTCTCACAATGTAATAGATGTTATGTAAATTTGGTGATATCCTAAATAAAGAGTAAAAGTTGAATCTCTGAATGTGCACATAAGGACCACATGTAATTTGTATTTTGGTGTAAACATATGTATTTGATCACATGATACTGTCACATGATTGTATGAAGTTTGTATAAAAATGAGTTTGTATCCTTGACACTTGGCTTGAGAAAGGATTCTGAACAGGACCTGAAACGTAGCACTTGGGTGAATAAAGTACCCACTTTCTTTTTATCTATTGGTGTGCTGCCTATTTTTTGATTTTTGCACTAAGCACCCACACTAAGCATATTTAAGTGGTGCAGCTGAGAATTTGTTTTTAAAAAAGTATTGTTCCTAAAGCAAGTTTATAGTCTTTAACACTGAGTGTGTAGATTCGTATGTAGAATATATAATTTTCTACTTCATATATTGTATTGCTGTAACATAACATCAAAAAGATTGAGCTGCGATCATAAAGCATTTAAGCTGTGCTTTAGACACAACAATGAAGCTGAGCAGCAATATAAATGGCGCAGTGATGAAGTGTAGAAAGGCAGCTGAGCTGCATAGTACACCATTCAGGCTGAGGGGCATTGTCAAAGATAAGTTTCAACAAGGTTTTATTGTTTGAAAAACATAGGAAAATGCCTTACAATAAGTCTAGGCACAAGGTGTACCCCACGGATTAGTAATGAAAACAGAATTTTTTTGATACATTATCAGCTTCTGTATCATTCAAAACAATAAAACATTGGGGAACCAGGGTGAGGAAGGGGACACAGGGGGAAGGAGAAAAGCATACAGGTAACAAGATCACAAGAACTGTATAGTGTAGAATATGTATAGACCAAGACAATGGGGCAGATTTACTTACCCGGTCCATTCGCGATCCAGCTGCGCGTTCTATGTGGAGGATTCGGGTCTTCTGGCGATTCACTAAGGTAGTTCCCCCGATGTCCACTAGGTGTTGCTGCTGCACTGAAGTTCACCAAGCCTGGACGGGTGCAGGTAAGCGCATGTCAAGCGACACCTTTTTTTTTAAAATGGGGACGTTTTTCCTAATCCATCGGGTTTTCGTATGGCCACGCCCCCAATTTCCGTCGCATGCACACCTGCGCCTATGCGCCACAAACCGATCGCGTGCACCAAAAATTTGGGGCAATTCAGAGAAAATCGTCGCAAAACTGAAAAATTCGGGTAACCCGCCGGAAAAACGCAATTCGGGCCCTTAGTAAATGAACCCCAATGTGTGAAGAAGTGCTGGAGCCACGTTGATGCATAATGGACCATTAAGGAATAGAGCTCTATTGATGATGGGGGAGCATTGTGTAGCAATCCACAGGTTTCAGATCCCTTCAAACAGTGGGAAGGTATCTGTCCTAGTCGCCTCAATTCTCTCAAACAGCATCAGCCGGTTGATTCTGTTCTTAACCGCGGTAAAGTATAGGTCCGGAGATTTCCATTTAGCTGCTATGTGAATTCTAGTCTCTAAAGCTATGAATTGGACAAACAATGGGCTCTGTTCTTAACTTTTGCTGGTTTATCTCCTATTCGGGGGACTGCTGGGGTTACAGGTGTTGCATTACAGAGAGCGGATGAGGGTTTTCACGTGGTTCCAAAGGGAGGCAACTATGGGGCATAGCCACCATATATGGGCAATATCCCTAGGGCATTGCAGCCCCGGAAGCGACTGTTGGGCAGGTGGGGGTACATATTGGCAAGATGTGCAACATAGTTTGTTCTATGGAGTATCCTAAGAGAGGTCTCTTTTTAGGAAACTTGCTTGTTGCCTTTCGCTAGAGTGCTACAGCAGTGTCTCTACCTTAGCAGGGAGAACTGGAAACCCATGTCAGACTCCCACTGTTCCATAAAGCATGACTTGATGTCCGGTGGGGGCGCATTGAAAATAGAGTATAGCAGAGAGATCGTTCCTCTACCGAAGGGGTCAGTTATACAGATATTTTCAAAGGCCATGCGGGAGTTTGAGGACGTACCTCTTGAAATTGATTGCACAAAATGTAATTATTGGTTAAGTTGGAAAAATTCTGAGGGAGGAACCTCATATTTGGATACAACCTCGTTATGAGACAGTGGTCAACCTCTGGACATCAGATGCCGCAAATGGGTGATACGCTGAAACAGATTTTTAATGGAAGCAGATTTTAAATCTGGAGAGATTTATCATTAGCCAGGCTCCTTGTGGTAGTTCTATACTTGTCTTTGGAGCTGTGCTGCTTTTCAGATTTATTAAAGTGTCATTGGCCCTTTAATAAATCTCTGGGATTTATTAAAAATAGTCGCAAGAAGAGTAAAATAATCAAAAAAGCATGTACGCCAGGAAGGGAGTAGAGTGACCTTGCAACTTTTGTGCGATTATTTAAAAAATTGCAAGTTATAAATCCGGCTTTACATGGCATTGCACTAGTCAACAGAGGAGAGAAAGATACTAATCCTGTCTCCCTTGTACAGGAATAAAGCTTCTTTTTTAAAAGAACACAACTTAATACTGCCTTATATACACAAAAAAAACCATCTATAATACCTTCTCCAATAAACAAGAATATAACTACTATAACAGTACCCCTAAGTAAAATGTATTATAATACTGCCTCCTATGTACAAGAATATAACTACTTTCTTTATCGTCCGTTCGGCAGCACATACACATGGGTTTTGTTCCTCTAGGTACAAATCAGAAGAGAACAGGTTAATAAGCAGTACAATCAATTAATTAACCTTCTGGTAGCCCCTCCTAAAAGTAGGCGGTAGACCTAGAGCCACTTTTATTTTTCTCTTGACAACAGAAGAGAATGGAAAAGTCCTTTTTTTTTCTTTGGGACAAGTTCCTCCAGTGGGTTGGCAGAGAACATCCTCTCTGAGGTATAATTTCCAAAATAGCCTGGACCAGGGGTTAACCGCTGACCTCCAACCCCCCCACCCCCCCCCGCATACCATTTTCCCCCCTAGTGAGGTCATATTATGTGGGTTCCTACCCGTTTACCTTATGGAGAGGCTGTGTAGGCTCTGGTGCTTTCCCCCTATGATACAATAGAGGACAGGAATTTGTTTTAGGGAACCTCCATTTAGGTTGTTCTTCCGGTCCCAGGGTTTCCTCCCTGGGAGGTGGCGGACAAGCCTAAACCTACACCTCCCAGAGGAGAGGGTCTGCCTTTAAAATTGTTACCAGACGCGCAGATCTTGGCTATATGCTTCACCTCTTGCTCTCTGAGCATACTAGCAAATTTGTGTCACGACCTCCACCAGGGTTAGTCATCTTGGCGCATGTCCCAGAGTCCACGTTGGGTGACAAAGCCAAAGCCGAATCTGTCACAGTCAGTATACTCACTCCCATCTGACACCGGTAAGTCTTGCACGCGATCCCCAAGCTCCATTCTCCCGCGAGAATCCAGTGTTTCCCAGGCCTTTCTGCGCATGTGCGAACAAAATCTCTGCTCTTGTGCGCTTTTAATGTTTGGCGGTAGTTCGGGCTTGTCCCACTTGCTAGGCAGCCAAACCCCTCTGTATTTGAGGTTAGAGTGTCGTCGCCAGCTGCTGTGTGCTTTGCGCTGTGTCTCACTGTGTTTGTATTTTTCAGATGTCCTCCCATAATGAGGTCTCTGAAGTGGTAAGAGGAAAACAAAAACTAGACACAGTCTCTGCAGGGTGTGTAATCAACCTCTTCCTGATGACAGAACACCTGAGGAGTGTTCCTATTGCACTGCATCAACCCAAGCAGACTCTCTGAAGTCTCCAGCAGGTTCATGTTGCGAATAAGCCCCTAATATGTGTGTTTCCCTAATAGTGAGTCTGATCAGCTCCTTTGCAGGACACTACACATATAGGTAATTGTGCAGTGGTAGATTCTGCCTGGATAGGCAAGGGTTAAATGTTATTTATTGTTATCGTCCAATGATATGCCTCAATGCACTTAATTGTGTCCTGGAGTGTGATTGGAGGAGGAGACCACCTGACCAGGGATTAACTAAACCCTTAGTCAGGGGAGGAGTCAGTAGAGTTCAGGCCCAGCTTCTGACTGAGAAGCACCACCTGAGAGCACATGCTCTGCCCACAGGCCTCAGCAACTACATACAAAGTGACACAAGACAAACAGGACCAAGCTGCAGCTTCCAGCATTGGACACAGCTGCATCCCAGCCTGCCCCTGCATCCAGGCTGGTGACTCCTGAGGTTCCTTCTCCAAGAGCACTCCAGTACTGCCTTTGTACAGAATCATTTGGCTTGTTGCTGCCGTTGAATCAAATAAAGAACTGCAAGTTACTTTTATGCACAACATTTCCTCTGTCTGGTCCCTGCTATGGCTCTATCACCATCAAGGGTGCCCCATCTATCTACCAGGGACACATAATACAGACTCTGCCCCAGGGAGAACCAGTACCACAGCCTCTCCCTCATCTAATTTCTTGCATGCACCACCCGCTGGAGACTGCCAGGCTGTGGGACAGTCCTTCCGGTCCCCACACCAAAGCACTGTGACACTAGCGTGCCTAGGCCGCAACCGCCAGCCACTCCGGTATTCTGGGCCCCAGCTGCCTCTAGGCCCCAAGAAAAGGCTAGGCCCCGGTGGGGGATGTTGGACCTTCAAGGCCCCATCCTCCCATCTTAAAGGTATACAAAGCTTTCCTTCTAATCAGATGTCTATAGCTCTCTCTCCACAATCCTCGGCTTCAGAAGATTCCTCTGATATGGAGGTCATATCCTTAAATGAGGACTCTGATGATTCTAATGAAGTGTTTCTTTTTAAGAATGAAAAGATTTCTTTAAAGCTATTAAAGCTACTGTTGAATCTTCAGGGTTGCGGAGGAGAATTCTGAAAAATTGTTTTTCCTGTATCCAGAGACAAAGGGTTGCCTAGTCACCCAATTCTCACTAGTATGATAAGGTAGGAATGGGATACCCCCAACCAAGCATTCTAATCCATCCTTTTATAAGCTGGATCCGAAAGCATGTGCAGACTGGGAGGCAATAACAAAAGTGGGCGTGCCAATTATTAAACTGTCAAAGAGATCTATATTTCCATCAGAGAAAGCTGCCAGCCTTCCAGACCCGGTTGACAGAAAGGCTGAGAGCTCTTTGAAAAAGACATATGAAGCCTCCTCTTCTTCCTGCAGGGCAGAGAGCCTGTTTGGCCCTGAATTGGCAAAAATGTTGAAGGCTCTATCTGAGAAACATTGGGGCACATTTAAGGGTCCGAATCGCTTTTTTCTGCCGGGTTTCCAGAATTTTTTCCGATTTGTGCCGAATTGCAACGGGTTTTTGGCGCACGCGATCAGATTGTTTCACCTGATAAAAATCGGAGGCGTGGCCGTCAGAGAACCCGACGGATTCAGAAAACCCGTGGAATTTAAAAAACGAGTTGTGTCGCAAAATCAATCACTCACATGCACCGGGAATAGGTTGGTGAACTCCAGCGGACCTCGGCGGACTTCAGCGCAGCAGCGACACCTGGTGGACATCAGGCGCACGACCTTAGTGTATCGCCGGAAGACCTGAATCCTTGTCAGAGAACATGCCGCTGGATCGCGACAGGACCGGGTAAGTAAATGACCCCATTCTTCTCCTCAGCCTGCCAAGCAACCAAGTCATGACGCCATCTGGATGCAGATCAATGTTGGAGGAAGGTTAAAGTATTTGTCAGGGTACTAAGTCAGTGAACCCCCTGGACCACTGCGGGAGATGGTACTAGCTGACCCTGGGACCGGAGTCTAAGTAGCACCTGGAATTCAAGAGGGAGAGGACAAACAGGGATCCAGTAACCAGCACTGCTCACACCATAATTAGCAAAAACATTCGGCAGACCAGAACAGGAGACTAGGCGTTAGGGAATTCCAACCTGCCCGGGGTGCACATCCAGTATATACTGTCAAATGGATCAGAAAAAAGAGAGAAATGGGCACTCACCAGAGTAATGTTAGACACACTTCTAATTTTATTATTCGCGCATACACACACGCTTTCTCAAGGCTTCACTAAGAGGCACCTGATCTTCACCACAGCCCGCCACAGAGCGGGATGGTCTTGCTGCGGCAGGGTGCCACCAGGTCAACACAATGAATGAAATGGGGCGTGCACAGCTAGGGTATAAAGATAGTATATGCGTTATTTTGTATGCACAAACTGGATGTATTGTTTTAGATGTGATATTTTGGATAGCTCCTCTCTACATAGGCACATTCCCTATGGGCAATCATGAAGTATTTAAACTTGGAGATATTTATACGTTTATTTCATGTATCTACTGTATGTCCCACAGGTTTTTTTTCTCTGCCAGTTTTTACACTCATGCAGCGCTAAGATATAGTACAGCGCTGTTCACTCTGTGCCTTATGTCTGCGTTACGAGCTGCGGCTAAAAACCTGTTTTTCCTCGGCCGAGGATGCGCATGCGCCATAAATTCTCTTACCGACAGCGACACTTTTTTGTCACTTCCGCTTTATTGGCGCGTCACTTCCGGTCACGAACACACTGGGACCGTATCATTTCAGGCCAGAGTACAGCGCATAAAAGGTGAGCTATCCACCATAGAGGCTTCATACCCCTGAGGAACTCGCTTAACAGCGACGATACGCGTGGGGAGCCTACCGCCCCTACCATTGCTTTGTGTATGGTGCGTATTGTGGTTTAGGTTTGTGGATGGAAATACCTGGGTGCTTGGCCAGGCCCAGATTTATCCGGTTGCTGCCTATACTTTATCATTACATGGCACTTGCACATGTATTATGTCGCACATGTTTTGAAAACTTTGTATTTCTTGTTGGCAGGTGACTTCATATGAATTGTATTTTCACCCATATACTAGTTGGATGTATACATCTTTTGTATTGGTAGCACTTTTTTGTTCATTCTAGCCACTGCAACGCATTACTATTCAGATACTGCATACTTTGATATTTACTTGACTTTTCCTATTGTCCATACATTTGTGGTTAGGGGTGGTGGTTGGAGTAGAGCTATATGCCCACTCCATCCTGTGTCTTCTTTTGACATTCTTAATTGATTTTAAACTAACAGTTGTGTTTTTCATATACAGGCAGTCCCCGGGTTACGTACAAGATAGGGTCTTTAGGTTTGTTCTTAAGTCGAGTTTGTATGTAAGTCGGAACTGTATACTTTATTATTGTTACCCCAGTCAAACTTTTTTTGGTCTCTGTGACAATTGGATTTTAAAAATGTTGGGTTGTCATAAGAACCAGGATAAACAATAAATCTTAATTACAGGCACCATTGATAACTGTTATAGCTGTTTATTGTAGCCTAGGACTAAAGTACAGCAAATTACCAAAATCCAGAGGTCCGTTTGTAACTAGGGGTCGTATGTAAGTCAGGTGTTCTTAAGTAGGGGACCGCCTGTATTGTGTAATAAAGATTAAATTGTATTTGAAATTGGATTTGGGTCCAGTATAGCACACTTCTTTTCTTTCTAAAAAATAGGGTGCCACCAGGTCATTCCACAGGTGCGACTAGCCCGTGATGGCAGCCAATGTCACGGTACAGAATCAGGCTTGAGGGCAGGCACAGGCAGGTTGGCAGCAGAGATGCAGAGGTCAGGTCCAAGGTCACAACAGGAATATAGCAGGGAACAAGGAACAATGCAGGGAACACAGGAAGCTTTCTTTATGGCTGGGTAGCTCATAGATCTGGCGGGGAGTGATGGGAGCCGCCAGTCTTTATGGGAAACCCAGAAGTGCCAGTGCCAATCAGAGGTGCCAGCGTGCTCGCGCCCTATGAAGCAGGGACGCGTGCGCGGCCTAGCCAGGTCGGGAGCAGGAACGTGGAGACGTGAGTTCAGGCTAGGGGGTGCCACAAAGCCTCTTTGCCGGTTTTCTTTAATGTACTCGGACATCGCAGCCATCTCAGGAACAGAGTGATGGTAGATACGGCCTCTAAGAGGCAAGGTTTCAGGCAACAGGTCCACTGGGAAATCATAGGGACGATGCGTTGGCAAAGTATCTGCCTGTTTTTTGGAAAAAACATCGGCAAAGTCCAGGTAGCATGCTGGTAGATCCTTGGGAGACACAGAAGAAGTCAGGACAGGTAGAGGTGTCACCATACATGATGAGTGGCATTTTGAACCCCAACGCAGGACTTCCCCAGTCTTTCAGTCGAAGACCAGGGCGTAAAGCTGCAGCCATGGAAGACTCAGGAGAAGAGATGATGTGGAGCGTGGCAGGACATAGAACAGTTTTTCTTTGTGAAGAGATCCAATTTGAAGAGAGACGGATTCAGGGCGGTACTGGACCAAATTGGACAAGATTTGTCCACTGACTGAAGATGTGGCTAGGGGCTTCTCAAGAAGAACCACCGAAATGTGATGCAGGGGGCGGCATCCACAAAGTTCTCCGCAGAGCCAGAGTCCAAAGAAGCAGAAACTTGTATAGGAGTGCAGGTACCAACACTGAGGAGCACAGGAACTGCCAGGCGAGAAGTTGTAGTCACACCTAGGGATGCTTCTCCCATGACTCTAGGTGTTAGCGTTTCCCGGACGCTCGGGCAGACAGGACAAGCCCCAATGAAGTGCTTTGGACTGTTGGACTGTACGGGCACAGCTTCTCCTTGCAATGTCTGGAACGTTCCATGGTGGGGAGACGGACCTTGTCCACTAGCATAGGCTCCTCTGCAAACTTTGCGGCTGGAGGCTGGAGTGGCCTTTGGAAACCTGGAGCCAAGTGAGGTAGACGTGGAACCCGGGCCTGTGGAACTGTCGCAGGAGAAGTTGCTGGAGCCTGATGCTGAGAGACAAGCAGCTGTTGCAGCGTGGCGGTAACTTGACCAAGCAGTTCTTATTGCAACACAATCTACTGGGACTGCTGGGCGAAAATGCTGAAAAGGTCAGCCGGAATCAGGAACGGCACCTTGGCGGGGTCCATGGCCATTTCTTACTGTCAGGGTTCGGGGTCAGTGAACCCCCTGGACCATCACGGGAGATGGTACTAGCTGATACCAGGGACCGGAGTCTAAGTGGCACCTGGTCTTCACCAGAGCTCGCCGCAAAGCGGGATGGTCTTGCTGCGGCAGGGTGCCACCAGATCATTCCACCAGTGTGACTACCCCGTGGTGGCAGCCAAGGTCGCAGTACAGAACCAGAGTCCAGGCTCGAGGTCAAGCACAGGCAGGTTGTCAGGGCGGGCGGCAGAGATGCAGAGGTCAGAGGTCAGGTCTGAGGTCACAACAGGAGTACAGCAGGGAACAAAGAACGACGCAGGGAACACAGGGAGATTTCTCTATGGCTAGGTAGCTCAAAGATCCGTTGGGAGAGATGGGAGACGCCAGTCTTTATGGGAAACCCGGAAGTGCCAGGACAGGACCAGGAGTGTGGAGAGGTGAGTTCATTCCGGGGGCGCAGTGCCACAGAGAGGGGCACGGGTGTGCTTGCGATCTGTGACATGGATCGCGGGGGGCACCCGTGACACTATTTTTTGGCAAAATGGTCAGAAACTTCCTGCGATGTCTGGTCACATTCCACCATCCAAAAAGGCTTGTCTTTGGTGTTCATAGCTCCCCCTCCAGACAGATTCATATTCAATCCATGAAACAATATTCTTTTTCTCCAGATACAGGAGCTGATAAGCAAAAATGCTTTAGAGGAAGTCCCCTCATCCCAGCGAGGTCAAGGGGTTTATTCAAATATTTTTATAGTCCTAAAACTGGGAAGCAAATGGTGTCTTATTATAGACCTGACATACCTCAATCAGTATTTGGCGGAGAAACGTTTCAAGATGGAGACAATTCGCTCTGTTCTGACCTTCCTGCAAAAAGACCATTTTATGGCGTCTCTGGATCTCACAGATGCATACCTTCATATTTCCATCCTGTTGGCACACAGGAAATTCTTCAGACTATCTATCCAGACACAGTATTCAAATCCGCTGTCTCCCATTCGGGATCACTTCAGCTCCTTGTGTGTTTATGAAAATCATTGTTGTATTAATTGCATCCCTCCGTCTTCAGGGGTTAACCATAATACCATACCTGGACGACTCGCTAGCGATTGCTCCTTCCGTCTCAGTGCTGACACTTCATCTACAGATGATTCAGAAAGTCCTGACAGAGCATGGTTTCTTAATAAACCTGAAGAAATCCCATTTGCAGCCTGTTCAAGAAATAAAATTTGTAGGCTTTATTATCAATCTCAGCAGATGAGCATCCGCCTTACAGAGGACAGAGTCAAGAAATTGACTTCAACAGTCCCCTACTTATATCACACTGTCACAGTCTATGGGAATAGTCCCTTAGGACTAAAGTCTTGTGGACTCCCTGAACCACTGCAGGAGATAAAGATGCCAGCCGCAACCCGGGAGCGGAGTCTAAGTGGACTCCTGGTCTTCGCCAGAGCCTGCCGCAAACCGGAATGCACCTGCTTCGGCGGGGAGCCACCAGGTCGCTCCACGGGTGCGAGTAGGCCCACGGTGACAGCCAAGGTAGGGACACGGGGCAGGCAGAACCCCGGGAAGGCAGGACCACGGGAAGGCAGGACCATGGGAAGGCAGGACCTCGGGATGGCAGGACCTCGGGATGACAGGACCTCGGGATGACAGGACCTCGGAAGGACGGCTGGCAGGACCTAGGAAGGACGGCCTTATAAAAGTGCATTTTACAGCTATCAATGCACAATAAGAATCAAAATTCTTACACAATTCACTAATTTGAAGATTTTTCAAAGCAATCTGCAAGTTGAAGCCCATCATTAAGGAACCATTTCCTTCCTGGGATCTACCACTAGTCTTGCAAGCCTTAAAGGGTCCTCCCTTTCGAACCTATGTCTCGAGCCTCTCTAAAGTACAGGCAGTCCCCGGGTTACATACAAGATTCTGTAGGTTTGTTCTTAAGTTGAGTTTGTATGTAAGTCAGAACCGTATACTTTATTATACCCCAGTCAAAAATTTTTTTGTCTCTGTGACAATTGGATTTTGAAAATGTTGGATTGTCATAAGAACTAGGATAAACAATAAATCTTAATTACAGGCGCCCTTGATAACTGTTAAAGCTGTTTATTGTAGCCAAGGGCTAAAGTACAGTAAATTACCAAAATCCAGCGTTCCGTTTGTAACTAGGGCTCGTATGTAAGTCAGGTGTTCTTAAGTAGGGGACTGCCTGTAAGTGTCATTTAAAACTCTGTTTCTTACAGTGATTACTTCCGCAAAGAAGATAAGTGAGCTACATGCTCTTTCATCCAAGGATGAAATCCTACCTGATTATTCTGCGGACTGACCCGCAGTTCACACCAAAGGTAGCCTCTTCCAATAATATCAATCAGGAAGTTTTCCTTCCCACATTCTTTCCTCATCCACAGGATGACCACCAAGAATCTCTCCACACTCTGGATCAGGGGTAGGGAACCTACGGCTTGGGAGCCAGATATGGCTCTTTTATTGGCTGCATCTGGCTCTGAGATCTTTGATAAATAGCGATGGCTGCTGTGTGTCTCTTAGACTGATCACTGGACACAGGCACCGATGTTACCGCTGCCTACATCCTTTGTACGCCCAGGTGCCATCGCCACCATCATCTAAACCTGGGACAAAGAGAAGAGTGTGGGAGCGATGAGGAGCTGGCTGCAGGGAGTGAATATGTGAATATTCTTTTTTTTTTTTGCTGTGACCACCTATCTACTATGGGGCATGTGCTGTGGCTACCTATCTACTGTGGGGCATGTGCTGTGACTGCCTATCTACTGGGAGTCATGTGCTGTGCCTACCTATCTACTTGGGGGCATGTGCTGTGGCTACCTATATACTGGGAGTATGTGCTGGGGCTACCTATCAACGGCATGCTGATGTGATGGGAGCAGGAACATGGAGAGATGAGTGAGCTCGTAAAGGGGCGCCATCACGTAGAGGGGCACCGGTGTGCCTGCAATCCGAGACGTAGATTGCAGGGGCACCCGTGACACTGGGACTACCTATCTACTGGGGAGGGTATATGCATATTGTACGGCTCTCACAGAATAACATTTTAAAATATGTGGCGTTCATGGGTCTCTCAGGCAAAAACGTTCCTGACCCCTGCTCTAAATGTTAGGAGAGCAATTATGAATTACCTAGATATTACATCTACCTACAGAAGGTCAGATTCTCTCTTCTTTCTTTTCCATGGGTCGAACAAGAGAAAAAGAGCAAGCAAAGCTTTGCTCTCTAGATGGTTGAAAGATACAATCAAGGAATGCTTCTCCCTCTCAGGCCAAGATCCTCCTATCCAGATCAAAGCTTATTCAACTTGCTCCACATCAGCATCCTGGGCTGAATTTGGCCACGTTTCTTTACAACAAATATGTAAAGCTGCTACGTTGGCATCCACCTCCATATTTATAAAGCAGTATAAGTTGGACATCCAAACTTCACAGGGTTCAGCCTTTGGCAATGCAGTGTTATTCAAGGCGACCCAGAATCCCTCCCATTAGTACTGTTTAGTAAGTCCCATGTGTATGTGCTGCCGAACGGATGATAAAGAAGGTTGAAATTTGCTTACCAAAATTTCCCTTTCTTTGAGTTCGTGAGGCAGCATAGACTTTCTGCCCTCTTTTTGTTATAGCTTATTGCCTATAAGGAGGGGTTACCAGATGGTTAATTAATTGACTGTATTGCTTATTAACCTGTTCTCTTCTGATTTGTACCTAGAAGAACAAAATCCATGTGTATGTGCTGCCTCAAAAACTCAAAGAAAGGGAAATTTCAGTAAGCAAATTTCAACCATAATACTGTCCCCTATATACAAGAATATAACTACTATAATACTGCCCCTTATGTACAGGAATATAACTACTATTACTACTACTACTACTATGCCATATAACACTGCCAGCCAGTACCCTGTATATAGCCAGCTTGTCCCCCCAGTATATAGCCAGCCAGTCCCCCCAGTATATAGCCAGCCAGTCCCCTGCCCAGCATATAAAAATAATAAACCATGTACTCACCTTTCCAACGCTTCCCCGCAGCTCCGCTACTTGATGCAGTCCGCCTGATAGTCACACCGACAGCCAATCCCCTGTATAGAGCCAGCCTGTCCCCCAGTATATAGCCAGGCAGTCCCCCCCAGCATATATCAAGCTAGTCCACCCTGGTATATAGTCGACCAGTCCCCTGTATATAACCAGCCAGTCCGCTGCCAAGCACATAAAAATAATAAACCATGTACTCACCATTCCAATGCTCCCCCCCCAGCTCTGCTACTTCATGCAGTCTGGACGGCAGTGACAGTTCCATGCCCGCACACACTATGACGTCAGCCGCTTGCCAACATCATCGTCTGTGCGCAGCCGGCGCACATAGAGCTGTCACTGCCGGCCGAACTGCATCAAGTAGCGGAGCTGCAGGGGAACGTAAAAAAAGGTGAGTACATAGTTTATTATTTTTAGACCGGCTCCACCAGCCCCAGACCAGTTAACCCACCAGGATTTCTCCCTTTGGGCTATATGGCCAGTCTGCCCCTGGCTGGTTGGAACATCCGGCTTGAACAGACATGTCAGTTCAGTTCAGGTTGCCAGCATTCGTTGTGTTAAACAGTGTTGGTCCGGGGGTCCTAGGACCCACCAGTAAAATTGATTCTGGAGACCACCAAATACTACATGGAAATATTAACTGTACACTCTTAGCCCACGTTCACATAATGTATTTTCATTGCTGTTTGATATGCAACATCCCCGACCGGGGCCTAGCCTTTTCTTGGGGCCTAGAGACAGCCTAGGCACGCTAGTGTCACGGTGCTTGGTATGGGGAACCGGAGGGCTGTCCTACAGCCTGGCAGGTCTCCAGCAGAGTGGTGTTGGCAAGAAATGATGAGGGAGAGGCTGCTATAGCGGTTCTCCCTCGGGCAACCCTTTGGTGTCTGGAGTATGAGTCTCTGTGTGGTGAATAGGGTGCCCATGATGGTGACAGAGGTAGTAGCAGGGACCAGACGGTGGCAGGCGTTGAACAAAAATAACTTACAGTTCTTTATTGGAACCAACAGGAACAGTAGCAACGTGCCTTGATAAATGGTAGAATGCTGGAGATGCAGTTGGAGGGAACCATGGGAGTAGATCACCAGCCTGGATGCAAAGGGCAGGCTGGGAGGTAGCTGTGTCCTAGTAGGATGCTTCAGCTTGTCCTGGGTTGCTTCAGATATCACCCTTGAAGGTAGGATGATACCCCTTTCCTCTCACTAACTAACTCACTCCACTCAGGCAGGGAGCTGAGCTCTCCTGTTCTCGTCTGGTGTGCTGACTGCACTGACTTGCTTAGCTGTACTGAGCTGTGTCAGCTCTAGCCTAAGACTAACTTCTCTCAGTCTGAACTAGACTGGAACTGAGCTCTAGAACTTTCCTGACCAGGGGTTTTATTACTCCCACTGGTCAGGTGGTGGTTACTCCTCCAATTGCATCCCAGCTTACAGATACAAGATATGAACACATGTGATTGGCTGACACATATTACATCACATTCAACAATTAACTCCTGCCTTACCAAGCAGACTCTACCGCTGCAGTGTTCCCCTGTGTTATGTAGTGACCTGCTGTGGGGTTGATCAGACCCTACACAGGCTGTAAGCTACATGGTGGGACGTATTTGCAACAACCCCTCTGCGTTGCATCGGCAGGGGTGTTGCAGATACATAATAGAAATGCATCAGGCAACTCATGGAAAAACACATCAGTATTAATGATGGTAAAAACCCAGATGTTTTTTAAGTTGCATGTTCTTGTTGTGTTTACAAAATGCAATTGAATTGTGTTTTAAACTGCATTTCTAGCATATCTGGAAAATCTCCTCCCCAAAGCAGATATGTCTAGACTTAAAAGCTTGCGTTTTGTAAGTAGCCACTTTGTCAAGATAAAAAAAAACACCCTATGTTTCCGGTTCCTCATACTATCCCTCATATTGTGATCCCTTCATCTCCCTATCATATTGTGGCCCCATCTTATTTCCCCCTCATATTGGCGTCCTCTCTCATCTCCCCCTCATATTGAAGCCCTTCTTACCTACCCCTCATATTGTGGCCCCTCATCCTTTATGTCCCCTTTATCTTGTGACCCCCTCATATCCCCCTCATATTATATCATCATACTGTGTCACCTTCATCCTCCCCATGCTGTGGACCCCTCATTCCTGTGGGCCCCCAATATCTCCATTTCCCGTTCCCCAGCATCTCTCGTCTACTGTTCTTCCTCTGCTGCTGTACACAGTAAAGCCGACATGATGATATTGTCACATGGCACCTGCCGGCCTCTACACACAGCTGCAGCAGGGTAACAGTGATGATGAGGAGAGCTGATGGCTCATCTTATTCAACTCCTTGGGGATGCCACTCCGTGTCCCGCCAGATACATTGAGAGGTTTAGGCCTCTTGATGTATCCGTCAGGGGTCACGGCTGCCGGGCAAAACTGCACCAGGTCTGAGCTTGGCTTAGCTTTGGTTAAAAGTTATTCAAAATTATACAGGCACAGGATGGGAATACCCCATGCCCGCCCACTCGCCAGCTGCCACGCCCCTCTACCCTCCTCCACACCCACATGGCATGGAGGTGGCATAGTCACTGTAAGAATTTCAAGTTCTTTCACTGCTTCTACACCAGTAAAGTGACGTAGAAGTAGTGATAAATCTCCCCCTATATCTTTGTATACTATTGTATTTTGTAGCTTTAGCTTGCTAAGATATAGGAGCCCTGACTTGGGGAGAAAGGGTGATAGCTGCTGATAGTTTCTACCACAGGCTGTATCATTTTTGGCATGAATATCCCAGGCCACTTGATAGTGAGGCAGCGTAAGCACAGTACAGCCTCCAGTGACTTAAAGCATAACTGTTACTTGACAAAAAAATTATTTTAGCACAGCTGGAGAGAGCTTTTGACAACAATTCCAAAGATACCTATATCATGCTGCTGGCTTCATCCCACCCTGAACTATAGCCTCATATATCTATCCTCCCTATCTATAAAATCCTCTCAGTTTCTCCTAAAGTGGGTGGGACCTTCTGGTAGTGACATTAGCTAAGGCCACTGAGGCTGGAGCACTGAGGGCATTTATGTCAACAGGGAGTGCTGCCAATAAGGACACAGAATAAGCTTCTGCTTGTACAGAGATCTGGTGCAGGGCAAGGCAGCACAGAGCTGACAGCACAAAGCACCGGATCTCTGAATCTTGGTCAGAAATGATCATACAGTAATCTAATACACCACAAAAAAAGATATATTAAAACATGTCCGCCTACACCATAAAACACTTACATAGGAATAAAAAGAAATTTAAAAAAACGTAGCAACATCACAGTATGTGTGTGTGTGTGTGTGTGTGTATCTACACACACACCGTGAAACCTCAACTAGACGATCATGTCTCTGAAAGGACCCTTTCCCTAAAAGACAGTTTTTTTTGTTCAATCACTAGCTTTTTTTATTTTCATTTTTTTTGCCATTATACTCTACGGAAGCTGCCTCCTATCTGCAGAACACCCTTTTCTGTAAAAAGAGATCTACTTAAAGATGTTTCACAGTATATATACTGTGCTGTGCGTGACATATGGTCCGTTTCTTCTGTATAAAATTGCAGGATCATTAGTTGACATCACTCCAGGTCCGGGATATTTCTTCTTACTGCCAGCAATAATGAGGACTGATATTCTCCTGCACCTAGCAGACTACAGATTGGGAGTGCGCATTCTGGCTGGATGAGACTGTCCGCCTTGTCTTACCCCTACTTCTAGCAGAGAGCTGGTGGCATCACCCAGCTTTATCCAATTTAGTGATTGCAAGTCCGGCTCTTCTTATTGAGGTTGATCATTATGTTCTGCTCACTAAGAAGAGCCGTCTCTTTTGGACAATAAACAGCTCCCTATCAAATATATCATAGGGATCCACAGGCCTGCCAGTCCCCCACAACAGCTGATTTTATTGGGTTAAAGGCGGCATGGTGGCAGTGAGGGGAGCTGACTCCGTCATTCATGCAAAGGAGCTGGCTGTTCATGCCGGCTCGTTCGGGAATGAGCCATCACCACAGCAAATCCTGTGGTAGTTTTTTCATTTTAGTGATGTGTCGTTCACAACAAAAGCCGGCTCTTGTTTGTGAACGATGGCTCCCTTAACTCCACCGCTAACTGGCTCACCACGCCCACTTCAACCCAATGTAATCGGGTTAAGTGGAGTGGCGTGGGGTGATGGACCGGCCTGTGGCTCCCTATTATATATATTTAATAGGGAGCAGTTCAGGAGCCAGAAGAGCTGGCTCTTTTTAATGAACGGAGCCTAATGAGCCAGCTCACTAAGAAAAGCCGGAATTCCCATCACTACTTCCTTTGCATGGCTGTGCAAGGAAGACACTACCATACATGTGTCTTGTCTCGCCCCTACTTCTAGTATAGAGCTGGTATCGTGCACATACACTATAGTAATTTTCTTGCACAGCCGGCTGTACAAGAACGATACTACTGTGGGATTTGCAGAAACCCGGAGGGCTAGCTTAACGCTAGAGGAGTGAATAATTTTAAATACAGCATGAGCGTGGAGGACTCCATGGAATACCACATAGCCCCTCAGGCTAATTTAGATATTTTTTAAAACACTTTTTTCAACACATTTCAGCCATTCCAGTTTATAAAAGACACACATAAGTTCTGAACTGGCTAAGATGAACATTTAAGTTTTAGGGGACTACAATCAGAACCACTAAGTTCCATTGTAAGATATGTAATATTATCTGCAAGGTATATAATATCGTAAATATTAAATTTGTGAAATATATCTATATTCGGTTCCTGTAGTCAGGAAATTTGGGGACAGTTAATGTTAGCATAGTCCTTAGGTACTCTAATTGGGTTCCAAGGTGATGCTTATGTTAATCAAGTTGTGCAGACACCGTATGCAGGATCGGACTGGTATAATGGTGTTTGCCGGTGAGAACACTGGTGGGTCCCAAACCTGCTGACTCCTCCCCTATCCGCACCGACTTTGCCCTTTTTTGTCGGTCGCGACTTGAACTCTGTGCCCTTCGGACACTGTTGGTTTTCAACACAATAATGATGCAGAGAGCTATGAGCTCTTCACATCATCATTGAGCCTCTCTGCTGCTGTGTACAGCAGGTCGGGGGTTGTAATAGAAGAGGAGCTGCTGGGGAACCTGGAAAAGTGAGGTATGTGCTGTTTGTTTGTTTTTTTTAACTATGCTATTGAGAGGAGAGGGGGCCACACTAAGAGGGGGGGCACAAAAAGATGGGGAGATAAGAGGGGCCACATTAAAAAGAGGGAGATGAAGGGCCACCAAAAAAAGGAAAAATTAGAGAGGGCCCAACAAGATAGGGGGGGGCACGATGAGAGGTGAAGTTTAGAGTGGGCCAGGAAAAAAGGGGGAGATGAGAGAGGGAGATACCAGGGGCCCACAATGAGAGGGGGAGATACAAGGATATAACATTAAGAGGAGGGAGGTGAGAGGGGAATAAATGAGAGCGGTGAAAGGAGGTACAGAAGATCAGGGGGGCCCACAACGAGAGGGTGAGATACCAGGGGGCACAGAATAAGAGGGGAGAAATTAAGTGGCTACAGAATGAGAAGGAAATGAAAGTGGGACTATAATAAGAGTTGGAAAAGCAAGGGGGCAGCATTGAGAGGAGGAAGATGAGAAAACCACAAACTAGGGGAACAGAAGATGGGGGGGGGCAGCAATATAGGGGGAGAAAAAGAGTGTGTTAGAAAAAGAGGGGAGATGAAGGGGGATACCAGGAGACCCACAATAAGAGGGGTGAGGGGCTACAAAATGAGGGAGAGCTACAAGGAGCAACATTAAAAGAAGGGAGATGAGAGGTGTCAAAGAAGATGAAGGGGGCCCACAATGAGAGCAGGTCAGAAAAAGAGGGAGACATACCAGGGGGCTCACAATAAGAGAGGGGGGGATGAGGGGCTACAAAATGATGGGCGGATAAAAGGGGATCCACAATAAGAGGGGTATATACAAGGGGACCATAATAGAAGGGGAGAAGAGAAGGGTCACAATAAGAGGGGACCCACAATTTTTCAGTATGGCCTAAAAATGTACCTGTATATGCTTGAGTGTAAGCAGACCTGAGTATACCTAATTTTAACACAAAAACTGGGAAAACGTATTGACTCGTGTATAAGCCTCGCATATACCCTGCGAGCAACATGCCCCCATTATATGTCCAGCAGCCCCTGCCACGAGTATATAGCATGCAGCCCCTGCCCCCAGTATATGTCCAGCAGCCCCTGCCCCCCAGTATATTGCCTGTAGCCCCTGCCCCCAGTATATAGCCTGTAGCCCCTGCCTACAGAATATAGCCTGCAGCCCCTGCTCCCATTATATAACCTGTAGCCCCTGACCCACAGTATATAGCCTGCAGCCCCTGGCCCCTAATAAATAGCCAGCAGCACCTGCCCCCCCAGTATATAGCCTGCAGTCCCCTGCCCCCAGTATAAAGCCTGCCAGCCCCTGCCCCCAGTATATAGCCTGCAGCCCCTGCCCCCCCCCCAGTATATGCCTTGCGGCCACGATTGCCCCCCCCAGTATATAGCCTGCAGCCCCTGCCCCCATACATAGCACTAGCCCCTGCCCCAGTATATGCCTGAGCCCTGTCCTACAGTATTAGCGCAGCCCTGCCCCCCCCCAGTATATAAGCTGCAGCCTCTGCCCACCCCAGTATGTTAGCTGCCAGGCCCTGCCCCCAGTATAAAGCCTGCCAGCCCCTGCCCCAGTATATAGCCTGCAGCCCCTGCCCCCCCAGGATATAGCTGCGGCCCTGCCCCCCCAGTATATAGCCTGCAGCCCCTGCCCCAGTACATAGCCTCTAGCCCCTGCCCGCAGTATATAGCCTGCAGCTCCTGTCCCCTACAGTATCTAGCCTGCAGCTCCTGCCCCCCCCCAGTATATAGCCTGCAGCCTCTGCCCCCCCCAGTATGTAGCCTGCAGCCCTTGCCCCCAGTATATAGTGTGCAGGCCCTGCCCCCAGTATATAATCTGTAGTCCCTTCCAGAGGAATGCCAAGCCAATAAGACAAAAAAAGTAAATTTGGAATCCCTCCCTTTTGACGCCCACCTGGCAGGTCCGTTTCTTTCCATTGATGCTCTCGATCTCCCGCACCATGCTGTCGCTTGCATCATGACATCAGCTGCTTGCTGACATTTAATTGTGTGCCGATGGTGGCGCTCACACTGTAGTGCCAGCAAGCAGCCGACGTCATGATGCAAGCTGTGACACCACGCAGAGACACAAAGCCAGATCATCGATGGAAAGAAGAGGACGTGCATTGGGGCGTCGGAAGGTGAGTACACATTTTGTTTTTATTTTTTATAGGCTCGAGTATAAGCCAAGTTAGGCTTTTCAGCACATTTTTTGTGCTGAAAAACTCGCCTCACTACTTATACTAATTTATACGGTACATTTAATATTCGGATGTTGGCAGTAGGTGGGCCCCCAAATTTATAATTGCTGGTCATAAATTGATTTTTGATTGAAAGAGCCTTTATTCACAAGTACACAATAAAACTTACAGATAGTGTGTGCCATGACGCAGAATGGGCTTTGCACAAATCACACAATAAATTAAAATACACTCCTAGCACCTTTCATTACACTTTGGCAGAATAAAGTGCTACTCTAGCATTCTAGCTCAGGCAAACAAAAAACATACATTTTCAGCTAAAGCAACTACCTGCAACAGGGGATACAGATGGGAGGGGTTAAGTTATCACAGGCCCGTAGCTTTATTGAAAAATAACAGACACAAGAGGGAGGTAGGGGGGAAGGACAGGATAGTAAGTCTTCTGCTTCCTGGATGCCTCAACCTGTGAAGAAAGAGGCAAAGTCCCATAACTCCCTAAATAAAGTCCATAATCAAATAAAATAAAAAGGTCAAAGTCCACAAGAGAAAGGTGAAGAAGTGTCTTTCATTCCTCTTCTTCTAAGTCTGTCCTGCTGTCAAGGGAGGCTTAGTCTCTGAGCTGGCTCAAGACTAGCCGGTGACAGTCCTGGATGGACAAAGTTTCTCTGTGTATGGTGGGGCGCCTCCTGGCGTACCACAAGACGTCTTTGAAGCAATTCCTAAGACGCCAGGCATCCTGGATGGCCCCCACCGCGTGGGTACCTTGGAACAACCATAAAGAGCAGCATGGCACGTCATGGTGTTCCTGGGCACAGAAAGAAGGAGTTCGTGATCCAGGGCTTTCAACAGGCCCCAAACAAAGGGGCATTCCCAGAACAAGTGCAATGATGTGTCCTCAGCAAAGGGACACCGGGGGCATTTAGAAGTCTGTCTGACCCTGCCTCTCCTAGATTCCCCCCTTGTGGAGTAGACAGTATTGTGGCGCACGTCAGTAATAAATGTGACAAAGCACTAACTTGCTCCTTTAGACACAATGCAGCCACAACACAAAACTGGCACAGAAAATTTACAAATACATTTGCAATCAGTTTACACATTCTTTTTAGGGTAAAGTCTGACACAAACGCTTTAATAAATGTGGCCCTATATGTAGAACAAATCTATTCATTGTTGTTACTCTCCTTGCAGTTAGCAGATCTGGGTCTGGCTCATAATAACTGATGTAAAAACTGATTTTACAGTTTTATTTGTGATATGACTTTGACCCTAGGACCTTTCTCATTTCTATTTCTTTGTGTAACTTTATCATTCCTAGTAATCTTTGTCTTTATATAATAATTTCTGTAGTTGTACTCCGACACTAGCAGCAAGATATCCTCCACATGGCACACTGACAAGGCATTTGCAAGGAAAGCCATCAGTGTTATGTCTATTTATAGAGCTGAACAGTATTACTACAGATATATATATAGTACAGACACACTTAGAACACTTGGCTACTTATAAATGTCTAGAAGCTTCTAAAAAGATCACCAAGGACATTATTAGAGTGCACTTCCAGATTATAAATCTAATGATATAATGTTTAATTACATTTTATTTATGGTGCTGTATTTCTATATTTGTTTGTCCCATTAAGGACAAACAATTATAGAAAATATTTAAGACATTGAACATACAGTATATACACACACATATATATATATTTGATTTTTTAAGTGCCCAATGGTCCACAAATAACATAATGAAAGTTATAGAGTTTTTTGCTGTGCTCTTGTTGATTTTGATTCGAGAGACATGCAATGCTACAAATAATCAGGTGATTAAACAGTTATGTTGCTGTATTTCTTTAAAGGGTCCAGTTCTTGTGCAGTGTTTCTGTACAGACCCTGGTTCTGGTGCTGTGTTTATCTACTAAGCTTGCTTCTGGTGCTGTATTTCTTTATTGTGCCCTGCTATAGTGCTGTATTTATATACAGAGCCCAGTTCTGGTGCTAAGTTTATTTAAGGAACTAGGTTCTGGTGCTGTATTTATATACTGACCCTGGTTCTGGTGCTGAATTATTGTACAGTGCATTGTTCTAGTGCTGTATTTATTTACTGAGCAGGTACAATTAACAGGTTTTGGACCATTCACTGTAGATGACGGGTGTTCCCTAAAGCACACAGCATAGTTTATTTAAAAATGTGGCATTAGGAGACTGCACAGACAATTGGACAGAAGAATGTAGAGAGGTCCCTTATGCATCCCATAATCATGTGGCAGAACATGTGAATGTAGGGATGCCAGTGCTAAGATGCTGAGGCGGGGTCAGTCTATAATTGGCACAACCCAAATATTGGCAAAAGTAGCCACAACTGTAACTGTGGATGCACAGCAACTACCATTTACAGTGGGAAAGTGAAATGTAAAAGATAAAATTAGAATAAAGTTTTCTAAAGTCTGTTCTGACCTTTGAGGGCACAAAGTAAAAATGTAAAAGTAAAAAGAAAAATGAATAGAAATACATTAAGAATATACCCCAAAAAATGTGTTTGCCCTTCTACTCACTCCAATCTAACATCACCAATGGGAGACCCAGTTACCCTAAAACAGACATGTGATATATTATATTGTGTTTAAAAATAAAAAAAAGATCATACCTGTTGTTAACCTAAAAAAATAGGTCAGATCTGAAGACTATCTAGACCACTCCAGGACCTTGAAATGGTTCTTATGGAGCCATCCGTGGTTGCCCTGGATGTGTGTTTTAGGTGATTGTCATGCTAGAAGACCCAGCAATGACCTATCTTCACTGCTCTTACTGGGGGAAAGAGTTTGTAGGGCAAAATCTCACATACATGGCCCCATCCCCCCTTTAATTAGGTGCAGTCGTCCTGTCACCTTTGCAGAAAAGCATCCCCAAACCCCTCTATGGGACTTCCACATGCAATCATTTGATTTCTTGTATAACACATTGCAATACTTCTATATTTTAGTATATTGTACATTGACAACCAACCTAAAAGACAACTCATCTGAATGGGGGGCCTAACAGACTTACCTAAATGGGAGACCCGGAGGTCACAACAGCTGAAAAGTTACAGGCTGATGACTACTGCTATAAAACAATGACAATGATTCCTAGTCTGATTACATTGTTTTATCAATGTGTTCATGCTCTGCCCACAATCAGGGTCTGATAAAGGTTTTTATGGGCCCCTGGGTGCAAAATCTGGTGAGGTCCCCACTGAATGTAGCACATCCTCTTGCTCACTATCCACTACTCGAGTGCCCCTGGGAGTGTGCTATCACTGAAGATGCGGGGTCTCCTGCTTGTCATGTGACCCTGGGAGTGTGATGTCACTGAAGGTGCGGGGTCTCCTGCTCACTATCTTGTACTTACCGTCTTTAAACTTTTCACATTAGCTATAAATTTTCTGTGCATATTTATACGTGAAGAAATAATTATCATAATACAGTACCATCTATCTACAGAAGAAATTTAGAAAGTCATTTACTGTCATGTCATTAGGTTACTGTGTTGCTGAAGTTATCCACATACAAATTGATCCGTGTTACAGATTATGTTACACACAGGATGGCACCAGTTTCAGTGTATTTTTATTGTAGAAGTCTTGCCTTGCAAAGCCATAAGAAATCTGGAAATGTTTCACAAAAATTGGAGACAAAATGTAGCCTTCTTCTCCTGTATGAATGGATGGAGCACTTTCGGGATAGTGTGACATTCTGCAGCACATGGAAGATAGATTAAGATATAAATAAACCTTCACTATTTTGTGACACAGATGACCTCCCTCCGTAGTCCTGACACCCAACACCATGTGAGTCTGGAAGCTTCTGCTTCTCGTTCCTTCTTCCAGATCTGGGACTCTTCCAGAATGCGGCATCCTCTGGTATAAAGAGCAGACACAGAGCAGAGAGGACACAGTCACACAGACTGATAGAGATACTACACAGCCACATACAGGGCAAGGCGGATCTGATTTTACAGATTAAGCTTGGACATCGATCAGGAGGGGCCACGATACATATAGATCAGGTAAGCAGATTCAGAGGTTCTTACCATACTGCGTCACTTGCTATAGGCTGGGTATATGGATGGATTAAGGGTGGATTGAAAGGCTATTTTGTTTCATAAAATAATACTTGATAATAATTTTAATAATATTAATTGAACAATACAATAATTCACTACAATTTATGAATATATTTTCCAATATTTGCTGTCATTGAATGAGATCCTGCTTACAGATACGGTATGGGTGATCCTCATGTGTCTATCATAACATCTGCTTGAGAACCACATGCCAGTACATAAATGCATAGATATATATGGAGCACCACCATGAGCAAGACAGATCGTTATCTTCTAGATGTGACCAAAAAAGGTCACAAATAAAGGTGACCAATAAAGGATGCCAACTATTTAGCACAATGCCCTTTTGTGTGACCAGAGCACCCCATTTTTGTTATAGAGGTACAGCAGAACAGGGCCTAATAATGCCTGATATTGCAGTTCATCCTTTTCATTAGATAGGACTGAACTAAACTAAATCTCCTACAGGGTGGGGCAAAGCTCATATTCAGTCTTTTTTTGGTTCTACATACTTCAGTAAAAATATCATCGAGTTGTCTTCAGCTTTCAAAGGGGTTGATAAAATGTATATTGTGCCCCCTTTCAGGATGCCTGAGGAAGCCAGAATCATGGAAGAGGACGTGGAGACTTTTGCTTTCCAAGCTGAGATCGCTCAGCTAATGTCCCTGATCATTAACACCTTCTATTCCAACAAAGAGATCTTCCTACGTGAACTTATTTCCAACTCATCTGACGTAAGTTCAAACACCGTTGAAATTCATCCGAAGGAGCTAGTAATTCATTGTGATCAGATTCATAGCTTAAAGCTCCTTCTGGAGGGATGCATTGCTATTCATTCCTCCTAACTCAGTAATATGTCCTTTATTAAAGGGGTATTCCAGTAATAAGCATAAGTTAAATACAAATCGGTACTCAAAATATAAGCTCATATGTAATGAGTTTTTATTTAAAATGTTTCTCCACTTAGCAGAAAATACTGTGGACATAGACTTTAATGAAGAATTTATATGCTACTGGTCCTGTAATCAGTCCGTTGATTCCCTCCGCGCGGAGCTGACACAGGACAGAAGATGGCCGCTAGTCACATGTCCACATCACATGTCCTGCACCTGCCTGGGCAGGTCATCTGATCACCACTTAGTTCGCCTGTGTTGGTTGGTTGCAGTTCATCCAGTATGACAAGTGTTGTGGTGGAGGAGGTGTTATTGAGAACTAAAGGATCATGGGACTTGTAGTTTCCAGTGGCGGCCATGTTGGTGATAACTCAGCATACTTTAGAGAGGCCATAAATTTTGTGAATCATAAAATCAAACTATTTAAGTTTCATTTTGTGACTAATGACATTGAGTTTTGTTGTATTCATTTACTTATATCATCATGGTTTTTTTCTGTCAGACGTTCATATTCCCAGAATACCCCTTTAATGAGATGTATACATTAACATTTTTATATTTTTATATTGACATTGTTAAATTGAACCCAATTGGGGGGATATATCATTGTAGTTATTTGGGTTTTTGTCTTTAAAATGTCTCAAAATTGTGGCTTTTTTAGAGTGAGTCTACCTACTCCTTTTTTCATTTCAGAATTTTTTTTGGAATCCAGATGTGATAGTTATTCATAAATTAAGATTTAAAAACTTGAAAACTAAGTCACAGCTCAACTTCAATCCCCCACTGGTGCAAGCTATGACTCAATACCTGAATACCTCATGCGCTGAAATTAAACCACAATTACTGTATCAAACTTGTCCTAGCCACTAGTATAAACTGTGATCTATTTTGTCTTCACCATGGTATATTTTTAATTTTAGGCTTTGGATAAAATCCGATATGAGAGTCTCATTGATCCCAGCAAACTGGATTCCAAGAAAGAGCTAAAAATTGATCTGATCCCAAACCAACTTGAGCGCACTCTAACTATTATTGACACTGGTATTGGTATGACCAAAGCCGATCTCATTAACAACCTGGGCACCATCGCCAAGTCTGGAACCAAGGCTTTTATGGAGGCTCTGCAGGCCGGAGCAGATATTTCCATGATTGGACAGTTTGGTGTTGGTTTCTACTCTGCCTACCTTGTAGCAGACAAGGTGACTGTGATCACCAAGCACAATGATGATGAGCAGTATACCTGGGAGTCTTCAGCTGGAGGATCCTTCACTGTTCGAGTAGACAACAGTAAGTATCGTTATCATACAAGCACAATGTGACAACCAAAAATTCAGGCAATTGCCCTATCCTGCTAAATTAATATTCATTGATCAATGGCCACAGACTCTGATATAAATAACCTATGGCTTGTTTCTAGGTGAGCCCCTGGGACGTGGAACAAAGGTTATTTTACACTTGAAGGAAGATCAGGCTGAGTACTTGGAGGAAAGGAGGATTAAGGAGGTTGTGAAGAAACATTCTCAGTTTATTGGCTACCCCATTACCTTGTATGTAAGTATACATAATAGTACTGTCTCTTCTATTGGATGACTGAAGAGTACTGCCTACCTATCCCCTTCTATGTCACACGAATCTTGAGCATGGGGGCCCCTCACCCCTGTTCAGTGGCCAGGCAAAATGGAGAGTTGGCCATGCATGCACAGCTATTCACTATTTATATCTACAGGAACACCAATAATAGAATAGTCTATTTTCTATGGATATATCATAAATGCTCCAAAATCAAAGATGTTTTACAGTTGAAATGTTGCTGGTGCAACCTTACCCTAGTCTTTTTAGAATATTTTACTGAAGAGCTGAATTTGTTGAGATTATGGAATTGTACAAAAATTCCACTTAGATGTTTTTTTACCATACAGGTGGAGAAGCAGCGGGAAAAAGAAATCTGTGAGGAAGAGGTTGAAGCGCAAATCACAGAAATCAAGGAAGATGAGAACAAAGATGATAAGCCCAAAATTGAAGATGTAGGATCTGATGAAGAAGAAGATGACACAAAGGGTGGGAAAGGGAAGAAAATAAAAAAGATCAAGGAAAAGTACATTGACCAAGAAGAACTGAATAAAACCAAACCCATCTGGACCCGGAACCCTGATGATATTACCAATGATGAATATGGAGAGTTCTACAAAAGTCTTACTAATGACTGGGAGGACCATTTGGCAGTCAAAGTAAGCATACACATTCTATCTGACATCCTTTCAGTAATATATTTTCCTGCCTTCAGTATTCTGTATTATAATGCTTGTATTGTAAAACATAGGGGCATCATTGTGGTGGTTATAGTATAGATTATATTTTCGTTGTAGAATTGTGCATAGGATAAGTATTTTTCAAAGATATATTCTTGTAGATAGGAGGCATTATTATATCAGTTATGCCACTAGCTATAGTGTACCATGTTATAATCCTTATATTCTTTTCAGTACAATGAAAAGTCCTTAACTAGAACTGCTTCCCATTTCCATCCATTTTTGGAGAAAGATCCTCCTCAGGCAATATGAGCATAAAATCAGTGCTCCACCTTGAGATTTACCGGGATTGTTCTGCAACATTTCGTCTTATTCCCCTGTTTCTGTTTGCAGCATTTCTCTGTGGAAGGACAGCTTGAGTTTAGAGCCCTCCTCTTTGTCCCACGAAGGGCATCTTTTGATTTGTTTGAGAACAAGAGGAAGAAGAACAACATCAAACTGTACGTGCGTAGAGTCTTCATCATGGACAACTGTGAGGAGCTGATCCCAGAGTTCTTGAGTGAGTTGTTGTATACATACTATGGTACCTTCCCAAGCTCATTTACATTGATACAATCATTTTTTAATTTTGTCTTGGAAGAACTTGTGGTCTAATCACCTGATTATTTTTTATTACAGATTTCATGAAGGGAGTGGTGGACTCAGAGGACCTGCCTCTCAATATCTCCCGTGAAATGCTACAGCAGAGCAAAATCCTCAAAGTCATCCGCAAAAACCTGGTGAAGAAGTGTCTGGAGCTATTCACAGAGCTGGCTGAGGACAAGGAAAACTACAAGAAATTCTATGAGCAGTTCTCCAAGAATATTAAGGTAAGAGAAGTTAGATATATTGCTATATGCATTTAAGATAAAGGGGTACTGGTCCTCCTTAGGGAGCATACAATGAAGTCATGAAGATGTAAAGAGTCCTATAGGCAGTGGTGTAACTAGAAGCTGGTGGGCCCCAGTGCAAAGTCTGTGCCAGGCCCCCGACTATAATGTATGTTTTATAGTAATAGTCTTCTCATATGGGAAAGTGACACCATAAACCACTTGGGCCCTGGTGCGACCGCAACCTCTGCACCCCCTCAAGTTACGCCCCTGCCTATAGGCCAAGCAATATTTTTTTTAGGATTGCAAATAAGTTCAGTGCCAATAGGAACATACAAACTATGGTTGGCTCTTACTTTGGAGATAGAAAAGACATTTCTGTTGAGTTATGAATTTACAATTTTTAACTTTACAGCTTGGAATACATGAAGATACTCAGAACCGTAAGAAGCTTGCTGAGCTTTTACGCTATCATTCATCTGTTTCTGGAGATGAGATGATCTCTTTGGCTGAATATGTATCACGTATGAAGGAAAATCAGAAACATATCTACTACATTACAGGTATGAGCAGATCTTTCAAGTTCTATTATGAGACCATAAAGCAGTCTCTCACATCTTCTGTAGTACTGATCACTTTGTCTTTTCAGGAGAGACCAGGGATCAGGTGGCTCATTCAGCCTTCGTAGAGAGGCTCCGCAAACAAAGCCTAGAGGTGATCTACATGACAGAGCCCATTGATGAGTACTGTGTTCAACAGCTCAAAGAGTTTGATGGAAAGACTTTGGTCTCAGTGACTAAGGAAGGGTTGGAGCTTCCAGAGGATGAGGAAGAGAAGAAAAAGCAGGAAGAAATTAAAACTAAATTTGAAAATCTCTGCAAGATAATAAAAGACATTCTAGACAAGAAGGTGGAAAAGGTAAGGAAGCTTTCATAGGTTCATTTAGCATTTCTCTGTCTAAGTCCTAATTGATTTGATATGTTAAGCTATTTCTTATTATAATGTGCAGGTGGTCGTCTCAAACAGACTGGTTGACTCCCCGTGCTGCATTGTAACCAGCACCTATGGATGGTCTGCTAACATGGAGCGTATCATGAAGGCTCAGGCTCTTCGGGACAATTCTACAATGGGCTACATGACAGCAAAGAAGCACCTAGAAGTCAACTGTGAACATCCCATCATAGAAACTCTGAGGCAAAAAGCAGAGGTAGACAAGAATGATAAGTCTGTTAAGGATCTGGTTACTTTACTCTATGAAACTGCCCTCCTGTCTTCTGGCTTCACCTTGGAAGACCCACAGACACATGCCAACCGCATCTACAGGATGATCAAGCTTGGTTTAGGTAAGTTCCTATTTATTGGAGCACCAATCTATTGGAACCTTGGCTGAAGGTCAGATGTTGTAGAACACTTTTACATTCAAGCTGGCATTAGACAAGATGGGATCAGACACTTCTCTTAACTTCCATGATCAGCTCAAGTAAACCAACAATGACTTACCTCAAGTAGTGGAAATGTTTGATGAAGTCTTAATCTATGATAACAAATTTGGTGCACATCAACTATATCCATAGTTTGTTTCAAAAGGATTCAAAACCCTAAATTTTATTTGAATAACAGGCATCCTACTAGTATTAATTTAATCAGGTTTAGTCAGTATATAATCATCAGTGTCATGAGAAACACTGACCCCACCCTATATCTATGTATGCTAAATACACGATGAGCTATACAGTGATAACACACTTGAGTCTCATGTTCTTACTTTTATACACAGGTATAGAGGAAGAGGATGTCACTCAGGAGGAGATCTCAAGTCCAGTGCTCGAAGAGATGCCTCCACTAGAGGGAGATGATGACACATCCAGGATGGAAGAAGTAGACTAAACGTAATCAAAGTGTGTTAAAATATTGAGCCCTAAAGTCTTATGTACAGATGTGAATATTATTTTTATAGCATCATACACAGAGAAGATGGTAATGCTGATAAAAATACGTATTTATATTTTTCCGTTCGTGTGATAGATACACAGGGAGATGTAATATTTTTTTTTATAATTGCTAATTACTTCTGAGCTCACTAATTTACTTGAAATTCGCAAGTTGTTTTTTTGTATAAACTAGCATGTTATATAAAATATTTGAAAGTTTTGGCAATATGTAAATTATTTTGATAATAAAAATCTTTAAGCTTCAAATTTGTCAGTTGTGGCATTACTTAAATGACACCTGTCATCAGGTCTCTGCCACTATTTCTGTCACTACCTGTTGGAGCAGCTCACAAGGATCCATCCCAGCCTTTATCTAGGCAATTCATACAGTGATCATTATAAAATCATCTTTTCTTTAATATGTTAATGAGTTTGGTCACATGGTCAGAGGCAGTGATGTCACGCCTGTTCCCCATCCCCTCTCCTCCCCCTGCTCATGTCTTTGTGTAATGTGTAGTAAAGCATTGCTGGTGTCTGTGCTTTATCTGCTGAAATGCTGCATCCTTCTAATAGACATGTGTGACACAGACATCAGCTACACATGTACCTGACATGTTCTGCTATAACATGGCTGCCTGGAGCTGTTGTATTTCTCCTATACACACACAGGCTTCAGGGAGCGGGGTCACCAGCACCAGGAAGCACATGGAGGAGCCATTACACCATTATACCTTACACCATTATACAGGCTGTCAGTAAAAAGTGGCACATGGAAGACAGTTCACTGGGTAGCTTTAGCCCTGCTCAGATTAATTGCACATAGAAGAGAGCAGTTAATCATCCCCTGTATACAAATAGGTGAAAAATCTGCTGACAGGATCCATGATCCTTGAAATAAGAACATTATCTATGGTCTTTCTAAGATCAGTTCCTGGTGTCCAGCGCTATCTGTGTTCTTGCCACAGATCAACAGGTGCCATGAATTGGGATCTCATTGTAGTCTCCAGACCATTGACCAAAACACTGATAAGCATAAGGCCTGTTCATTAAAGACTGTAGGCTGCAGCTCATCAAGATACCTGCTAAAGAAAGTGTTAACTAACCAAATCCTTATCTGCCAACTTATCGTTACTTAAAGTTACCAACTCTCTCACCAGTCAATGGCCACCAATCCTTAGAGCGTAACTGAATAAAGCTGATACTAATAAACTTTGTACTATGCTTTATTAAGAAAAACACTTTTTTCTGTGCCATTTTTCTGTTTCTTTCTCTTATAGCAAAGAAGTGTATCTGAAAGTGCAGGATCCACCCACTGGAGCCTGACCTTTGATGGGGGGGGGGGGGAGCTAAATTCCTCGGTACCTGAGTGGCTGCCTTGATATAGCTTGGACCAGTTGAACAGGCAGGGCCCATGAGGGGATACAAGAAGAGATGCAATAAAATGGATGGGTCCCCCTGGGGCTCTCCTGGTGTGCATGTAGTGAAGGGGAGGCCTGTGATGTTACTGGCAGCCAGGGATTACACAAGGAGACAGAGGTCATGAACATAAAACAGGATTGCAGTTAGATTGAAGTCTGGCCCTGTAGCTTGGGGCTGGGGAATACGGTAGGCTGCTTGGGCCGCAAGTTTAGGCAGGCTCTGTGGAGAGGCAGAGCTGCAGGCCTGATGGAGGGGAAGCCCTTCTCAGGAGGAGACAGCAGTAGCAGGCTGCTAGATTCTGCAGGCCTAGAGATGTTCACTCATAGAACTCAAAGCTTAGAGAGTTCTGGAAAAGCAGCCAGTGGGAGTAGTCCACTCTGAGGGGAATTCCAGCCCTCCAACCAATTGCAGACCTCAGTGCAGAGAGGGATTAACATAGTTGTTACAATTATCAAAACATTGCAAACTTTAACTCATTCCTTCAGGCAGATGGAAACAACACCAGAAATAAGCAGTAGATGGAGAGAAATACTGAGGAATAAATAGGCTAACCATAGGAAATATCAACCAACATAATCCAGATTGGTATAATAGAGTTGGCCATACTCTACTAAGTTTCTAGGGTCAGATAAAGCATAGAAGTTAATATGGACCCAACCTGTGGCCCATTACAAAAGCCTTTTTAGGTTCATTACTACTGGACAAATAAGGATAAGATCTTCAACTCTTAACATACCTAGAGAATATTTTCCTTGATGATTAATCTCTTTTTTTTAGCTGCCTTCAGTTTTAAGACCTGCTTACTGTAAAATGTATGTAAATTTATTTTCATTTGAGCAAAAAACATGCTTGCAAAAACTAATAAACAAGTTTTCTTATCATGTGACTTTTGATCTTTTAAGTTAAACTTGCTCATTTACCTATGAATAAAATCACCTTGAAAGCCATATGAGAATGAGAACAGAGAAATGCTTAGAGCCTAAAATGAGCTAAACTGAGAGGTTGAAGAGTTTAAGTAATTTCAGATGCCAATTTCTTGAGCTCTTTATTACTAAGAACCATGATTTTGGTAAAATAACCACCACATTTGCACATGTTTAACCAAAAGTACTACCTATACCTAGTTATATGAAAGTTTAAAGTACTGTATAAAGTAAAGGGAGTGGAGAGCTCATGTAAGCAGTAAAGCTTTCATTGCCCTAGTTCTGCATTTGCAATACCTTAGGCCTCATGCACCACCTGTGTACTTCACCCTGGCCAGAACTCAGGTGAAGCACATGGTAGGGTGGAGGGGGTGAGCGTTCCTCATCCATCACTTGTCCATAGAAAGCTGAGTGGCTGAGACGCAAATCTGTCCAAAGATAGCATCTGCCCTATACTGTGGCGCAGGCGTCTGGCTTTTGTTATAGTGCAGTGAGACAATGTGCATTCACCACACTGTGAGCAGGTATATTAGAGCTTTATGTAATAGACCGTCAGGGCCTAATATCCCCCTTCTACGGCCAACCTGGCTATGGCCAACCTGGGGCTCCCTCTGCCGTCAGCTCTTTTACCCCTTTGATTTTAGAATCGTGCTAATCCTACAATCAGAGACTTACCGTGTGCATCCATATTGACAGGGGATGGACCATTGTCAATAACCCCCAATAAAATATGCAGTGTAAAGATGACAATGGGGTACTTGATTTGTGGAAGTGTAAGACTGTTGAAGACTGTTGAAGACTGTTGAAGTGTAGAAGCAGGGCTGGGGCATGGAAAGCTTGACTACTTACACAAGCTCTCTGCCAACCTTTCTTACACGTGCAATTATCATATAAATTCTTATGGGAAGCAAGATGCCCCATAAATTTAATAAAGACACCTTTAAAAAGCCAACCAAATACACTATCAAGTACTATATTTGGTTAAACATGCAAATGTGGTGACAGGATCCCTTTAAAGAATATCATCTTCAAAATTTCTATCTATAGCTCACATTCCCAACTATGTATCTGATTGCCTCTGTCTCTCAAATAAGCACAATGTGATTTCAAATAGAAGATCTATTAATATATTAGCATGTTATTTTATAGGTAAATGTACAAAATTTAACAACAAAACAGAGGGGGTCATTTACTAAGGGCCCGATTCGCGTTTTCCCGACGTGTTACCCGAATATTTCCGATTTGCGCCGATTGTACCTGAATTGCCCCGGGATTTTGGCGCACGTGATCGGATTGTGGCGCATCGGCGCCGGCATGCGCGCGACGGAAATCGGGGGGCGTGGCCGAACGAAAACCCGACGTATTCGGAAAAACCGCTGCATTTAAAAAACGAAAATGTGTCGCTTGGGAAGCGCTTATCTTCACCTGGTCCAGCTCGGTGTATTCTGGCGCGTCCAGATGATTTTCAGCGCAGCAGCGCCACCTGGTGGCTGGCGAAGGAACCTTCATAAATCCCATCAGGACCCGAATCCTGTGCAGAGAACGCGCCGCTGGATCACGAATGAGCCGGGTAAGTAAATCTGCCCCATAGAATGGAAAGTATATCCTAGAAAGGACATCTTATCCCCTACCTGACAATGTCGGTAGTTTAGTTTGGTAAAAGTCGGCAACAGTTTGAAATGTCATTCTGCTTTCTAAGTCTCCCCTTCACTGAAGTAAGACAATTTTCTCCACTTTTTAAAATGAATCCGTTGATAAGTATACCCACTTTCACTACCACTTTTCAAAATTGGAGTGGCATTAACATGCAAAAAGTAGAATTTGTTTCAAAAACTGTAAAGACACAGATGCGTTGCTTTACACCCTTTGGAGGTCAGAATTCTGGAGTGCATGAGTAATAGATGTATTCCATTGATTATATAGCCACACAGTAAATGTATAGAAAAAAATATTTATTTAGATAAAGCAATTTTAATGTAACCAACACATATCTGCATCATGAATAAAAAAAGCACCCAAACAGTATATGTTTCCTGAACATATTGGTAGTAATCGTACAGATCCAGCTGGGACAACTCTTGGTGCAAAAAGAACTGTAAACTAATATAAATAACATTTTATGAAAAAAATTTGTGAAGGACAACAGGCATGTTAGAAGCCTGTCAAAGGAATGCATTGTCACAGGAATGCACAGTTCCTACAAGAATTTAGTATGGTACAATAAATTTACATCAATAACTCCTCTATTAAGTCCATGCTCTTAATCCACTTCTTCCATTCTAGATGAGTCTTCATTGTCACCCTCTAGAGTAGGCATCTCATCCACCACTGGATCTGTGGTATCCTCTTGAGGGACATCATCTTCATCAATTCCTGTAAATATAAGACAGTAAATGGTCACTATTGTCAGTTATAAAAGTATTAACTACTGACACTGATAAAGTATTGATATTGAGAATACCAAAAGCCACTATGGTCATATCAGATAAATTAAGACCATATGGCATAGCCACACAACTTTTCCATTAAAACTAATTTATTATATTGAGGTACAGAAGCAAACACTCACCTAAACCAAGCTTGATCATCCTGTAGATGCGGTTGGAATGTGTCTGTGGGTCTTCCAGACTGAAGCCTGATGACAGAAGGGCAGTCTCAAAGAGCAGGATAACCAGATCCTTCACAGATTTGTCATTCTTATCAGCATCAGCCTTCTGCCTCAGTGTCTCAATAATGGAATGGTCAGGGTTAATTTCTAGGTGCTTTTTCGCTGCCATATAGCCCATTGTAGAGTTGTCCCGAAGTGCCTGAGCCTTCATGATACGCTCCATGTTAGCAGACCATCCATAGGTGCTGGTCACAATACAACAAGGGGACTCAACCAGTCTGTTTGATATGACGACCTAAAAAGATGACATATAAAAGTTTAAAGTACTAAAGTGGGACCATCTGAGCAATAAACACATTAATAATAAAATAAAATGGAGGACTTACCTTTTCCACCTTCTTGTCCAATATGTCTTTCATGATCTTGCAGAGGTTCTCAAACCTTGCTTTAATCTCCTCCTGCTTTTTCTTCTCTTCCTCATCCTCAGGAAGCTCCAACCCTTCTTTAGTGACTGAGACCAAAGTCTTTCCATCAAACTCCTTGAGCTGTTGAACACAGTACTCATCAATCGGTTCTGTCATGTAGATCACTTCTAGGCCATGTTTCCTGAGTCGCTCCACAAAAGCAGAATGAGCCACTTGCTCCTTGGTTTCTCCTGCAAAAAAAGCCAAGTGTTAGGTAAGGAAAGCATCAAATGCCATTTTGATATTAGACCCTAGTATTGGACAAGACGCTGGTGTAATAGATGGGAATTTACCTGTGATGTAGTAGATGTGTTTCTGATTTTCCTTCATACGAGATACATATTCAGCCAGAGAGATCATCTCATCTCCAGAAGCAGAGGAGTGATAGCGCAGGAGCTCAGAAAGCTTCTTGCGATTAGTAGAATCTTCATGGATTCCAAGCTGCAATATGGGAGATACCAAATGTCAACATTACACTTGCAGTAAATGTTATTAAGAGGCTCTATAACATACCCCCATTAAAATTAAATGATTTTCACCCCATTATGTATGTCTCTTCTCCTGCTTACCTTGATATTCTTTGAAAAGTGCTCATAGAATTTCTTGTAGTTTTCCTTGTCCTCAGCCAGCTCTGTGAATAGCTCCAGACACTTCTTCACCAAGTTTTTTCGGATGACTTTGAGGATTTTACTCTGCTGTAGCATTTCACGGGAGATATTGAGAGGAAGGTCCTCTGAGTCTACCACTCCCTTCATGAAATCTGTAAAAAATAATGATCAGATGATCAGACCACAAGTTCTCTAATGTGCAAGTGAATATTAAAGCTGTAGATGTATTAAAGTTCTCTCTGAATTTGTTCCAATTCTCCTCCACACTTAAAAGATTGCTTAAGATGTATTACCACTGAAGGCGTATCCAAAATGGACTGGAAGAATTACAGCTATGAGCCAATATAAAGGGAATCTGTTATCAGAAATGTACCTAATAAACTACTACCAGTATGTTGTCACGCAGCTGAACAGCTTCCAGAATATGTTTCTTTCATCACCCAGTGTGATGGCATCATCCAGAAAATCTACTTCGAATTGAGATGGAAACTGGTTGTATAAAGTCATGGAGGTGGAGATTTTAACACTGAAGTCAAGCTCTCCCTTTCTCAGAAAGCCTCCTTCACTGTAAAGGATGGTCCTGCATCCAAAAAAAATATCACTAACCAGATCTCTACGATTTCTATGACAGAGGAGTGGGCGTTCAGAGCTCCCCACCTTGACTTAAGTGTTGAACTCTCCTCCTCCTTGACTTGATACAACCAATTTACATCTCACTTCAAAGTTCTGGATAATGTCACCACACTGGGACATGAAGAAACAAAAACTAGAAGGTTTTTTTTATCTTGCTTGACAATGTTCTGGTAGTGATTTATTAGACCAATTGCTAAAGACAGGTTCCCTTTAATAAACCAACTTGTTTATTCCTAATATACTACACTATATGGATATTATGTGCTGCTCTCTTCCAGGACTTGGATTCAATAGATAACTATAACTAGATTAATTCAGTTAGTTAAAGACAAACTTTTCTTGTCCCAATGCAACTGCATCTGCAACAGGGTGTAATTTCTTGTTACTTTTAGGCCTAGGCATTAAAGCTGGGCTCAACTGCAATTACTGCACTCCTTACAGATATACCTCTGAGCTCAGCAGCACTATTCACTATTACATGTACAAGTCTACCCTATAGCTACAACACCGATAGACCATCTCTTGTTGATTTTGGTCCTGCAAACAGAAATATACCCGCTACATTTTTCGTAATTTATTGTTTATTTATGACTATTTACATCAGTCACCTAATTAATTGTGCAATCTTGGCCTATGCCTATAAATGGCTTAAAGGGATATTCCCATTTTGGCAAATTAATAATATTGTTGGTATTATGAAAAATTAAACAGTTTTCTAATACTTTCTATATCAATTCCTCATGGTTTTCTGGATCTCTTCTTGTTGTCATTGTATAGAAAGCTTCTATATTCACTGCCAATGGACAGACATCTGTATCTGGTTACACAGAAATCTGTCCACTGGAAGTAACCTATAGAAGGACAGCAAGCAGAGATCTAAAAAAAACTTTGGAAGGAATTGATTGGAAAATTGTACATTTTCAGGCAGTTCCCGGGCTTATGCACAAGATAGGTTCCATGGGTTTGTTCTCATGTTGAATTTGTATTTAAGTCAAAACTTTATATTTTATAATTGTAGTTCCAAACAAATTTTTTTTTGCCCCAGTGACAATTGTAGTTAAAAAATTTTTAACTGTAATTGGACCAAGGATTATCAATAAAGCTTCATTACAGATACTTTACAGCTGATCATTGCATCCTGGGACTATAGTAAAGCATCCAGAGAGCTTCAGAGGTCAAAATGGGAAGAGGGGTCCGTCTTTAACTAGGGGTCGACTATAAGTCGAGTGTCCTTAAATAGGGGACCGCCTGTATACAAATAATAATTTTTATTTGCTGAAATAGGCATCACTGTCTGTCCTGTAACACCACTTGCCTGCATGTCAGTTTTCCTAGAACTGCATTTTTTTCTACTTACTGAGATATTCTGGGATCAGCTCCTCGCAGTTGTCCATGATGAAGACTCTGCGCACGTACAGTTTGATATTGTTCTTCTTCTTCTTGTTCTCAAACAAGTCAAAAGGCGCTCGTTTAGGCACAAATAGCAAAGCCCTGAACTCCAGTTGTCCTTCCACAGAGAAGTGCTGGGAACCAAAAAGTGAATCACCACATTAGCATTTTTCTAAAACATGTCAGATATCAAAACTCCTCTCATTTCACCACAAGATACCAAAGTACTTAAGTATAGAAGAGATGTCCACTTACTTTAACAGCCAGATGATCTTCCCAGTCATTAGTAAGACTCTTGTAGAATTCTCCATACTCATCATTGGTGATGTCATCAGGATTGCGGGTCCAGATGGGTTTTGTCTTATTAAGCTCTTCTTGGTCAATATATTTTTCTTTGATCTTCTTGGTTTTCTTTTTCTTGTCTCCTTTTTTCTCATCCTCTTCTTCATCAGATCCCATATCTTCAATCTTAGGAGTCTCGTCCTTCGCATCTTTCTCCTCCTCATCTTTTTCTTTTTCCTCCTCGGCTTCATCGTCACTAATTTCTTTGTCACGTTGCTTCTCAACCTGCATAACAAGAGACAGACTAAATTAGATTTTGTTATCCAAGACAAAGTCAGCTCACAATATGACTTATGGATTGTAAGACCAGGTAATATTCTAGTGACATTACTTACAAACAAAGTGATGGGGTAACCAATAAACTGGGAATGTTTCTTCACAATTTCCTTGACTCTTTTTTCCTCTAAGTACTCAGTCTGATCTTCTTTCATGTGTAGAATTATCTTTGTACCTCGGCCAAGGGGCTCACCTGAAAACGATGCAAGTAAACAGATACTAAGCATAGAAGCATTTATCAGTACTGAATTGCATTCTACAAGCGATTTGGATACACAATCAATAAGGCCGGTTTTACAAAACACAGTGGGGGGCTTATTATATTATCAACTCTTGTTTATTAAGATAGCAAAGTTATTGTGGGACAGGACATAGTCCTCCAACCAGGTGGTGTATCAAAACATCTATACAGAGGCCCATATTTATTAAAGCCCCTGCGCCAGTTTTATGTCTGACTTTGCACATACTTTTTAGTGCAAACTGCTTGTACTATACCCGACACGAAATTCTACACTGCAAGGGGTGTCCAGGTGCACAATTGGACGTTTAACAAGCAGTGTCCGACATAATTGTGTTGCACGCCCTATTTTAAAGCTGCACTAAAAAAAAGTTTGTGCACTCTGTCGGAGCAGTGCAGGGGGCGCCAGATTCATGAATTAGTACATGATGTTAAGTGGGGGGCATAAGGTTCGTGTTTACAGAACACAAATCATGCTATAATTTACACTCTGATGTTGTATTTTGGTGCAAGGGCTTGCACCGAAAAGGTTTAGAACGGTCTCCACATTCATTAAGTTGAAATAGAAGTCTCTAGATCCACTTAATGCAGCTCCAAGTGTGCGCCAAATGTTGCGCCTAAAAAGTGTTGTGAAACTGGAAGCGCAGGAAAAGTGTCAGGATTTCAAAGTTGTACCCAAATTGTGCACCCCCCCCCCCAAAAAAAAGTGTGAGTATTGGAAAAGGGCAATTATTGTGGCACAGACACTTCATAAATAGGGTGCAACAGGTGCAGCAAGGCAAATGATGAACAAAAGTGATCTCAGAATGTCAGTTCAGCTGCTCAGCATTCGGGCAGCTCATAAGAAACAATAGGTCACCTGTGAATGTCATCTAAGCTGTCCTAAGGTACCCTAGGGATGTCCTTAAAAATAGTAATAAATAAAAATACAAAAAAAAAATGTTAAAATAAAAAAATTATAATACAAAAAACTAATAAATTTTTCAAATCAAACCAACCCAAACTCAACGCACCATCACCTCACTTTCCCTCTCTAGAATGATATAAATTAATAAATGAATCAAACAGTAAAAAATCAAAACAAAACAAATTAGTATTTCTTTTGCCGGTCCAAACTGCCAGCCCCGATCTATCAAAATATGATAACAAAAACATTGTATCGTTAATAAACTAAAACAATTAGCAGATAAAAAACATTAAAACAAAAAACAACACAAAATAAACGAGAAAATCGCGCGTCCCACAGCTGAAAATGGCACTCTTTTGCCATTTAAAAAAAAAAATTGAAAATTCTATAAACAGTATCAAAATGGTCTTATCAGTCCCTACAAATTGAGAACCTTGTAAACGTCATCAAATCGTCAAAAAAAACTACCACCACAGCTCCATACACCAAAAATGAAAAAAGTATTGCAGCCGAGAGATGGCAAAATCCCCCAAAAAAATTGTACAGAGGTTTTAATTTTTTTAAATTATGAAATAATGTATAAAAGAACCTATCATCAAATTTGGTATCCCCCGAAACGCAACCGACCCATAATGAATAAAGAGGACTGTGCATTTGGGGTGCACAGTAATCCGTAAAATCTATCTAGCCCTACACAAGAATAAGTCGCCAATGCAGTGTTTTTAAACCAATTTCACTGCATTTGGTTTTTTTTCCCCGCTTTCGCTTTTCCCGGTACATGCATGGAATATTAATACCACCCATTTGAATTGTAATTTTTTTTGTTTACGCAAATAACCTATCAACAGCTCTGTACATGGAAATAAAACAAGTTACAGATTTTTCATGTGGCGAGTGAAAAAATGAAACGCAAATTGAAAAAGGCCGGGCGGGAAGGGGTTATGAATGGTGTCGCTTTACATGTAATTAAAGGGGTTGTCCGAGAGTTTATAAAATTAACTAAAGTGGGCCCGAGGGGGCCCTGCTTAAAAAAATAAAGAACTTACTTACCTTCTGGCGCCCTGTGGGTGTCCCGTGCTGCTGACCTCTCTGCGGTCCGGGCGCCATGTAAACAAACATGTGGCCATCCGAGGCACTCGCTGGACTCATGCTTCCCGGCCAGCCGTAGGCCGGGCACCCCTACGCCGTCCCCTATTCACAGCATTCGTGAATGCCGGCCGGAAAGGTTTGTCGGGTCTCCGGCCGGAAGCTGATTCCAGCGCTGCTCCGGGAGCCATGTTTGTCGCCTGGCTCCCGACAGCGAGCGTCAGCAGCGCGGTGACAGCCAGAGGGCACCGAAAGGTAAGTAGTTCTTATTTTTTTAAGCACCCCCTGCCGGCGCCACCTTTAGTTAATTTTCATACTACCTCAAGCCCCTTTAATGGGCTTACTCTGCTTGCGAATATTAATGAATTGGGAAAACATAATAATATAGAGATGTTGCTGCTATATAGCAATGAGTGGGTGCGTATATAAATAAGGTTAATGTTATCTATGTGACATTATACTGGATAGCCGACATATGCACCCTGAGATCCTGCCGGCGTGCAGCTCCTGTAGGCTGCGCCCCCTTGTCTGAGAACTGAGAAAACTCAGGATGAGGAGCAAAGAGGGGCTACGCTGGGCGTGGGTGCCGCCATGTGTAGCCTCATGAGTCCACTACTCCACCCCCAGTATGTCGCTTTACAAATTTTACTATTAGGCAAATATTTCAAAAAGTATGGGATGTGAGATTGCCTCTAAAAAGGCTATCCTCACATCTCATATATGTACCTACCACCCGTTCTACCTTCCTACATAGAGTAGAATCGTGTGGTAGTCCCTTAAGTCATCTCAGGCAAATATAGACTCTTCTCTGTCATATTCTTGCTTGAGATATTTTTTATAGAAAACGGATAGATTTCACATAAAACGGAGGAAAAGACATTTCATACCTAGCTGAGGGTGAGCTGCCGTCATTTAATGGGGTAAAATTCTGACTCTATGTATAGATTAAGGGGATAATATGGGTAGAGTCAATTGACTGCTTTTGCATCGTTACCATAGTATTTACCACTTTATTCTCCATCACAGCAGTGCCCTCACTCAGTGACATTGACGCTTCCGGTTACCAGGTAACAAGCACATGGCTGCGATGCTATTGTTTTTCTAATACTCCGTTGTGTAAACCACCGCCCCTAGCCACCCGAAGGGAGTACAGGGGGGCGCTCCCGGCGCCTGCGCACTGTCAGCTCTATCATTGTGCTATAGTTGCGGTGGTTTCTCCTCTGCTCGAGAAAAGTCAGTGAACGCTTCCAGACGTTTCTGGAAGCCGTGGGCGGGGCCCAGTGAGGGGGCGGTTGTGTATATATGTGACGACGCGGCGGCTCTCAGTCAGAGAAACAAGTGTACGTATCATATATAACAGCTGGTGGCGGCTGCGGACCAAAGCACGGTAAGGAGAGCGGTAACGTGCGCGGGGTGTGTTACCTGACTCCCGGGGGCAGGCCTTGTGTGATAGGAGGCTCTCCGGTTATTAGTAGTTGTATGTAATATGACCTGTGGTCAGCCCTGGATTAGGGACGTGCCTACATGCTGTATATGTTATCGCTGTGTCTCGTATTACTGATGCTGCGTTGGTTCTGTTGTCCTCTAAGCCTCAGGCTGTGGATGTAAATGGAGCCTAGAGCTGTGTAGCTGATGAGAATAGGAGTGTATGATGGGAGCTGTAGGATGCATTGTGGATAATATGGTAATAATGGGACTATTCATCTATTAATGGGTCTGTATGAAAGGCTATGGAGAGCAGTGTGTGACTGGGGTGTATCAGTTACATTACTGTACTACATGGTCTGGATCTGTAATGTGTCTTCAGCAGTATGACTGTCCCTGTAATCTGGTGTCCTTGATGTGCAGCTCCAGTCCTGTGACTGATGCTATTCCTGCAGGTAGTGTCTGCACCGTCTTCCTGGTGCAGCTCTGATCACGTTCAGACTTGCCTGTATGTTTAGCATGTAGTAGATAATGTCAGTACTGTAATTGAAGACGGAGTCATTGACATCCAGAAGCTTCCCGGATTAATCTGCATTAACTCCTATAGGATTGTGGGGGAGGGATGATGTCTTCACTGGTACCTTCTAGAAGCGTGCAATCTCTCGGTCTTGCCAGTAGGTGGCACCATAACATCATTCATCTAGAAAGATCCTTGTCTGCAGCAATAGGGAGGGGGTAATGTCTGGAATAGGATCAATACTACTTGTCTGGTAATGTTAAAGTGATTTTTATAGTTCTTCTAACTTTTTTCTTTTTTTTTTCTTTTGATAGATGCCAGAGGAAGCGCAGACTGCACCTCAGGACCAACAGATGGAGGAGGATGTGGAGACTTTTGCGTTTCAGGCTGAGATTGCTCAGCTGATGTCCTTGATCATTAACACTTTCTATTCCAACAAGGAGATCTTCTTGAGAGAATTGATATCTAATTCTTCGGATGTAAGTTATCTAAACTTCTTGATACATGTAGCAACATATATCACCAAATGTAAAATACTTATGATATATTCTTGAATATATTGTTGTAGGCTTTGGATAAAATCCGATATGAAAGTCTTACTGACCCCTGCAAGCTGGATTCTGGGAAAGAGTTGAAGATTGACATCATCCCCAATAAGCAGGATCGCACCCTTACTATTATCGACACTGGTATTGGTATGACCAAAGCTGATCTGATCAACAACCTGGGCACCATCGCCAAGTCTGGAACCAAGGCTTTTATGGAGGCTCTGCAGGCCGGAGCAGATATTTCTATGATTGGCCAGTTTGGTGTTGGTTTCTACTCTGCCTACCTTGTAGCAGACAAGGTGACTGTGATCACCAAGCACAATGATGATGAGCAGTATACCTGGGAGTCTTCAGCTGGAGGGTCCTTCACTGTCAGAGTAGACAACAGTAAGTATCGTTATCATACAAGCACAATGTGACAACCAAAAATTCAGGCAATTGCCCTATCCTGTTAAATTAATATTCATAGATCAATGGCCACAGACTCTGATATAAATAACCTATCGCTCTTTATTTCTAGGTGAGCCCCTGGGACGTGGAACAAAGGTTATTTTACACTTGAAGGAAGATCAGGCTGAGTACTTGGAGGAAAGGAGGATTAAGGAGGTTGTGAAGAAACATTCTCAGTTTATTGGCTACCCCATTACCTTGTATGTAAGTATACATAATGGTACTGTCTCTTCTATTGGATGACTGAAGAGTACTGCCTACCTATCCCCTTCTATGTCACACGAATCTTGAGTATGGGGGCCCCTCACCCCTGTTCAGTGGCCAGGCAAAATGGAGAGTTGGCCATGCATGCACAGCTATTCACTATTTATATCTACAGGAACACCAATAATAGAATAGTCTATTTTCTATGGATATATCATAAATGCTCCAAAGCAAAGATGTTTTACAGTTGAAATGTTGCTGGTGCAACCTTACCCTAGTCTTTTTAGAATATTTTACTGAAGAGCTGAATTTGTTGAGATTATGGAATTGTACAAAAATTCCACTTTTTACCATACAGGTGGAGAAGCAGCGGGAAAAAGAAATCTGTGAGGAAGAGGTTGAAGCGCAAATCACAGAAATCAAGGAAGATGAGAACAAAGATGATAAGCCCAAAATTGAAGATGTAGGATCTGATGAAGAAGAAGATGACACAAAAGGTGGGAAAAGGAAGAAAATAAAAAAGATCAAGGAAAAGTACATTGACCAAGAAGAACTGAATAAAACCAAACCCATCTGGACCCGGAACCCTGATGATATTACCAATGATGAATATGGAGAGTTCTACAAAAGTCTTACTAATGACTGGGAGGACCATTTGGCAGTCAAAGTAAGCATACACATTCTATCTGACATCCTTTCAGTAATATATTTTCCTGCCTTTGGTATTCGGTATTATAATGCTTGTATTGTAAAACATAGGGGCATCATTGTGGTGGTTATAGTATAGATTATATTTTCATTGTAGAATTGTGCATAGGATAAGTATTTTTCAAAGATATATTCTTGTAGATAGGAGGCATTATTATATCAGTTATGCCACTAGCTATAGTGCACCATGTTATAATCCTTATATTCTTTTCAGTACAATGAAAAGTCCTTAACTAGAACTGCTTCCCATTTCCATCCATTTTTGGAGAAAGATCCCCCTCAGGCAATATGAGCATAAAATCAGTGCTCCACCTTGAGATTTACCGGGATTGTTCTGCAACATTTCGTCTTATTCCCCTGTTTCTGTTTGCAGCATTTCTCTGTGGAAGGACAGCTTGAGTTTAGAGCCCTCCTCTTTGTCCCGCGAAGGGCATCTTTTGATTTGTTTGAGAACAAGAGGAAGAAGAACAACATCAAACTGTACGTGCGTAGAGTCTTCATCATGGACAACTGTGAGGAGCTGATCCCAGAGTTCTTGAGTGAGTTGTTGTATACATACTATGGTACCTTCCCAAGTTCATTTACATTGATACAATAATTTTTTAATTTTGTCTTGGAAGAACTTGTGGTCTAATCACCTGATTATTTTTTTTTTTACAGATTTCATGAAGGGAGTGGTGGACTCAGAGGACCTGCCTCTCAATATCTCCCGTGAAATGCTACAGCAGAGCAAAATCCTCAAAGTCATCCGCAAAAACCTGGTGAAGAAGTGTCTGGAGCTATTCACAGAGCTGGCTGAGGACAAGGAAAACTACAAGAAATTCTATGAGCAGTTCTCCAAGAATATTAAGGTAAGAGAAGTTAGATATATTGCTATATGCATTTAAGATAAAGGGGTACTGGTCCTCCTTAGGGAGCATACAATGAAGTCATGAAGATGTAAAGAGTCCTATAGGCAGTGGTGTAACTAGAAGCTGGTGGGCCCCAGTGCAAAGTCTGTGCCAGGCCCCCGACTATAATGTATGTTTTATAGTAATAGTCTTCTCATATGGGAAAGTGACACCATAAACCACTTGGGCCCTGGTGCGACCGCAACCTCTGCACCCCCTCAAGTTACGCCCCTGCCTATAGGCCAAGCAATAGTTTTTTTAGGATTGCAAATAAGTTCAGTGCCAATAGGAACATACAAACTATGGTTGGCTCTTACTTTGGAGATAGAAAAGACATTTCTGTTGAGTTATGAATTTACAATTTTTAACTTTACAGCTTGGAATACATGAAGATACTCAGAACCGTAAGAAGCTTGCTGAGCTTTTACGCTATCATTCATCTGTTTCTGGAGATGAGATGATCTCTTTGGCTGAATATGTATCACGTATGAAGGAAAATCAGAAACATATCTACTACATTACAGGTATGAGCAGATCTTTCAAGTTCTATTATGAGACCATAAAGCAGTCTCTCACATCTTCTGTAGTACTGATCACTTTGTCTTTTCAGGAGAGACCAGGGATCAGGTGGCTCATTCAGCCTTCGTAGAGAGGCTCCGCAAACAAAGCCTAGAGGTGATCTACATGACAGAGCCCATTGATGAGTACTGTGTTCAACAGCTCAAAGAGTTTGATGGAAAGACTTTGGTCTCAGTGACTAAGGAAGGGTTGGAGCTTCCAGAGGATGAGGAAGAGAAGAAAAAGCAGGAAGAAATTAAAACTAAATTTGAAAATCTCTGCAAGATAATAAAAGACATTCTAGACAAGAAGGTGGAAAAGGTAAGGAAGCTTTCATAGGTTCATTTAGCATTTCTCTGTCTAAGTCCTAATTGATTTGATATGTTAAGCTATTTCTTATTATAATGTGCAGGTGGTCGTCTCAAACAGACTGGTTGACTCCCCGTGCTGCATTGTAACCAGCACCTATGGATGGTCTGCTAACATGGAGCGTATCATGAAGGCTCAGGCTCTTCGGGACAATTCTACAATGGGCTACATGACAGCAAAGAAGCACCTAGAAGTCAACTGTGAACATCCCATCATAGAAACTCTGAGGCAAAAAGCAGAGGTAGACAAGAATGATAAGTCTGTTAAGGATCTGGTTACTTTACTCTATGAAACTGCCCTCCTGTCTTCTGGCTTCACCTTGGAAGACCCACAGACACATGCCAACCGCATCTACAGGATGATCAAGCTTGGTTTAGGTAAGTTCCTATTTATTGGAGCACCAATCTATTGGAACCTTGGCTGAAGGTCAGATGTTGTAGAACACTTTTACATTCAAGCTGGCATTAGACAAGATGGGATCAGACACTTCTCTTAACTTCCATGATCAGCTCAAGTAAACCAACAATGACTTACCTCAAGTAGTGGAAATGTTTGATGACATCTTAATCTATGATAATTACCTGCTTGGGCAGGGATTGAACAAATTTGGTGCACATCAACTATATCCATAGTTTGTTTCAAAAGGATTCAAAACCCTAAATTTTATTTGAATAACAGGCATCCTACTAGTATTAATTTAATCAGGTTTAGTCAGTATATAATCATCAGTGTCATGAGAAACACTGACCACACCCTATATCTATGTATGCTAAATACACTATGACCTATACAGCGATTAGACACTTGAGTCTCATGTTCTTACTTTTATACACAGGTATAGAGGAAGAGGATGTCACTCAGGAGGAGATCTCAAGTCCAGTGCTAGAAGAGATGCCTCCACTAGAGGGAGATGATGACACATCCAGGATGGAAGAAGTAGACTAAACGTAATCAAAGTGTGTTAAAATATTGAGCCCTAAAGTCTTATGTACAGATGTGAATATTATTTTTATAGCATCATACACAGAGAAGATGGTAATGCTGATAAAAATACGTATTTATATTTTTCCGTTCGTGTGATAGATACACAGGGAGATGTAATATTTTTTTTTATAATTGCTAATTACTTCTGAGCTCACTAATTTACTTGAAATTCGCAAGTTGTTTTTTTGTATAAACTAGCATGTTATATAAAATATTCGAAAGTTTTGGCAATATGTAAATTATTTTGATAATAAAAATCTTTAAGCTTCAAATTTTTCAGTTGTGGCATTTCTTAAAGGACACCTGTCATCAGGTCTCTGTCACTATTTCTGTCACTACCTGTTGGAGCAGCTCACAAGGATCCATCCCAGCCTTTATCTAGTCAATTCATACAGTGATCATTATAAAATCATCTTTTCTTTAATATGTTAATGAGATTGGTCACATGGTCAGAGGCAGTGATGTCACTTCTGTTCCCCCTCCCCTCTCCTCCCCCTGCTCATGTCTTTGTGTAATGTGTAGTAAAGCATTGCTGGTGTCTGTGCTGTATCTGCTGAAATGCTGAATCCTTCTAATACACATGTGTGACACAGACATCAGCTACACATGTACCTGACATGTTCTGCTATAACATGGCTGCCTGGAGCTGTTGAATTTCTCCTATACACACACAGGCTTCAGGGAGCGGGGTCACCAGCACCAGGAAGCACATGGAGGAGCCATTACACCATTATACCTCACACCATTATACAGGCTGTCAGTAAAAAGTGGCACATGGAAGACAGTTCACTGGGTAGCTTGAGCCCTGCTCAGATTAATTGCACATAGAAGAGAGCAGTTAATCATCCCCTGTATACAAATAGGTGAAAAATCTGCTGACAGGATCCATGATCCTTGAAATAAGAACATTATCTATGGTCTTTCTAAGATCAGTTCCTGGTGTCCAGCGCTATCTGTGTTCTTGCCACAGATCAACAGGTGCCATGAATTGGGATCTCATTGTAGTCTCCAGACCATTGACCAAAACACTGATAAGCATAAGGCCTATTCATTAAAGACTGTAGGCTGCAGCTCATCAAGATACCTGCTAAAGACAGTGTTAACTAACCAAATCCTTATCTGCCAACTTATCGTTACTTAAAGTTACCAACTCTCTCACCAGTCAATGGCCACCATGAGGGGATACAAGAACAGATGAAGGCTGCAATAAAATGGATGGGTCCCCCTGGGGCTCTCCTGCTGTGCATGTAGTGAAGGGGAGGCCTGTGATGTTACACAAGGAGACAGAGGTCATGAACATAAAACAGGATTGCAGTTAGATTGAAGTCTGGCCCTGTAGCTTGGGGCTGGGGAAAACGGTAGGCTGCTTGGGCCGCAAGTTTAGGCAGGCTCTGTGGAGAGGCAGAGCTGCAGGCCTGATGGAGGGGAAACCCTCTCAAGAGGAGACAGCAGTAGCAGGCTGCTAGATTCTGCAGGCCTAGAGATGTTCACTCATAGAACTCAAAGCTTAGAGAGTTCTGGAAAAGCAGCCAGTGGGAGTAGTCCACTCTGAGGGGAATTCCAACCCTCAAACCAATTGCAGACCTCAGTGCAGAGAGGGATTAACATAGTTGTTACAATTATCAAAACATTGCAAACTTTAACTCATTCCTTCAGGCAGATGGAAACAACACCAGAAATAAGCAGTAGATGGAGAGAAATACTGAGGAATAAATAGGCTAACCATAAGAAATATCAACCAACATAATCCAGATTGGTATAATAGAGTTGGCCATACTCTACTAAGTTTCTAGGGTCAGATAAAGCATAGAAGTTAATATGGACCCAACCTGTGGCCCATTACAAAAGCCTTTTTAGGTTCATTACTACTGGACAAATAAGGATAAGATCTTCAACTCTTAACATACCTAGAGAATATTTTCCTTGATGATTAATCTCTTTTTTTTAGCTGCCTTCAGTTTTAAGACCTGCTTACTGTAAAATGTATGTAAATTTATTTTCATTTGAGCAAAAAACATGCTTGCAAAAACTAATAAACAAGTTTTCTTATCATGTGACTTTTGATCTTTTAAGTTAAACTTGCTCATTTACCTATGAATAAAATCACCTTGAAAGCCATATGAGAATGAGAACAGAGAAATGCTTAGAGCCTAAAATGAGCTAAACTGAGAGGTTGAAGAGTTTAAGTAATTTCAGATACCAATTTTTTGAGCTCTTTATTACTAAGAACCATGATTTTGGTAAGATAACCACCACATTTGCACATGTTTAACCAAAAGTACTACCTATACCTAGTTATATGAAAGTTTAAAGTACTGTATAAAGTAAAGGGAGTGGAGAGCTCATGTAAGCAGTAAAGCTTTCATTGCCCTAGTTCTGCATTTGCAATACCTTAGGCCTCATGCACCACCTGTGTACTTCACCCTGGCCAGAACTCAGGTGAAGCACATGGTAGGGTGGAGGGGGTGAGCGTTCCTCATCCATCACTTGTCCATAGAAAGCTGAGTGGCTGAGACGCAAATCTGTCCAAAGATAGCATCTGCCCTATACTGTGGCGCAGGCATCTGGCTTTGTTATGGTGCAGTGAGACAATGTGCATTCACCACACTGTGAGCAGGTATATTAGAGCTGTATGTAATAGACCGTAAGGGCCTAATATCCCCCTACAACTTCTATGGCCAACCTGGGGCTCCCTCTGCCGTCAGCTCTTCCACCCCTTTGATTTTAGAATCGTGCTAATCCTACAATAAGAGACTTACCGTGTGCATCCATATTGACAGGGGATGGACCATTGTCAATAACCCCCAATAAAATATGCAGTGTAAAGGTGACAATGGGGTACTCTTGAGGTTTAGTTTCATTACGATGGGTATTGGTGCTTGATTTGTGGAAGTGTAAGACTGTTGAAGTGTAGAAGCAGGGCTGGGGCATGGAGAGCTTGACTACTTACACAAGCTCTCTGCCGACCTGTCTTACACGTGCAATTATCATATAAATTCTTAAGGGAAGCAAGATGCCCCATAAATTTAATAAAGACACCTTTAAAAAGCCAACCAAATACACTATCAAGTACTATATTTGGTTAAACATGCAAATGTGGTGACGGCATCCCTTTAAAGAATATCATCTTCAAAATTTCTATCTATAGCTCACATTCCCAACTATGTATCTGATTGCCTCTGTCTCTCAAATAAGCACAATGTGAATTCAAATAGAAAATCTATTAAGATATTAGCATGTTATTTTATAGGTAAATGGGCAAAATTTAACAACAAAACAGAGGGGGTCATTTACTAAGGGCCCGATTCGCGTTTTCCCGACGTGTTACCCGAATATTTCCGATTTGCGCCGATTGTACCTGAATTGCCCCGGGATTTTGGCGCACGTGATCGGATTGTGGCGCATCGGCGCCGGCATGCGCGCGACGGAAATCGGGGGGCGTGGCCGAACGAAAACCCGACGTATTCGGAAAAACCGCTGCATTTAAAAAACGAAAATGTGTCGCTTGGGAAGCGCTTATCTTCACCTGGTCCAGCTCGGTGTATTCTGGCGCGTCCAGATGATTTTCAGCGCAGCAGCGCCACCTGGTGGCTGGCGAAGGAACCTTCATAAATCCCATCAGGACCCGAATCCTGTGCAGAGAACGCGCCGCTGGATCACGAATGAGCCGGGTAAGTAAATCTGCCCCATAGAATAGAAAGAATATCCTAGAAAGGACATCTTATCCCCTACCTGACAATGTCGGTAGTTTAGTTTGGTAAAAGTCGGCAACAGATTGAAATGTCATTCTGCTTTCTAAGTCTCCCCTTCCCTGAAGTTAGACAATTTTCTCCACTTTTTAAAATGAATCCATTAATAAGTATACCCACTTTCACTACCACTTTTCAAAATTGGAGTGGCATTAACATGCAAAAAGTAGAATTTGTTTCAAAAACTGTAAAGACACAGATGCGTTGCTTTACACCCTTTGGAGGTCAGAATTCTGGAGTGCATGAGTAATAGATGTATTCCATTGATTATATAACCACACAGTAAATGTATAGAAAAAATATTTATTTAGATAAAGCAATTTTAATGTAACCAACACATATCTGCATCATGAATAAAAAAAAGCACCCAAACAGTATATGTTTCCTGAACATATTGGTAGTAATCGTACAGATCCAGCTGGGACAACTCTTGGTGCAAAAAGAACTGTAAACTAATATAAATAACATTTTATGAAAAAAATTTGTGAAGGCTTGTTAGAAGCCTGTCAAAGGAATGCATTGTCACAGGAATGCACAGTTCCTACAAGAATTTAGTATGGTACAATAAATTTACATCAATAACTCCTCTATTAAGTCCATGCTCTTAATCCACTTCTTCCATTCTAGATGAGTCTTCATTGTCACCCTCTAGAGTAGGCATCTCATCCACCACTGGATCTGTGGTATCCTCCTGAGGGACATCATCTTCATCAATTCCTGTAAATATAAGACAGTAAATGGTCACTATTGTCAGTTATAAAAGTATTAACTACTGACACTGATAAAGTATTGATATTGAGAATACCAAAAGCCACTATGGTCATATCAGATATATTAAGACCATATGGCATAGCCACACAACTTTTCCATTAAAACTAATTTATTATATTGAGGTACAGAAGCAAACACTCACCTAATCCAAGCTTGATCATCCTGTAGATGCGGTTGGAATGTGTCTGTGGGTCTTCCAGACTGAAGCCTGATGACAGGAGGGCAGTCTCAAAGAGCAGGATAACCAGATCCTTCACAGATTTGTCATTCTTATCAGCATCAGCCTTCTGCCTCAGTGTCTCAATAATGGAATGGTCAGGGTTAATTTCTAGGTGCTTTTTCGCTGCCATATAGCCCATTGTAGAGTTGTCCCGAAGTGCCTGAGCCTTCATGATACGCTCCATGTTAGCAGACCATCCATAGGTGCTGGTCACAATACAACAAGGGGACTCAACCAGTCTGTTTGATATGACGACCTAAAAAGATGACATATAAAAGTTTAAAGTACTAAAGTGGGACCATCTGAGCAATAAACACATTAATAATAAAATAAAATGGAGGACTTACCTTTTCCACCTTCTTGTCCAATATGTCTTTCATGATCTTGCAGAGGTTCTCAAACCTTGCTTTAATCTCCTCCTGCTTTTTCTTCTCTTCCTCATCCTCAGGAAGCTCCAACCCTTCTTTAGTGACTGAGACCAAAGTCTTTCCATCAAACTCCTTGAGCTGTTGAACACAGTATTCATCAATCGGTTCTGTCATGTAGATCACTTCTAGGCCATGTTTCCTGAGTCGCTCCACAAAAGCAGAATGAGCCACTTGTTCCTTGGTTTCTCCTGCAAAAAAAGCCAAGTGTTAGGTAAGGAAAGCATCAAATGCCATTTTGATATTAGACCCTAGTATTGGACAAGACGCTGGTGTAAATAGATGAGACTTTACCTGTGATGTAGTAGATGAGTTTCTGATTTTCCTTCATACGAGATACATATTCAGCCAGAGAGATCATCTCATCTCCAGAAGCAGAGGAGTGATAGCGCAGGAGCTCAGAAAGCTTCTTGCGATTAGTAGAATCTTCATGGATTCCAAGCTGCAATATGGGAGATACCAAATGTCAACATTACACTTGCAGTAAATGTTATTAAGAGGCTCTATAACATACCCCCATTAAAATTAAATGATTTTCACCCCATTATCTATGTCTCTTATCCTGCTTACCTTGATATTCTTTGAAAAGTGCTCATAGAATTTCTTGTAGTTTTCCTTGTCCTCAGCCAGCTCTGTGAATAGCTCCAGACACTTCTTCACCAAGTTTTTTCGGATGACTTTGAGGATTTTACTCTGCTGTAGCATTTCACGGGAGATATTGAGAGGAAGGTCCTCTGAGTCTACCACTCCCTTCATGAAATCTGTAAAAAATAATGATCAGATGATCAGACCACAAGTTCTCTAATGTGCAAGTGAATATTAAAGCTGTAGATGTATTAAAGTTCTCTCTGAATTTGTTCCAATTCTCCTCCACACTTAAAAGATTGCTTAAGATGTATTACCACTGAAGGCGTATCCAAAATGGACTGGAAGAATTACAGCTATGAGCCAATATAAAGGGAATCTGTTATCAGAAATGTACCTAATAAACCACTACCACTATGTTGTCAAGCAGCTGAACAGCTTCGAGAATATGTTTCTTTCATCACCCAGTGTGATGGCATCATCCAGAAAATCTACTTCGAATTGAGATGGAAACTGGTTGTATAAAGTCATGGAGGTGGAGATTTTAACACTGAAGTCAAGCTCTCCCTTTCTCAGAAAGCCTCCTTCACTGTAAAGGATGGTCCTGCATCCAAAAAAAAATATCACTAACCAGATCTCTACGATTTCTATGAGAGGAGTGGGCGTTCAGAGCTCCCCACCTTGACTTAAGTGTTGAACTCTCCTCCTCCTTGACTTGATACAACCAATTTACATCTCACTTCAAAGTTCTGGATAATGTCACAACACTGGGACATGAAGAAACAAAAACTAGAAGGTTTTTTTTATCTTGCTTGACAATGTTCTGGTAGTGATTTATTAGACCAATTGCTAAAGACAGGTTCCCTTTAATAAACCAACTTGTTTATTCCTAATATACTACACTATATGGATATTATGTGCTGCTCTCTTCCAGGACTTGGATTCAATAGATAACTATAACTAGATTAATTCAGTTAGTTAAAGACAAACTTTTCTTGTCCCAATGCAACTGCATCTGCAACAGGGTGAGGGTGCCCCCAACTGTATAAGGAGGGTGCCCACGGACTGGGGTTGTGCTGGTGTTGCAATTTATTACATGGGGCATTTTGCACTTTTGCACAGGGGTGCTTTTGTTCCCTTTCTCCTCCCATAGCTGATCCTTTATAGGGCTGGCACTTCCTCCTGCCCGCACCATCTTCAATCTGTCCCTCGCTCCCCCCTACTGTTACTTGTTTTTGTGTTTTGATGTTTTCGATTTTTCAGTTATCATCTCAAGTCACAGCTGGCAGAAATGAGAATGGATGTGGATTTTGACCGGAAATCAAAGTGCTGGTTTGAAAGTCCAGTTGGGCAAACCGCTTTGGGCAGCTGTGGTTTCCAAAGAGACAACCAGAAAAAAAAAAAAAAATGAGAATATTAAAGGAATAATAGTTTTTCAGTGATCATCTTAAATCACAGCTGGCAGAAAAAAGAATTGATGTGGATTTTGCCAGGGAGTGGAAGTGTTCGTTCGGAAGCCTGGCTGAGCAAACCGCTTCAGGCAGCTATGGTTTCCAAAGAAACGAACAGAGATGGCAGTTAATTTTGAGAATATTAAAATACTAATAATAGAGTTTATCAGCAATAAATAGCTGTGACCATGTCATCATTGATTAGTTATGTTTAATTAATAGTGGTTGATGGGGATAATGTTACGGGTATAATTATGTATCCTAACTAAAGTGCCTTAGTGTGGAGTTAAATGGGTAATGTTTACTTCCTCCCAGTCTGGCAATTTCATAGCATTTGGAATTTTTTTGTGCTTATTTTCAAGCCTTGTTGACAGCACAAATATTCTGTGTGTATTGAGGTTTTATTTTAAATGTATTTACATGTATGTATTTTATTTAGTTAATACAAATGTGTGGTTTATGCCATTATCTTAGAGACTTGTCATTTTTTGAAAGGTACAGTGTCACGGGTGGACCCGCGACCCACATCGCGGGCCGCAGGCTCACCCGTGCCTCTCGCTCCCCGCAGGCGCCGCGCCAGCGCGTCTCACCTCTCCCCGCTCCCGAGTCCCGGCCTCGCTCCGTGTGCACGCGGTCCCGCGCCTTAGGGCGCACGTGCAGCACTTCTAGGAAATTTAAAGGGCCAGTGCGTCATTGATTGGCGCTGGTCATTTCCCATCAGGCTATTTATATCTGCCTATCCTGACTAACCCTGCCGGATCTTTGTGCCTCACAGCCTTAGAGAAAGCTCTGTTGCGATTTGCCTGCGTTCCAGTGTCTCCTGCGTTACAGTGTCTCCTGCGTTCCTGTGTCTCCTGCGTGCCTGACTCCCTCCGTGTTCCTGTGTTGCCTGACCACCTCCGTGTTCCTGTGTACCAGTGTCCCTCTGTATTGCTGTCGTGAGTTCTGTGTTCCCGTACCCTTCTGCTTGGACCTCCTGTTGCTGACCCCGGTTTGGCCAGAATCCAGCTTGCAGGGGTCAGTAAGACTTTCATATCGGATTTTGTCCAGAGCCTGAATATAAAATTGTAGAAAGTTAGATTGTCTTATAAGAAAGTGATCGCCGTGTATTGTCTACTCTGCATAAAAAATACCATTATCCAGTCCCCAAAAATCAGAAATGACACCATTCCTTAAAAGTATGCCATCATGAGATGTAACTAGTATTTGCAACAATTCTGAGATGACATTGACCTTTAAAGTGACACACAGTATTAATGTCATATAACCAATGTATACATAGGTTTATTATGCTAATTTTAATCTAGGGCAAATGAATGTGTGTAGCATAAGAATAGTTTTTTGCTCTACCGACATCTTTTACTGGCTGACATCTGTCCATCTACAGATAAGGGCTTTTAAGGCAAAACCTGAACCTGCACTACTGTATATTGTTTATTTGTACTATTTACTGGAAATCTGTAGGATCCCTAACCCCGAAATAAAATTAGGTATGGAAACTTACATCAGAAGAGTTTGAGATGAGTTCTCGCAGGAAGATCTCCTTGTTAGAATAGAAAGTATTGATGATCAGGGACATCAGCTGAGCGATCTCAGCTTGGAACGCAAAAGTCTCCACGTCCTCCTCCATCATTCTGGTGTCTTCAGGCATCCTGGAATTGAAACAGCAATATAAAACCCGGATCTTTGTCACCATGATAAAATTTGTGATCACCCCTCATCTCACCAGGCATCATTCACTAAACTGTCACATACCATTACCACAGTTACTATGTTGCTTTGCAGAGACACACCTAAGGAATCAGTAGTAAGGCTTTAGGCGCCATTCTATGAATGATGCAGCATTTTCCTGGCATATCCCTTACACAGACAGTCTTTTTAATTTACTAGTTGTTGTCCAGGAGGTGCAATAAGTAACTGAACTCTCACTTATGGGTATCTTTACATATTACAGATAATCTCTATCTATTTTAGTAATTAGGCAAATTATTTTCATGATTTGCCTCTAAAAATATGGATTGTCCAAAACAGAAAAACACTTTCAAGGCCATTTTGAAGCAAGAACATGCATATTAATAAAATATTTATTTTTAATGTGGTACCAAGGCAAGACCAAGTGAGAGCATTTTTTTTCTTTTTTCTATCTTTATCAATCAAACATTAGTATACCCAAACAAAAGTATGTTGTAACATATGTTCCACTCTTTTCAGTGACAACACTTGTGATACCAAATATAGGCAATTATTCCCACTACCACCATCATTGAAAAACGCACAAGAACAAAAGCCATTTTTTATGTAGTTTCCTACATCAACATTTGGATCTCATTGCTGAACTCAGCACTCACTTGGAGCATGGTTTTCAGCATGTTTTATGACAGAGAACAGAAACAAAATATCTCATTGCAGCATCATATGATTTTAATTTTAGTCTCCACAGTATAAGATACAGCCAATTAGCAACATAAAGGATATAAATGTGAACAAGTTTTAAAGAATCTTACAGATCAATGCCCTTGTGTAACTGCAGATCTATAAGCCATCACATGTCATATCCCTATAATGCCATATAACTAAGAACATGCACAAGAAAGTATGATTACAGAATATTGCACATCTCTGAGTATTTTTCGTTATTTGCTGCACTTATCTGCTTTTAACGGTCTATTCTAAAATGCATTTAGTTTTAAGAGAGATATACGGGTATGAATTGAAGTACCAATGTGTCCCCTTACCTGATCTATTGTATGTGTGTTCTGTCCGCTACGAATAGAAAAGACTGCTCAGCGTCCGCTCTCTAGTGATCAACTCCCGGTTTTCAATGGCGTCCGCTCTCAAGCGTCCTGTGTTTTCTGGCTGTGCTGTAGCAGCGTGTAATGTGCTGTGCTCTCTCCTCGTGTGCAGAGCTGAGCTCTTCTCCTCTTCGGGTGAGTCTGACTTGCATTGTGTCCCTGGCTGCTCTTATATAATGAGCTGCCCTGTTCTGGAATGATCTGCGGTCTGGAAGAAACGAGAAGCAGAAGCTTCCAGGCTGTAGGGTGTCACCAGTGATGGGGGAGGGCACTTCTCCTGCAATGCAACACTCTGCCTCCCATTTTGCTGAATACTACATGACTATGTCTTATTGTATACACTGTGCATAGTTTATCCATATACTCATCACAGTGCATATTCATAGCAGCCTAAAGCATCCTCAGATTAGCTTGTACTGCTTTCAGACTGCAGTACCTGGGCTGGAATTGGTTTGCAGCTTAGATTGTGCTGTTTCACTTCCATAGGTCAGAAAATAAAAAGTACAACTAATAGATGGAGAAGTCTTACTGCATGAAGCTAACTTACACATTTCACCCCCATTCCAGACTCAACTGCATTTAAGACATTAGGGGCATTTCTTATTTTTATTGCTTGTTGTTTGTTGATGCCCGATTTTAGTTGTGCTTTGCACTGTGATAATATATTATGCTGCACAGCCTTAATGTATTTGGCGCACCGTAAGAAAAACAAATAAGTGTCAGAAATGTCAAAGCACATTCATGCAGGGGTTTAGAAGTTGGTAGACTTGCTTCTTGTTGGTTTAATTGTACACCAAAAAATGTGTCAAAAAAGTGCAGAAAAATGTCAGACTTGAAAACCTGCTCCCAAATTGAGCAACAAAAAAAGAAAGCTGTGAGTGTTGGAAAAGAAGCTAAATTAAAAAAATGCAGCTGCCAAAGAAAATGTTGCAAAGCCAATATTAAATCCCCCCATTATGTGGGTTGCAATAAATGATAGACAAACCCAAGGGCAATGGAAGAGATTTGTGTTAGTGTGTGGATACTGAGAACAGGATGCTGAAGATGAATGACCTATTTTGTGACTCTTTTGTGGGCGTTTATTATTAACTCACTCATGTCAGTGCCACAGTTTAGCTATTTTCAGATAAAATAATGAATTCCCCCCCTATGAGCACAGATATCTGGATACATTCCATATCTGCATATATGGACCTCGGTATCCTCTTTGTGGTTCAGTCAACAGTGTCCAGGGGTTTCAGGTTTGGTGTGTCAGGCACCAGATCAGGCCACTCCTGGTTTGTGATTAAACTGAAATGTGGAAAATATATATTGGTCTGGGTAGTTATGTACAAAGCTATATCAATCCACCCTTTGCCCTAAGTGTAGGAAAGCTAAACTATTGTCCCACCCCTATTGATATCTTAGTAATTTGCGTGAAGGGATTGCTGGTCAGTCAACCTTAAAGGACAGGTGTTTGCTGTGATTATATAATCCAACCTAATTTTAGTATATTATAGTATGTTTTATGTTCTGGAGGTTTCTAGAAGGAGTCCTGTGGTCTAACTGCCCCTCCCACAGATCCTGTGTTACCTCCACACTGGTTTCGTTTTCACCTTCCCTGACTACAAGCTAAAGAAATGCTAATGAAGGGATCAGTGACAACTCACTGGCCATTTGTTTTGCTTGGAGCAGTGACCAATCACTAGAGGCTGCCATTGACTTCTAAAAGACTGACTGCTAAATGACCATAGCACTGATATTATGTCTATGTTGTAGCACATTGTACTCTTTGTAATACGTTATTATCATTCAAAACTTGCCTTAGTAATGGCGTCTAGTGTTATTTTTTATTTATTAAATTATTTTATTCTTTATTATTATTTTATAAAGAATGTCGGGACCATTATACAAGCTCTTATACCCCATGTGTCACCCCTCATCCTCATAGACTGTAAGCTCTTGTGAGCAGGCCCCTCACTCCTATTGTTCTAAATGACTGTTTGTACTTTGTAATGTTATATTATATTTGTATATGTCCCCTATGATTTGTAAAGCGCTCTGGAATTTGATGGCGCTATATAAATAAAAATTATTATCATTACAGTAAAGGCTAACACTAACCCCCTTATCATTACCCCAGTACCCACCTCCATCAGGGCTGCTGGGAAGAGCGGCATACAATCCATTACCTGACCATCTATGGATATACACTAACCAAATATAGTGAAACGAGGAAACTACATATACCCAATCTCATAAAAGATGTATATTTTATTTGAAAAAAGTTACAATATACGGTATACAATATATGTGCTGAAAAACCTCAACTTGGCTTATACAAGAGTCACTGGAGAGGTAGCAGGGAAGTGTTTTGCTGCTCACCTCAGTGCTTCCAGTACACAGTAATGATGTGTCAGCTGCACTGCAGCGGCTCCCCTGCTGAGGACAGGGGGATGAATGAGTATGGGGCTCAGGCACTGGTGTGGCAGAGGTGCAGGGTGCCACTGTGTCACCGCTAAATGATAACAAGGGGATGGCGCCAATGCCACAGAAGCAGGTGCTCGGCAGTGGGACAGCTGCTGAGGCTGTAACATGAAAGGAGGTCTGGGGTGGCATCTAATGAAGATGTACCTGCTGCTGTAATAGAGTCTTACACCAAGGGGGAAGATGGAAAGGGAAGGGTGTCCAAGGCACACACACCTTATGGCAGAGCTCCTCGCCATACCTGTCCTTACTGCAAACTGAGTAGAAGTTTTCCTGGGGCCACTATTGCGCCATTGGGGACTTTAACACAGCCCTGAAGTATGCCACAGAGGGACGCTACCAGCTGCATGGCTTACCACTGGCTGTCCAAGCAAGCCAATAGCGGTTTCCCCTAAAAATATTAAAGTTTTAAAAAAATCTTAAATCTTTTTTAAAATATGTTTTAAGGCTTTATGCAGGGGGAGGCTAGGGGGGCTGCATCGGCATTTAATTATTTGGGGAGGCTGCTGGGTATTTCATTACTGGGGGAGGCTGCTGGGTATTACATTACTCGGGGGGCTGTGACCAATGCATTTTCCACTTATACTAAGGTTTATACTCGAGTCAATAAGTTTTTCCCAGTTATTTGTGGTAAAATTAGGTACCGTGGCTTATACTCAGGTCGACTTATACACAAGTATATAAGGTATTTATCTACATGCACATACACATATGCAACACCCCTGCCAATGCATAAGCAGGTGGGTAATTGCAAATAGTGCCCACTCCATGTCAGGATCCATCTGGTGAGCTTGATAAACCCATCCAGAAGATAATGCTAGGAGTGTAAGTGCAGCTGTAGCTGGTAACAGTTAACTGGTGGGTGTAATTAGCCAATAATCTGTTTGCTATGTTTGCTGGAGTTTCATTGGAGAGGTGCTTCCACCTGACCAGGGGGAGCATAAAACCCCCTGCTGAGTGGAAGCACAAGGTCTTAGGTAGTGATGGGAATTACAGCTCTCCTTAGTGAGCTGGCTCATTAGGCTCTGCTAAGAAGAGACGGCTCTTCTGGCTCCTGAACGGCTCCCTATTAAATATATAATGGGGAGCCGCAGGCCAGTCAGTCACCCCACACCACTTTTAACCCGATTTTATCGGGTTAAAGGAGGCGTGGTGTGCCGTTTAGGACGGGCTTTAGTGAGCCATCGACTGCGCTCTTTGTGTGCAAACGACCCATCACTAGTCTCAGGTGTGAAAAGAGATACAGTGTGTGCAGCGCACCTTCAGTGCTGCCACAGATGCTAATCCCAGGAACTTCTAGTGCCTCAGGCCTACTGCCTGGAGTCTGGAGACTCTAGCCCAGAGCTGCAGCTTCCACAATTTGGACACAGCTCCACCTCAACTATCCCAGCCTGCATCTACTTTCAGGCTGGTACACCATTCCTACGGACCACTCTCCAAGACCACCTCACCAACTGAAACCTACTGTTAATTGTTTTTGGGCCGTAGCCTGCTGTTAAATAAAGAACTGTAAGTTGATTTGTACAATGTTGCCATGTCTGATCCCTGGATATAGCTGGTTACCACCACGGGCCTCCCAATCCATTACCCAGGGAGTCATCGTACAGACACTCAGTGATTGCCCCAGAAAGAAACTGGAGACCTCTACCCACTAAAACATGTCCAGCAGTGGCCTCCCCTCACTAATAACATGTCCAGCAGTGGCCTCCCCTCACTAAAAACATGTCCAGCAGTGGTCTCTCCTCACTAATAACATGTCCAGCAGCCACCTCCCCTCACTAATAACATATCCAGCAGTGACCTCCCTTTACTAATAACAAGGGGGGACTCCTGGACAGTATATCATTGAGGAGGGACTCCTTAACAGTATAACATTATGGAGGGAATGGACTTCTGGACAGTATATTATAGGGAAGGGGAGAATAGACTTCTAGACAGTATATTATAGGGGGAAGGGGATGGGCTCCTGGACAGTATATTATAAGGGGGGCTCACCATATAATGATAGAAGACTGCTGGACAGCTGACGGCTGCTAGACATTATGGGGCACATTTACTAAGGGTCCGACACCGCATTTCTGTCAGGTTTTGCGATTTTTCTCCATTTTGCCCTGAATTGCCCCGGATTTTTGGCGCACCCGATCGGATTGTGTTGTATCGGTGCCGGCTTGCATGTGATACAAATCGGGGGTGTGGACGTAGGACAACCGAACTGATTCCGACAAACCGCAGAATTTAAAAAGCAAATTGTGTCGCGAGATCAGCACTCACATGCATCGGGAAGAAAAAGGTGAACTCCGGCAAACCTCAGCGGGGGAAGCGACACATGCAGGAAATTGGACACACGATCTTAGTGAATCGCGGCAGACCCGAATCCTCGTCGGACAACCCACGGTGGGGATCACGACGGGACGGTAAGTAAATGTGCCCCTACATTTTTAGTTGCTGAACAGTGTATTTATTATCTAAATTAACTGAATTAACTAGTAAAAGCCGCTTCCATGTTACATATTACTTACTGAGGTCACTGCTGGCTAAGTATGGATTGCTGAGGGGGGCTGCTCTACTATTTTAATTAATGATAGGGTGCAGCTTTACATGTAAATTAATGGGTTACTGCTTTGCTAAATATTAATGAATGGGAAAAAAAACATAAAATAATAAGAGGATGTTGTTGCTATATAACAATTAGTGGGTGCTGTATATAAATAAGGAGATAGTTGTGACATTATACTGTGAGTGACTGTGGTGTTTTTAGGGGCGCAGTTTCGAGAGCTGCTGCACGATGCTGTAAACGTCTTGTGGTGAATTCTGTAGAAATAAGTCATGCATGGGAGAAGTTTTCAAAGTTCTGTAGTTGATGGAGAAGAATTGTCATCTGTGAGGAGCCACCAGGATGAAGACCTGGATAGATTAGAGGTAGAAGGTCGGGGGTACGACGGAATTATACAGTAAATGATGTCTATATCTGTCTTACGGCAGACCTGGTATTTAGTACATTTAGTGCAAATATAGTGTATGTGTGCTTATATCTGTCGAGTGTATATATGATATGTGTGTATTCTGAAGTATAATGTGCAGGATGGGGCTGGCAGTGAGGGTTTAGGCATGTGGAGGTCACGATTATAAGTTTGGACCGGGCCCCCTGGGGTCTTCTTATGCCAAGGTATTCTGGGAATATGAATGTCTGATACAAAAGCCCATAATGCTATAAATAAATATATAACAAATCAATGTCATTAATCAGAGAACAGAGCTCAAACTGTTTACTTTTACGATTCACAAGTAGGTGGAGTTATCTCAAAGATGGCCACCACAGGGTACTACAAGTCCCATGATCCTTTAGTTCTCAGTAACTCATCCTCCTTCTTGTGCTCTGCTCACAGTGATGATGTAACAGACTGTCCTGTTCTGTTACCATAGTTATGATGTGTAACTGCCATCACTGCACATCACCAAAACACTGCCCATACTGGATGCACTGCAACCAACCGACTACAGCCAAACTAAGTGGTGATCACATGTCCCGCACAGGCGGGTGCAGGACATGTGATGTGGATGCAACACCCCAGCCGATGCAGGGGTGTTGTGAATACGTCCCACCATGTGAGAAGGGTTGTGAAGGGTCTGATCAACCCCACAGCATGTCACTACATAACACAGATGTGCTGGCACCGATCGCGGCAGTTAACCTGTTAAGCGCCGCGGTCGAACCCGACCGCTGCACATAACATACCGTTATATGGGCGCCGCCATCTTGGATGGACGATCGCCGCCCCCTGGAATGTCGACTCTAGAGTCTCATTGAGACTCGTAGGCTTGCCATGTGCAATGATTTATAATAGCCAGCAGAGGGCAGGCTATTAAAAATCATTGTAAAATTGCTATATACTGCAATACGGTTGTATTGCAGTATATAGTATCAGCAATCGGACCCTGCAGGGTTAAATTACCCTGGAGGATCTTAAATCATGGTAAAAAAAAATTTTAAATTAAAAAAAAAAAAATATGAAAAAATAGTAAAAAAAAGTAAAAGTTTAAATCAGCCCCCTTTCCCTAGAATTGATATAAATATAAATAAACAGTAAAAATCATAAACACTTTAGGTATCATGGCGTCCCAAGATGTCCGATCTATCAAAATATATTAGCGAATTTTTCCGGCGTTTAACCCCATAACGGAAATTGGCGCCAAAAGCCGAAAATGTGACTTTTTTGCCATTTTAAAAAATATAAAAAATTCTATAAAAAGTGATCAAAAGCCCATACAGTCCTCAAAATTATAGCATTAAAAACGTTGTCAAAAGTCACAAAAAATGACACCACCCACAGCTCCGTACAATGAAGTATGAAAAAGTTATTAGTGCCAGAACATGGCAAAATGAAGAATTTTTTTTGTACAGAAGGTTTTAATTTTTTTAAATGTATGAAAACATTATAAAACCTATACAAATTTGGTATCCTCGTGATCGTACCGAACCAAAGAATAAAATAGTGATTTGGAGGCTCAGTGAAAGCTGTAAAATCCAAGCCCACAAGAAAACGGCGCAAATGCGTTTTTTCATCATTTTCACTGCATACTGAATTTTTTTCCCGCTTCCCAGTACACGGCATGGAATAATAAATACCATCACTATGAAGTGCAATTTGTTACGCAGAAAACAAGCCCAAACAGAGAAATAAAAAAGTTATAGATTTTTGAAGGTGGGGAGTGAAAAATTAAAATGCAAAAACAAAAAAGGGTCATGTCCCTAAGGGGTTAATGGGGTAAAATCTGGACTCCTATGTATAGAATAAGGGGATAATATGGAGGATAGTAAGTGACTGCTTTTGCATCCGTTACCATAGTGATTTATCACTTTATTCTCCATGGCACAAGCAGAGCCCTCACTCAGTGACATTGACGCTTCTCCCGTTACCAGGGTAACAAGCACATGGCTGCAGGATGCTAGTGTTTTCTACAGTTGTGTAAACCACGCCCCTAGCCAACCGAAAGAGGAGTACAAGGAGGGGCGCTCCCGGCGCCTGCGCACTGTCTGCTCTATCATTGGCTGATAGTTGCGGTGGTTTCCTCCTGGCCGGGAAAAGTCAGTGAAGCTTCCAGACGTTTCTGGAAGCCGTGGGCGGGGCCCAGTGAGGGGGCGGTTGTGTATATATGTGACGACGCGGCGGCCTCAGTCAGAGAGACAAAGTGTACGTATCAAATATAAACAGCTGGTGCGGCGGCGGACCAAAGCACGGTAAGGAGAGCGGTAACGTGCGGGGGTTTGTTACCTGACTCCAGGGGGCAGGCCTGTGGTGATAGGAGGCTCTCCGGTAATTAGTAGTTGTGTATGTAATATGACCTTGGTCAGCCCTGGATTGGGACGTGCCTCCATCTGTATATGTTATCGCGTGTCTAGATTACTGATGCTGCGTTGGTTTGTTGTAGTCTAAGACTCAGGCTGTGGATGTAAATGGAGCCTAGAGCTGTGTAGCTGAGGAAAGGAGTGTATGATGGGAGATGTAGGATGTATTGGGGATAATATGGTAATAATGGGACATTTCTCTATTAAGGGTCTGTATGAAAGGTATGGAGAGCAGTGTGTGACTGGGTGTATCAGTTACATTAGTGTACACATGGTCTGGATCTGTAATGTGTCTTCAGCAGTATGACTGTCCCTAATCTGGTGTCCTTGATGTGCAGCTCCAGTCCTGTGACTGATGCTATTCGTGCAGGTAGTGTCTGCACCGTCTTCCGGTGCAGATCTTGATCACGTTCAGATTGCCTGTATGTTCAGCATGTATTAGATTATGTCATACTGTGATTGAAGATGGAGTTATGGCATCCAGAAGATTCCCGGATTAATCTGCATTAACTCCTATAGGATTGTGGGGGAGGGATGATTTCTTCACTGGTACTTCTAGAAGCGCAATCTTGATCTTGCCAGTAGGTGGCACCATAACATCATCATCTAGAAAGAATAGATCATTGTTTCTCGCATCGTCCAACAACTCAATAGTAATAGGAGGGGGTAATGTCTGGATAGGTCAATACTACTTGTCTGGTAATGTAAGTGATTTTTATAGTTCTTCTAACTTTTTTTTTATTTGATAGATGCCAGAGAAGCGCAGACTGCACCTCAGGACCAACAGATGGAGGAGGATGTGGAGACTTTTGCATTTCAGATGAGATTGCTCAGACTGATGTCCTTGATCATTAACACTTTTATTCCAACAAGGAGATCTTCTTGAGAGAATTGATATCTAATTCTTCGATGTAAGTTATCTAAACTTCTTGATACATGTAGCAACATATATCACCAAATGTAAAATACTTAGTAAATTCTGATATATGTTGTAGGCTTTGGATAAATCCGATATGAAAGTCTACTGCCCCTGCAAGCTGATTCTGGGAAAGAGTTGAAGATGACATCATCCCCAATAAGCAGATCGAACCCTAACATTATTGACACGGTTATGGTATGACCAAAGCTGATCTGATCAACAACCTGGGCACCATCGCCAAGTCTGGAACCAAGGCTTTTATGGAGGCTCTGCAGGCCGGAGCAGATATTTCTATGATTGGCCAGTTTGGTGTTGGTTTCTACTCTGCCTACCTTGTAGCTGAGAGAGTGACAGTGATCACCAAGCACAATGATGATGAGCAGTATGCCTGGGAGTCTTCAGCTGGAGGATCCTTCACTGTCAGAGTAGACAACAGTAAGTATGCTAATGTTACTACTTAAAGTGTAAAATGCCTAGCTAAAAATCAATAGTTTAAGAGGAAATAATATATCCTTTCAACTTTTACAGGTGAGCCCCTAGGCCGTGGTACAAAAGTTATCTTGTTTCTCAAGGAGGACCAATGTGAGTATTTAGAAGAGAAGAGGATTAAGGAGATTGTAAAGAAACATTCCCAGTTCATTGGCTACCCCATAACACTCTTTGTGGAGAAAGAGCGTGATAAGGAAGTCAGTGATGATGAAGCAGAGGAGAAAAAGGAAGATAAAAAAGAGGAGGAGGAGGAGAAGAGTGAGGAGAAGCCAGAGATAGAAGATGTGGGCTCTGATGAGGAGGAAGACAAGAAGGAAGGAGACAAGAAAAAGAAAAAGATCAAGGAGAAATACATTGACCAAGAGGAACTGAACAAAACCAAACCTATTTGGACTCGTAATCCAGATGACATTACCAATGAAGAGTATGGAGAGTTCTACAAGAGCCTCACAAATGACTGGGAGGACCATTTGGCTGTTAAGGTAAATGTTGCACTATATGACAATATTGTTGGAGCCTATGGTGACAGATAATGTAGAGCTGATTGAAGTTGGGGGGGGCCCCCCCCACCTTGTCCAAATCAAACAAAATTGGTGTCAAATGTTTGTGCAGCAGAAATTTTCGTTTGTGCCGCTATTGTTTTGAAGATATTCATGAAAGTTTCAAGAGGTCAACCAGCCCCCTCCACATTGCCGAAACCCAACTGGTGCCGAACAATTCTGCTACGTTTGTGCTGCTCAAATTTTTGTTTGCGCTGCTTTTGTTTTGAATAAATGAACAAAAAAATTAAAGGACAAAAGTTCATCTAGCATCCTCCCCCCCACATTAACCAAATCAAACAAAACTGGTGTCAAACGTTAGTGCTACGTTTGTGAAGCAAACATTTTTCATTTGTGCCGCTATCCTTTTTTAAGGTATGTTCAGGTGTTTACATAGGTTAAAGGTGTTTAGGATGAACTGGTAAGCAAACAAACCTAGTGACGCTTCCATGGTTTGATCACCAGGGGGAGCTAGTAATCACATTGTACTTTGGAAGAAATTAACTCTGATGACCTCTGGGAAAAAAAGTATGAATATATTAAAAATTATAGCGGCACAAACAAAAATTTTTGCTGCACAAACGTTTGTCATCAATTTTGTTTGATTTGAACAAGGTGGGGGGGGCAACTTCACTCAGGTATAATGTAGCTGTGTTTTTTTTTTTTTTTTTTTTTTTTTTTTGCACTACGGGGTGTGAGGAAAGATCATAACTTTGGTGCTGGACTTGAGTGCTTATTAACCATTCTATTTGTCTGCAGCACTTCTCTGTGGAAGGACAGCTGGAGTTCAGAGCTCTGCTCTTTGTTCCCAGACGAGCGCCTTTTGACTTGTTTGAGAACAGGAAGAAGAAAAACAACATAAAGCTCTATGTGCGTAGAGTCTTCATTATGGACAACTGCGAGGAGCTGATCCCAGAATATCTCAGTAAGTAAAACATCTGCATGGTGTAAAATAACACTGTATAACGTATGCTATTGACTGCTAACCTTTTACTACTTATTAGATTTTATCAGAGGTGTTGTGGATTCGGAAGATCTCCCACTAAACATCTCCAGAGAAATGCTGCAACAAAGCAAGATCCTGAAGGTGATCCGAAAGAACCTGGTGAAGAAATGTCTCGAACTATTCACAGAGTTGTCTGAAGACAAGGAAAACTACAAGAAGCTGTATGAACAATTCTCCAAAAACCTCAAGCTTGGTATTCACGAAGACTCTCAGAACCGCAACAAACTGTCTGAACTGCTGCGATACTACACCTCTGCATCTGGAGATGAAATGGTGTCCCTGAAAGACTACTGTACCAGAATGAAGGAGAACCAGAAACACATCTACTACATTACAGGTGTGTGGCTTACTGTTAACTTTCTTTGCTTTTGTGTTTTGGTGAATTCACATGGAGCTAAAATTCCTATGGTCCCATTTGACTGGGTTTCTGAAGTCTCTAATCTGCCCTTTGTTTTCTTAAGGTCTTAACAAGTGACTTGGCATAGGCTTCAGTCATACTGTGGCCAATAAAATGGTAGAGGTTATTTGTGCAATGTGAGGAGCAGACATTAGATTGAGGTTTTTTTTTTTTTTTTTTTTTTTTTCTGGCAAGTCTAACAATTCATGGCTGTGCAAGGGTTTATTTGCATTCATGTTAATTAGTAGTGGGAAGAGGAGTTTGATATAATAAAACCTGGTCTTGTTTTTTATCACAATTGCTAATGGTCATTTGCTGTAGGTTGTGGATGTAACAGATTCTACTTGTATTTGTAGCAGAAGTAAAATTAGCATGGGTCTGTTGTGTGACTCAATATATGCCTCTTCTTACAGGTGAAACAAAAGAACAGGTTGCTCACTCTGCCTTTGTGGAGCGGCTTAGGAAGCAAGGCCTAGAGGTGATCTACATGATCGAGCCAATTGATGAATACTGTGTACAGCAACTGAAGGAGTTTGAGGGCAAGACTCTTGTTTCTGTCACAAAGGAAGGGCTGGAACTTCCAGAAGATGAGGAGGAGAAAAAAAGGCAGGAGGAGAAAAAAGCCAAGTTTGAGAATCTGTGCAAAATCATGAAAGATATCCTGGAAAAGAAGGTAGAAAAGGTCAGTATTTACCTTAGATTGGGCTTGTGTAATCTGGGTCTGCCATCCAGTACAATTCATGTAGCTGCAGCTTGTTAGTTATTCTAACTATTAACGTGTTTCCGTTACAGGTTGTAGTGTCCAACAGGTTAGTAACCTCTCCCTGCTGTATTGTGACAAGTACATACGGCTGGACTGCCAACATGGAAAGAATCATGAAGGCCCAAGCATTGAGGGACAACTCTACAATGGGCTATATGGCAGCCAAAAAGCACTTGGAAATTAACCCCGACCATTCCATTATTGAGACGCTGAGGCAGAAGGCTGATGCTGATAAGAATGACAAATCTGTGAAGGATCTGGTTATCCTGCTCTATGAGACTGCCCTCCTGTCATCAGGTTTCAGTCTGGAAGACCCACAGACACATGCCAACCGCATCTACAGGATGATCAAGCTTGGTTTAGGTGAGCTGCATATAGAAGTCCTCACACCTCCCCTAGTGAAGTCATTTTAAGTGTTGGTGGCAGCAGAGTAACCTTTTGTTCTGTATCTGCAGGAATCGATGAGGATGATGCAACTACTGAGGACCTAACGCCACCAGCCACTGAGGAGATGCCACCACTTGAAGGCGATGAAGACTCTTCTCGAATGGAAGAGGTTGACTGAATCAGTTGAACCCTAAACATGTTCCAGTTCTAATCTTAACCGGTTAGGTTTTTGTATAATGTGCAGCATTCCTGCAGCCTGCGTTCCGTTTAAAATATTTATTTTTTTTGGATGTTGTATGTTTTTGTTAAAATGACATTGTTCTATTAAAAAGAAATATTGCCTCCTACTGGTTTGTGTGCACAAATTAATTTTATTTTTTGGCCCAAGGTGAGAGTAGACAAAGCTGATCTGAATACTGTGCAAGGTTGGAGGAGGGCAACAAACTGGGGCATAGTATCAATGCTGGCCTATGTGGCGAGATGGGTTTCCCATAAACTACATCATAAAATCTGACCTGAGTCTACTTCCTAGCTCCTCGTCCTACAAGCACAAGAAATGGATATAGGGCTGGCCAATATTATATTGGGTAGTATCAAGTGCTGCGAGGGGGTAAAAAAAGCATAATGAGCTAAGGAAATCTACCATCTACATCCGGCATGGACAAACCAGTTGGGTGAATCCAGCAGCCAGGCACATGAAAAGTTTTGTTCTTTAAAACTTTGTATTTCATCTTAAAAACATCATGGTACCATAGAAAAGCAATTCTTTATTATAGCTGAAAGGTGTCAGACGTTTTTTCTATGGTACCATAATGTTTTGATGAAATACAAGTTTTAATGAACAAAAATTTTTCTTCATGTGCCTGGCTGCTTCAGCCCACTATGCTTTCATGACTGATTTGGCTCCATATCTATATTTGTTGGTAACTACAGACGGGCACCATGACTAAGGTAATCTTAGATTTTGTTATCCACAGCCTCCATTGTAAAAGCAAATCTAAATTATGCTAATGAGCCTGAAGGGCTACTGCAGAGGGGGGTGGGCACATATTTGAGGCCATGAATAAATGAGATGATTACCAGTCAGTGCCTAAATCTGAGTGTTCCTTGGTTAATCATACTGGATTTTGATAGATTTCATGTTGCAGGAGCCTGCATTAGACTTTATTATTGGCAGGTCATTTTTGGGAGACTGAATGTAATTCAACTCTGACATACACAACTGGGTTCTATTCGCCTTATTGTTGTGAATTTACACTACCACCCCAATAAAGGAGGGGGAGGACTGAGCCCGAGGCATTGTAACTCCCCTCCCCATTTTGTGCCATCTTCCCAGACCAGTCCTCCACATAACCTAATAAATGTGACCAGAGTAACCTGTTCCAAATATAACGGTATTTACCATTATTCAATGGACACATATTGTACTTTCAGATATGCGAACATCCATCAGTGTCCCCAGTTGTGACAAAAATATGCCTGAGGGTGCATTTACGTGTTCGGTTTTCAGATGCAGTTTTTGAAGTCAAAAGCGGTTATGGGGGAGAACATATCATTGAGAGAAGCGGCTCCTCCTCCTTTTAAAGGACACCTGTCATCAGTTCTCTGTCTCTACCTGTTGGAACAGCTCACCAGGATTCCATCCCAGCCTTAATCTAGTCAATTCATACATTACATAAGAAAAGATGATTTTATAATGATTAATGTATAGTAAAGCATGGCTAGTGTCTGTTTTATCTGCTCACATGCTGCATCCTCCTAATACACGTGTGACACAGACATCAGCTACACAAGTACCTGACATGTTCTGCTATAACATGGCTGCCTGGAGCTGTTGTATCTCTCCTATACACACACACAGGCTGCAGGGGCGCCAGCACCAGGAAGCACATGGAGGAGCCATGACACCATTATACCTCACACCATTATACAGGCTGTCAGTCAAGCACTGGGGGTGTGGCTGTGCCTCCCACTCATGAACAAGCTGGACAGCTTGAATATGCTAATAACTCATTGGACATTTCACGGGTCATTTGCATACAGCTTTAGGACCTCATTGCTTAGGTTTACAGGCATGTAGAGGAACAATGAAGGGATAGAGGCAATGCTCTCTAATGGCAGTTTATAAAAATATATTTAGTTTAGGGGGTTAATTTGCCTGATGGGTTCTCTTTAACTCCCCTCCTGGTTGGACATTAAATACGGCAACTGAAAAATTTAACGTGTACGCACTCCCAGGACTGATTCCCACGTTGCGTTTTTACACGCATTCAAAACACAAGTGTGTGGGAGTTTGGCAAAAACATATCCGTTTCCCATGAAAGTCTCCCAAACTCTGCTCACGAACTTCCCACAAAAGCCGAAATAGGAGCACGTATTATGAGCCCATAATCTAGATAGTCTGTATAAGGCTGGTGAAAGACTGACTGGAGGCAATAAGGGAGTCAGTCAGTCAGTTCCTTTGTTAGGGCATCACAGGCTTCCTGCTGCTATAAGCCAGAGAAAGGCTTTGTACCACCTACCAAATATTCAATTACATACATACTATATGGGCATACTATCTATATTACTGCTGTGTACGTATATATCTTCCAACATATAAGTCATTTATTTACTGCTTGGCCAAAGAACATAGGTGCCTGGCCCTTTTAGAAAACTATTAAGAAACCAACCAGTTCTATGCACATGTCATCTGGGTTCTGCACAATCAGCACAAACGTCTATTATCTCCTGTTGTGTTCTTGTAAAAATCATGGACACACCATACAAAATTATAAAGTTTAAAGGTAGCCTACCAGCAGCTTTGACCATACATAGCTGCCGACAATGTTATGTATTGGCCCTGGAGATCGGTGTAACCATACATTTGCATTTACTGAATCAGGTCTATGAAAAATAAAGAGAATGTATCACAGGCAGCACAGGTAACATTGGGGGCTATGTCAATGCACTCTTCTGATAATCTCCCTCCACGGAGGACATTTTTCACTTCTTGTACTGTGTACGTCGCCTTGTGCGTGGCAGAGGAGGGGTGACCTCCCCCCCTCCATAGAAGATTGCAGCACATGGCCGTACACACGGAAAAAGACAGAGCATGTTCTATTATCTTTTTCTTCTGTATGATGTGTTCTGCCGCCGTGTGGCTACTGCTGTATACGGGGACCGCAAGCTTGCAGCAGTGGGGAAGCCACAACGGTTGTGTGAACGGACTATAAGGAACACCATCAATAAATGCCTGCTTAAACGTCTAGGTTCATATATAAGGCGCTCTGGATTATAAGGATGAATGACCAGCAGGTGGCAGACCTGTGCACAGTTCAAGGCGGCTGTTGTCTGTAAGTATGGTTCAAATATAAGGCGCAGTGGACTATAAGGTGCTCCTAAAGTTACCTAAACCTAAAGTTAGTCATAGAAAAAAAAAAAATTCCAAATAAATACGAGACCTGAAGCACAACCCAAATAGTTAACATTGAGAAAATATGCCGACAATGAATGCGGTGAGGACAGGCCAAGAAAAAACTATTTAGGCTGGCGTCACACGTAGCGCTTTGTCTGCGCTTGCAAACACAAACGCAGACAAAGTCACGCCCACCTGGGCGGGCCTTGGGCCGATCGCATCGGCGTTTCTATGGAAACACCTGCGATCGGGAACGAGCCGCCGGTGTTTTGCGCTAATTTAAAGCGCTACGTGTGGCACCAGCCTTAGAGCATAGCACAATACACAACCATGATACATGACCCCGTGTGTCTGCAGGATTTACCATATGAGCCTAAGGCCGCGGTCACACATTCCGCAAGCGTTGCGTTCATAACGCGTCGCTAGCACACAGGGGGCGGGCCTCAGGCTGATCACATATGCGTTTCCAGATAAACGCATGCCTTTTGGTAACCAGATCACGCGTTTCCCTGGGAAACAAATATGTGATCGGAGCGAGGCCCGCCCCCCTGTGCGCTAGCGACGCGGAACGTGTGACCGCGGCCTAAAACTTTTGACAGAAAATTTGGCAGGTGCGGTCACACAGTCAGTTTATGAGGTGCAGTTTTTGATGTCCAAACCAAAGAGCGTTGGACAAGCTTCACATCTGCTTTTGGCTTTAAAAACTGTATCTGAAAAACTGAACGTGTGAACACACTCTCAATGTTGTGGTGTAGAGTTAGATAACAGAAAAAGGGAGGACATATTCTCCCTCCTTGGAATGAAATGTTAGTGTCGGCACAGTCACTGCTTCATACAATGTTAAAATCTAACCTTTTTTCTAAGTGTTCTCCCTCATCTGTCGGTGGTTAGTCACTATACAGGTTGTCCTGTGTAAGAACATGTTATTTTAAAGCTGAAAACCTCAATACAGAGACTGTATTTTCAGGACAGTTAAAAGAACAGCTGGTAACAATCCTCTACAATTTCATAAAAGAAGTCTAAGAAAAATGACGTCATGATGAAGTACTACCCTCTGGCTGCGCTGCCGTGTGACGTCATAGCCCCTCAGGCGCTCGTCTCCCTGCGGGAGTGGGCGTGTCTGCAGGGAGATGCTGTGACCCGCGGAGAGAGGGAACCGCGGCAACATGATGCCCCGGAGACGCCAGAGAGGGAGAGGAGCCGGGAGCGGGAGGGCGGCGGCTGCAGGAGAAGGTAGAGCGGCCCAGGCCATGGCTCCTGCAGCCTGGGAGTAGCAGTGCACGAGTCTATTACACTGGAGGCTTCTGGGTAGAAAGCGCGGAGTCTACACTTACTGCTATTTGGACCCCCTTCATTTTAATATATGAATGGCTGCACTTTGTACCGACTACATGACCATCTCTGCTGTCAGAAAAACTCATTGAGCTTCAGAAACTAAAAGTAACTTCCTCTATGACTGATACATTGTAATATCCATGATAACATGATAGGCTGCACCCGAAACATTGTCAAAACTCCCCAGATGTGCTGTGAGTGTGTCTCCAAACAATTTTCCATTTTGCATTATATTAAATGGCGAACGTAGGTCATGAGGGTGTAGAGAAATTGGGTTATATATAATACAATTTCTATGCTGTTGTTTGACTGGATCAGCCCTTTAAGAGACTATTCATGTGTCCTGCTCCTTGTCTCTCCCAGGTGCTGGCGATGTGATAGATCCTGGGAGAAAGGCAGATTACGTGGAGCGATTGGCCTCCAAATACATGGTAGGTGTCATGGGGTCATGCCAACTGTATATGGAAGGCTGTTGGTTACCACTATATGAAAAATACCAAAAATCCTAATAACTCACTCAGATAAAGAAACAAAATGCAGTTTCATTTTTGTCACATTCACATTGATTATGTGAGGGGTGACAGGGAGCACCCTCCATTAGTGAAACTTCCTAATTGCTGCCATTGTTACTCCTGGTCGTGGCATGTCAGAAGCTTCCTGAATTAGAGTTGGGTCCTAGTCACGTGTTTATCGTGGTTTTAGGCCATGGTATGCAGGCATGACATTTGTGGCTGGTAAAATACTATTGACCCCATTTTTGTCAATGGAGATGTTTGGGCCTATGGAACTGTGGACCTATGGATTGGTGTCCCAAATATGAGACCTGCCTGTGGCTACTATTAAAAAAATCAAACTTATATTTGCGTTGAGATGTATCCCAGGGCACATGTGCAATGCAGCATAGTTTTTTTTTTTAATTGCATAATATATGGCGATTTAGGACCCTAAACAACTGATTTATAAATAGTCCTGACGGGTTCTCTTTGAGGTAACAGCAGTGGAATAGAAGTACAATTAGTCCTGCAGAAAACAAACCCTCATACAGTTCTGTAAAGTGTAAAAATAAACATTAATCCTGTATCTACAGGAAAAAATTCCTGAACGCTGGTGATCCAGTTGCCATGCAGTGCTGACTTCTGGTATCGGCTCGTCCTGTGAGCTTTGCTGGAAGTGCCGTAGCAGTCTACAGTGTCTAGGGTCAAAACTAAAGGGAATTTGTGTCTCAGTTCTGCTGACCTTGAGGATCTCTAAATTTGGTCCCTTGTAATCGGACATTTATCCTCTATACAATGGGAAGGGGGTTAAATGTTTATGGGAAAACCCCTTAACCCCTTCCTGCACGAGGATGTGATAGTATGTCTTTGCGGGAAGTATCAAGAATGGAGCCGGCGCCAGAAGCAGCAGGTGTCAGCTGTATATCAGCCGAGTTGACTCCAATTGCGAGTGTTAACCCCTTACATGCCGTGGGGTGTAAGGATCTTCCCTGTAGGTATTGGATGCCCTGTGCCAGTTACTGGGGGATCCGTTCCTCTTCCGGGCAGTTGCCAAAGTCTGCCAAGTGCCCGGGGCTGCCCGATATTCCCAGCAGTCAGTCAGTCCGTCCCCTTCCTGGTCTGACTGTAAACTGCCTGCTCATGTGCCTGCTCATGCACCGGCTCACCAGGCAGTTTACACTACACTACAATACATACATTTTTTTTAAAGATTCCTTTGAAAATGAAGAATTTTTCAAACTTTTTGACTAATTTCAGTTTTTTCATAACTAAGCTTGTTTAAACCAATATGAAGTTAATGTATCATGAGAAAGCAATCTCAAAATCTTCTGGATATGTTAAAGCGATCCAAAGCTATAACCACTTATAGTGACTCAGGGCACATTTTAAAAATGGGGCTGTGTCCTAGAGGCCAAAATAGGCTGTGCCTGAATGGGTTAAAGGAGTTAAAACATCCTGTTAACCCCTATCCAAACATCAGTGTTTTGCAGCAGTATTTATAAGGGATAACAGGAGCACGTTGAAAGCCCTGATGTACAAATCTTTCCTCATCTGGCTGTAGGTGTAGCATCTGCACTGTGTTTTAGTAGCATAAGAACATGAGATGTGAAGTACTGACCCGAATGCTGCAGTGTGTGTAACTCTTTAGTTGTGTGGGATTTCCTAGTAAATAATCACTTTCTTTAATTTTGTTTTAAGCGGAATTGTAAAGTAGAATCTAGCACAGACTCTGAATCGGACAACAACAATGAGGTAGGCGCTTCCATCATCTCTACCTCTTATTGTGATGACACCAAATTTGTGTATTAGTACTGCACACATTGCTATAAACTGCTAACTAAGCCAGGGAAAAGTTCCATTGTAAAAATGTAATTATGTTAAATCACTGAGATATAATTTGATATTTTATCCCTCTATATTTAGGGATTTGGAAACAATGTGTTAGCCCTAACATTTCCTGTAGATGTAAAGACAATTGACTTCCAGAAACTCCAGGTAACTTGCTTATTTCCTATTTTCAGTTAGTTTTTAGTGAATAGAGTTTGCAGCTGTGGAGTGTAATACAAGTTGGAAGTTAAGATCAGTACAACACATGTAATGCAGTGGGTGTACACTGTGAGTGCAGCTCTGGAGTAAAATACAAGTTGTAACTGAGGATCAGTACAGGATGAGTAATGTCATGGATTTACATAGTGACTCCACCAGCAGAACTGTGAGTGTAACTCAGGATCAGTACAGGATGAGTACCGTGTTAGTTTTGTACCATGTTAGCCAGTTGAAGAAATTCTTGTTGCTTTTGATATGTCAAATCTAGCTAACTGAAAGATGTTACAAGTTTTCGGGACAGCTGAAAGGGCATCTACCTCCAGAATGAAGGACTGTATGCAAATGAGCCTGACATTGTCTTTATGGCTCCTGTGGATCCTGGTGGCTCTACTGATTTTATTGTCCATCGGAATAGGAGGGTATCCCTGATTTAGGAATGTTTTCCTAAGATTGTAATATGTGTATACAGTGACTTGTGTATTGCAGTCCTTTCTATTATTGGTTTATTATTGGTGTCCTATATGTTAAGCACAAATTGCGATGCCAATGGATTTTCTAATGTAATGAGTTGCTGTTTTATACCCATGGCACACTCTGACGAGAATTTAGTTCTGCCTGATGATGATGGTTGGCGATTGCATTATATACATGACCACTTCTCTTTTATCCAGTTCTTAGACCCTTACGATGGAGACTCTGAAGACACCATACAATCTAACAGCAGTGAATGTGACCTGAAGTGTGTAATTGATGATGCCCAAGAGCCCTGTACTGTCAGAGATGACTCTATGGGTATGGACTGTGGTATGATCTGTGGAAGTGACCCACAATGTGAAGGTTCCAACCTTCTATCCCACAGTGACCCCCTGGAAAAAATAAAGATCCCTTGGCAAAACGTAGATGTTTCTGAAAAGTCTGGTATGGTGAAGGCAACCTGCTCGTCTGACCTGTCTATGGATTCTGGCATGGTGACTGAGGATACAGGTGTTGTGTCTGGCTGCTTCTTCCTGGTTGGGTTGGATTCCAGAGTTGAGACCTCCACATCACCAGTCTTTCCAACCAGCTTGACGTCTGAAGAGAACAGCGATTTTAGTATGTTTGAGGCCTCGCTCATAAAACGTAAAGTAGCCCTTAGAAATGAGGGTGAGAAGATGAGGAGGAAGAAGCCCAGGGTCTCAGAATTTATGGTAAATAAATAGTGTATCCCTACTTTAACGTTTTAGTGACTACTGATTATAGGCGTATTCCTGCTTGGAGTCCATTGCTGTTCTGATAAGTAATGTATAAACCCCAAATTTACTAAAACATGGCAGTTTTAAAGGGGTATTCCAACGAAGACGAGATTCTTAAATATACTCAGGATAACAAAATAACACATTCTCTAATTCACTATTATCAAAAATGCAGCATTTCACAGATATAATTCCCACATGTCTCTATCAGTCCTCGTGTTTACAATTGGGTTGTCTTTGGTTCCTACTGTAAACTCCTGACTATGGTTTGAATTCTTCTCATGAATAGCTTCTCTCGTCTGCACACTGCAGTGCTCTCTGCCTCCTGCCCCTCACCCCCCCCCTCAATTACAAGACTAACTACTGGTTTGGTGCTGTGCTGTTTTTGAAAGAAAGCAGCCATGTTCTTAGAATTATGGACAGCACCAATATGGTGTCCTCACGTTGGATTGAGTTATTCTTACACAGTGTTCTTCAACCTGTGTTGCCGAACCACCCAGCGTTTAATGGCCTGCGCCTGTCTGCATGGTGGTAGCTGTGGTTTTGCAACTAGAAGTTTTACTCACAACTTATCTATATCTCCTCCTTCAGTCTGGCCCTCCTGGTTTTCAGTCTAGCACTCATGTTGGTACTTGTTGATCCAGTCTTGCCAGCTCCTAAAAGATCAGTTGTTAATGTCAAGTTAATGTCAAGTTATTTTCTGACTTGTGTTCACTTTCTTTCGCCACACAGGAGTAAAGGCTCAATGATATGTTGTGTTGAAGGAGGAAGAAATACAGAGAACAAGGTGCTGTACAGTAGTCGCAGATGCTGTTCCCTTGGATCCTCATTATTCTTGATGGTGTCATGAACAGACGGAGATGTCTGGGTTAAGAGTTATTTCTGTGTATCATGATTGGCAGTGGGTATAGGTAACTATTGGTAGCGGGAGTCAGTATTTTGTCACCTGCTGGTATTGTATCTTATACATATATGTGAACTTTAGGAAGCAAGTTCTTGGATCTCATTCAGTTGCTGAAAACCTTACCAGATGGACAGATAATTAAAGGGTGTTGTCTATAACTTGGTATCTTTCTTCAAGAATCGGTGCCACACCTGTCCCTAAGCTGTATGTGGTAATGCAGCTCAGTCCCATTCACTTCTATGAAGGAGAGCAGCAATGCCAGACGCAAAATGCTGCTTTTTCTGGATTGCCCCTTTAGGACTTTTTTGGTCTTCCAGCTGTCCAAAACCTTCTTTTCCTGTGGTTCAAGTGCACCAAACTTATTGAAAAATATGAACCTATACTGAAGTCATTCAGTCATATTACTGATGCTATATGCAGCCTACGTGAATATTACACCCTTTGTTTATTGTATACAATGATGACAACTAGGATCACCATTACTTTCATTTAAAGAGACAAGTACATTTTTGTATATACCATAAGGAGAAACTTTTGTTGGGCAAGATTCTAGAACCAAATGTCAGAAAAAAAATAAAAACTACTTATCTACTTTTGTATTCCTATTTGTTTTTATTGAGAAAATCTGTAAAAAAAATTTAATCCCCCAAGACCTTAATGGGATATTCCAGGAATCGGCATAATTCATATACTGAATTCACATTCAGTTTAATTAATCTGCCATATATAAACATTTCTTCCATTAGATGTCATTAAAAAAGTGTTCCTGTGTGAAGATAATTTCTCATAAATGTAGTGATATGGTCCTTTAGAAACAAGACTGTCCTTGGATACGGCCACAATTGCTGAGTTATTACACAAAGAAACAGAAGGTTTTTGTATGTAATATGTCTGGGAGTTACTGCAGGTCCCCCAGCTGTCCTGTGGTAATGATTGCTGAATCCAGGTGGTCAGGCAGGGCTCAATAGCGCAAGTCTGGCCACTGCTGCCAAAATATGAGTTGGTCGAGGAAGCTATCTTGTTTCTAAGGGACAACATTACTACATTTATGAGAAATTATCTTCAAACAAGAACATTTTTTAAATAACATCCAATTTTACATAAGGCAAATGAATTTATTTAAATGTACCCCTTTGAAATATGAGCTAATATGTAACTAGTTCTTCAAAATTTTGCTCCCTTTTAGTAGACAAATGCACTGGACCTGCTCTGCTCATCACTGTTGGTCTGTTTGATTCTAGTGACGCCCCACTGGCTATAGCACCTTGTCACACCATACTTATTTGCAAACAGAATGGACGTAGAACAGGATAGAGAAGGTAGACAATTGTAGTTTTCTTCCACAGATGGAGGACGTTTATTGTAGCACACTAGACTGAGGTAGAGATGGCCATTGTCATGGAAAAGCTTTGAGATACTACTCAGTTCAAGGCAGACTAAGCATAGAAGTAGTTGAACGCACAGGATTCAAGATTTATCATTGGCTTCAAAAACCTACATCATTGTGGCGACTAGCGCAAGGCTGGATTATGAATTGCAAAGCCACTTCAGTCCCTCTGGCGTGTGTAATGTGGACTCTGACCTTATACAAAATTTGCAGAATGACACTTTCATAAATCTGGCAGCAGTGTTCAAGTCACAAAGATAAAATAGGACGGCCAGCGGAGCTACAAAGACAGACTTAAAATAGTTCCAAGAACCAGGATGCGTCACAACCTTTGTTACTGTTAGGAGAATGAAACAAAAAAAATTAATATGTATATGCTATTCAAGCATCCTAACTTTGGTGTTGGAGTCGCCAAGGAGGGTTTATTGGGTTCACTTTCAGGGAATTCCACGCTGGAGCACAGATTTGGATGGTTTGGGTTTTAGACACCATGTTATTTTTTGCAAAACCTATGAGATGCACAATGACGAAACACAGATGACAGTGGCCGGGAAATGCTAAACTCATGTATGAAATCTTATACTTCTGAGATTTTAGAATTAGTCCCCTTTATTGCTTCCTTCTTCCTTTATTCTTCTGGGACTTTGCTAATCCTAAGCAATAAAGTAGACAAATGCACATCAAATAATGAGATGAACATCTAGCAGGGGTATTGCTAGGTCCAATAGATCCCAGATCTATGTCTTCTCTCTGTATCTGTGTGCACCACTGATGGCGCTACATTCTAGCAGCATAGTAGCTCCTGGAAGCGGGAGTGTGTTTTTATATGTATATAAGTTTTAGGGTTTTACAAAGTTTGTGGACCAAAACCAGGACAGTATATTACCATAACTTCAGACATTATTAAGTATGTGGTCAATATTAGGGGACATTATAGAGTATTTTACAGTGTAGGGCCTTGAATATGGGGGAGGGGTGCTTTTACAACCTGTTATTCTAGGAAGTATTAATTGTGTGTGTAGGGAGGACACATGGCTTATGAGGAGACCTGGTGATGCTGGGTTAATGGAGAAGAACTACAATCCAAGGACTTGTCACTTGCAGTCACTGGATGCCATGGATCTTTTACAAACCTTGCATTGCCCCCGACATGAAGGGTCTTGGGAGGTTGGTGTTGCTGGGTGGCTGACCTATTCTCTAGAACAAATTGTAGCTCAAGATTCCTGCTAACTGTTTTATTCCATGGGATACAGCTACCCAGCAACATTTGGGTAGAAAAGCATTTCATCCAGGTGAGTGCTTATTTCATGAGTTGCTATCCCAGAAGGTTCTTTGTAAGCACCAGATTGTTGCTCTGAGAATCCTCTCTAAGGCATCACACAGATGACCGTTATGGGGGCGATGATCTGGCCACCAACATTTGCAGCCAGATTACAGCTCACAGAGGGTCTTGGTGCTGTGAGCACGGTCTCTCTCCACACTGTGACCAGACAGCATGTTTGTGAGCAAGGGGCCTCAGTGTACACGCTTAGCATATTTCACTGTGCAAATCTGCAGTATAAAGTAGCAACATATTGTATGGGATTTATCCAAAGAGAAAATATATGCAGATAGCAGGCATGTGCCAGCGTTCAGGAAAGCAGCACTGAGTCTCTGTATACAGACTGCAGGGACTGGCAGCAACAGCAGAAGGTGACAAGTTCTGATGACTGACCTGGTGAAAGATACACAAATATTCATAGCAGTTCCTCTGATGCCCCATTCACACAGGGACATATAGTAATCTTATACCATACATACGGCCAAGCAGTGCCATTTCCTATGGAAATGGGGCGAGTTACGCTACGTGTGAAAGTAGCCTAATGCCTCTTAAATACGGCCATTTTCATACATTTGTATGTACGTGTAACATAACCCCATTCATTTTAATGGAGAGTATTGTGCAACATACCATGTCCTATTTTCTCATGTACTTCCGCTCTGTATGCCAAATATATACACATACTTGCAATATCCAGGGAGACCAGAACCAGTGGGAGGTGCATTCTGGCAGCCCGCCGTCATTTACCAGCCAACCATATTTTGTACAGATAACGTGCCATACGCTTGAAAAACGTCCTATATTTATGGCCAAAATACAGCTGCATATACAGAACAGGAAACATACAGTCGTGTGCATGTCAGATGCCTTAAGCCTCTGTCACACAAATGTATGCAAACACCTGAATGGTAGCCATATGGTACAGTTTTCATACAGGTAGCAATACCGCCATCCATTTATTTTGCTGTATAGTAAAAAATATATAAACAAAAATTGCAAAGCAGCACAGCCTTCAGAAAAAAAAAAAAGGGTTCAGACGGGTGCTATCCCAATACTCTTACCCAAAGACAAAGGCTGATTAACAGCTGAAACGTTGCTAGAGATGGAATAAACCTCACACTTTTTTCCACGATTCCTTGGAGTGCTGCCACTTTTTAGCTTCTCTATATCTATATATATTTTATATACATAGTATGTCCTATTTTCAAGTATTTCCGTTCCATACGGCTTTGCACCAACTGTACAGTACAATATGTACAGTATCCAGGGAGACCAGAACCAGTGGGAGGTGCATTCTGTCAACAGCCAATAGTAAGCCATCCATCTCATGCCAGCCCACCGTATTTTATACCATTAATATGACATATGGATGAAAAATGTTATTAATTAGCATGTCCTTTATCAAGTCTCACTCACCGTATGTTGCACAGTACAGCCATTAATATGGATGGCCGTATTGCCCATTGTAATGAATAGTATGAATGATGGTACTCGTATATACGTCAGTTTTCATACATACGCGTGTATGAGGCCTCAGACTGTGATCCCTTATGCAGACGAATGTATGCTAGCCAGGCGCAGGAGAGAGGATACATTCAGGACCGGCGCCGTAGTACAGAGTAACATAGGACATGTCACCGCACGTTTGTGTGCATTGGACCTCACTTACAGGAACTTTTACTGGCCACCACTGTCTCTTATTTAGGGGAAACATCCATTACCATCCTTATGCTCCTCTAGGGGTGACATAACTACATCAGAGTGCAAAAGGTGTCCTCAATCTGCTGGCAGTAAAACTTAGGCCAGCTGTTGCTGGGCCGCCTCATGATCTTAGTGTAATAAGGTTTTGGACCACAAAGTAGGGGACGAATAAGCAGTACAATAGCAGTGAGAACTTAAAGTTCCATTTCCGTTACGTTGTCAAACGGGTTATCTGGAATGGAGTAAAAATAGAGCGCTTTGGCTGAACAGGAGTGCCGCAAAAGCAGTTTGAGGTTGGCAGGAGACCATTTGGTCTAACAACATCCGCCCAAAAATGCTTCCCCAACTAGAAATTGTTTAGATGGATCTTCTGGTTGGTATCCATAAACTTGTGTGGTGTTAGCATCACCTGAAGACAGAAGACTGAGCGCAAAGAGGCCAGGTAAATACACAGCTGGAAGATGACTAGATACAGGAACTAGGTTTATTTGCAGCCAGATTACAGCTCACAGAGGGTCTTGGTGCTGTGAGCAGACAGCATATTTGTGAGCAGGGCCTCAAAGTGCACACGCTTAGCATATTTCACTGTGAAAATCTGCAGTATAAAGTAGCAACATATTGTATGGGATTTATCCAAAGAGAAAATATATGCAGATAGCAGGCATGTGCCAGCGTTCAGGAAAGCAGCACTGAGTCTCTGTATACAGACTGCAGGGACTGGCAGCAACAGCAGTAGGTGACAAGTTCTGATGACTGACCTGGTGAAAGATACACAAATATTCATAGCAGTTCCTCTGATGCCCCATTCACACAGGGACATATAGTAATCTTATCCCATACATACGGCCAAGCAGCGCCATTTCCTATGGAAAGGGGTGAGTTACGCTACGTGTGAAAGTAGCCTAATGCCTCTTACATACAAAATGTATGAAAATGGCTGTATTTACGTGTAACATAACCCCATTCATTCTAATGGAGAGTATTGTGCAACATACCATGTCCTATTTTCTCATGTACTTCCGCTCTGTATGCCAAATATATACATATACTTGCAATAGCCAGGGAGACCAGAACCAGTGGGAGGTGCATTCTGGCAGCCCGCCGTCATTTACCAGCCCACCAAATTGTGTACTGTTACAGTGCCATACGCTTGAAAATCATCCTATATTTATGGCCAAAATACAGCTGCATATACAGAACAGGAAACATACAGTCGTGTGCACGTCAGATGCCTAAAGCCTCTTTCACACGAATGTATGAAAACACCTGTATGGTAGCCATATGGTACAGTTTTCATACGGGTAGCATATGCTCATATGCATTTCAATGAGCAATACGGCCATCCACTTATTTTGCTGTATAGTCTTCCACACTGTACTGTAAAACAAAAATTTTATATTTAGTATGTCCTATTTTCTCCAGCATATCCGTTCCATACGGCTGTGCACCAACTGCGGCCGTATACACTCACCGGCCACTTTATTAGGTACACCATGCTAGTAACGGGTTGGACCCCCTTTTACCTTCAGAACTGCCTCAATTCTTCGTGGCATAGATTCAACAAGGTGCTGGAAGCATTCCTCAGAGATTTTGGTCCATATTGACATGATGGCATCACACAGTTGCCGCAGATTTGTCGGCTGCACATCCATGATGCGAATCTCCTGTTCCACCACATCCAAAGATGCTCTATTGGATTGAGATCGTGGTGACTGTGGAGGCCATTTGATACAGTGAACTCATTGTCATGTTCAAGAAACCAGTCTGAGATGATTCCAGCTTTATGACATGGCGCATTATCCTGCTGAAAGTAGCCATCAGATGTTGGGTACATTGTGGTCATAAAGGGATGGACATGGTCAGCAACAATACTCAATTGGTACCAAGGGGCCCAAAGAGTGCCAAGAAAATATTCCCCACACCATGACACCACCACCACCAGCCTGAACCGTTGATACAAGGCAGGATGGATCCATGCTTTCATGTTGTTGAAGCCAAATTCTGACCCTACCATCCGAATGTCGCAGCAGAAATCGAGACTCATCAGACCAGGCAACCTTTTTCCAATCTTCTTCTGTCCAATTTCGATGAGCTTGTGCAAATTGTAGCCTCAGATATCTGTTTTTAGCTGACAGGAGTGGCACCCAGTGTGGTCTTCTGCTGCTGTAGCCCATCTGCCTCAAAGTTCGACGTACTGTGTGTTCAGAGATGCTCTTCTGCCTACCTTGGTTGTAACGGGTGGCGATTTGAGTCACTGTTGCCTTTCTATCAGCTCGAACCAGTCTGCTCATTCTCCTCTGACCTCTGGCATCAACAAGGCATTTCCACCCACAGAACTGCCGCTCACTGGATGTTTTTTCTTTTTTGGACCATTTCTCTGTAAACCCTAGAGATGGTTGTGCATGAAAATCCCAGTAGATCAGCAGTTTCTGAAATACTCAGACCAGCCCTTCTGGCACCAACAGCAGGAGATTGTCTTGACCATGTCTACATGCCTAAATGCACTGAGTTGCTGCCATGTGATTGGCTGATTAGAAATTAAGTGTTAACGAGCAGTTGGACAGGTGTACCTAATAAAGTGGCCGGTGAGTGTATATGTACAGTATCCAGGGAGACCAGAACCAGTGGGAGGTGCGTTCTGTCAGCAGCCAATAGTAAGCCATCCATCTCATGCCAGCCCACCGTATTTTATACCATTAATGACATAAGGATGAAAAATGTTATTAATTAGCTTATCCTTTATCAAGTCTCACTCACGGTATGTTGCACAGTACAGCCATTAACATGGATGGCCATATTGCCCATTGTAATGAATAGTATGAATGAATGGTACTCGTATATACGTCAGTTTTCATACATTCGTGTGTTTGAGGCCTCAGACTGTGATCCCTTATGCAGACGAATGTATGCCAGCCGGGTGGAAATACACACTTGCGATATTATTGTGTTTACGTTTCACTAAGCTAATTTGCAGATTTCAAAAGGATCCTGCCTGTCTGGAAACATTTAAAAGACAAAATAAATGTTATTAGATATTATTAAAAACGTGTAGGACTAGTCCTGTAGAGTGTATGGACAACTTTACTTTTCAGGCATTGGCCAGCATTATTGGACTAGTACGGTGGTCCTATCTCCGGGACAGCCCTGTTATGGGAATTGTATTGCACTGTCCCGATTATGCGAGCCACAAGTAATCTATTATAAAGTGCTTCTGGTAGCTACTATAGACCTGTATATAGGCGCTAGTGATTATCAGTGGCCTAATCTAGATATATATTGTGAGTTACACCTAAGGCGTTTCTGCATCCCATCATTTGCATTTGGATGCGTCCTCAGAGGTGGTTACTAATGTAATAGAATGACGCCAAGCGTCAGGGGTTATAAATGGTTAGCTCCGCCCCTTCCCAGGAACCTCCGGGGGGCGCATGTAAAATCCAGGCTCAAAGTTGATTAGGTACTAATTCAACTTACTGGTCCCTCACGTCCGGGATCGCGATCACCCAGCTTCTCGGGGCCCCTCCTCCGTAAGACTCTAGAAAATAGTCTCACCAGTTTGTCGCATCTCACCGCGTCACAGGAGTCCATCACATGGTGTCACGTGGTGGATCATATGTTGGTTTCAATAGAGATGAAACAATACAGGATTTATCTTACCGGCAGGTACATAATGGGGGAGGTGGAAACGAGGTGGCACTGGACGCTGTCTGAAGATTATCAAGAACTAAGAAAGCCACCTGGCTAAGTACCGTATAAGCCACGTTTTTCGGCAGAAAAAATGTGCTGAAAAATGTCCCCTTGGCTTATACACGAGTCTATTACAAAAAAAATTACCCACTTAAAAAAAAATAAACTTAAATACTCACCCTCCGATGTCAGCACGGCTCCCCGATGTCAGCGTGTTCTGTCTTTCTTCTCCGCGGCTCTTCTTCTTTCTTCCAGCATAGACGCGGCCATGTTTTCTTAGTGGCCGCGCATACTATGACGTCAGCAGCGGCCACGTCATAGTATGCGCATGCTAGAAGAAAACATGGCCGTGTCCATGCCAGAAGAGAGAAGAGGAGCCGCGGAGAAGAAAGAAGACGGGACAAGCTGACATCGGGGAGCCGCGCCGAAATCGGAGGGTGAGTATTTAAGTTTATTTTTTTTAAGGGCCGTGGGGGCATACTACTGTATACTACTAGGGGCTTGCTGTATACTACTAGGGGCTTGCTGTATTCCCACCCTCGGCTTATACTCAAGTCAGTAGTTTTTGGTGGTAAAATTAGGGGTCTCTGCTTATACTCGGGTCGGCTTATAAGCGAGTATATACGGTATTAAATATTTGATGGTAATCGGTACAGTAATGGATATTTATTTATGATCGCTCATGTGTGAAGCATTATTTGGCATGTATGATCTAAGTATTTAATGATGACGTGAATTGGCAATTCAACAGTAAAGAGCTGAGCTCCTATATAAAACAGGCATAGGGGACATAATCGTTTAGGCTTCTTGGCTTCACTGTGCCCAAAGTAAATATCCAGTGGGATTCTCTTTGGCATACCATTTTATCATAATCGCCACCTCTAGTTATAATCGGAACTACAATTCCCATAACAGGGCTGTCCCGGAGATAGGACCACCGTACTAGTCCAATAATGCTGGCCAATGCCTGAAAAGTAAAGTTGTCCATACACTTTACAGGACTAGTCCTACACGGTTTTAATAATATCTAATAAAATTTATTTAATCTTTTAAACGTTTCCAGTCAGGCAGGATTCTTTTGCCGCGCGCAGGAGAGAAGATACGTTCAGGACCGGCGCCGTAGTACAGAGAAACATAGGACATGTCACCGCACGTTTGTGTGCATTGGACCTCACTTACGGGAACTTTTACTGGCTACCACTGTCTCTTATTTAGAGGAAACATCCATTACCCTCCTTATGCTCCTCTAGGGGAGACATAACTACATCAGAGTGCAAAAGGTGTCCTCAATCTGCTGGCAGTAAAACTTAGGCCAGCTATTGCTGGGCTGCCTCATGATCTTAGTGTAATAAGGTTTTGGACCACAAAGTAGGGGACGAATAAGCAGTACAATAGCAGTGAGAGGTTAAAGTTCCATTTCCGTTAAGTTGTCAAACGGGTTAACTGGAATGGAGTAAAAATAGAGCGCTTTGGCTGAACAGGAGTGCCGCAAAAGCCGTTTGAGGTTGGCAGGAGACCATTTGGTCTAACAACATCCGCCCAAAAATGCTTCCCCAACTAGAAATTGTTTAGATGGATCTTCTGGTTGGTATTCATAAACTTGTGTGGTGTTAGTGCTGGCAGCATCACCTGAAGACCGAAGACTGAGCGCAAAGAGGTCAGGTAAATACACAGCTGGAAGATGACTAGATACAGGAACTAGGTTTCCCCTTCTTCCAACACTTGGTCTTGACTCCATATTCACAAATTTTACTGCACCTCACTCCTTGCCATGGAAGAAACAGGAAGAACACTTGAGTAAGGGCAGAGGGTCAGCATTCAGGCCTTACTGTCCTATTAGGGCATAGAGGACAACTTGGAAACCCTATAACTGTAATGGTGCAGAGATTTTTCTCTATCCCTTTGATCTGTTTTACAGCAGGAGGAGACCCTTTTCTTTGCAGGGCAGTTGTCCTTCACTACCTACATAAGGTTTGGCATGCAGAAACATAGCGCACCTCTAAGGTGGGGGAAGATGTGTACCCATGTGCCACCAAACTCCACACAAAAATAATCAGATTTTGCCCAAATATTAGGACACAATGTTTAATGTAATGCATATTTATTACTGGATTAAAATGAGGGTTACAAATAAGACAAATCTAAAAGTTTCACTTCCAAATCTCTTCCTGAATGTAAACCTACCGATCACCTTTACAAAATCACCTTCCTCTACCTGCTTTTTTTTTTCTTCTTCTTCTTTAGGTTCCCTCTAAACTTCACAACACTGAGCCTGTCCCCACTATATCACATCCTCGGATCCTTCATGTACTCACATGACAATACTAACACAAACAGTAATAAGCAAATGACTTATTCAGTGCTGAGGATTGCCACCCCACGCTCATAGAAGCTGTGAGGATCTTCTTTGGTGGCAATTTCAAAATCGACGGTGAAGATCAAGTCAGACCTTGTAAAGTTCAGGTAGACTGGCAGAGTGACCTGAGGGAAAAGAACATAATACCAATGTATGGTCCAACAAGCTGCACATCCATAATCACAAGGAATGATCATGCAGTATGACTACAACTGGAACAACCTTATCCCCAAATAGTTCATCAGCAATGGACAAGAGTTAGAAGCGAGGCAGATTTGGGCATTTCTGTTCTACTCCCACTACAACACAAGGTGGGGTAACATTTGGCTGGACCTTCCTAACCCTCCACAACTTACCACATTGGCTTTCTTCTCAGCATTTGTCTGCTTGCTCCAGCGCAGTTGTGTCAGGGGCAGCGCAGTGGAGATGGCATTAGACAGGGACAGCTTGTTATTTGTGCACATGGCTCCTTGAAGCTTAAGACCTACAAAACAATCATACAATCATCTCTTAGTACTCAATTGATGTTATACAGCACCCGTGGCAGTCACAACATACTGGGAAGTGTAGTTATGCCATGTCTGGAGCTCTGTATGCTATAAGGTAGTAAAAGATGGATCATTCCTCAGCAAGTACCTGTGATTCCAAAGCTATAGGCATCCAGCACTGCATTCTGCACGGTGGTTACGCTCACTTCAAGACACAGCTCCTCCAGGGACCAGCTGTTTGCTTGGGCCACATACTGTCTGGTGGCAGTAATGTAAGCTTCAGGGACAAACAGGCCGCCCAGCCACACGTGGATGTTCTGTAGAGAAAAAAAAAAGAAAAAAAGATCTATTATAGTTTTATCCCTCGCAATACGCAAACATTTAACCACCTCATCTAAAGATGCAAAAATAGTGTCACACTCCATAAAACATGTCAGACCTTCAGCTCTTTGGCGCCGCTGGCAGCTGCAGCTTGGGAAATGTTCTGAAGCTGTTTAATGCGGTCACTAAAATCTGCAACCCACTGGATGACAGTCATCCCTGCAGGGACCGTAAATCGAGACCAGCTACGAGGCAGGATCCCTGTGATTGAGAAAGAGCGGGTTATGCTAGGAAAATGGACAGATGCTGCGTGACATTAAGGCTCCAGTGGAGAATGACTGAACATAATAAAGGAGCACTAGAGTCAAGTTGAGCCCTCCAAAGTGTGGTACACCCTCATCAATATTTATGCAGAGATAGAAAATGGTGTTTCTAGTTGCTATACCTTCCCCAGTTACTGCATTCAGGATAATAAACCCCGTATTTATTGCATCCAGCCCCCCATACTGTGGGGGCAGGGAGATGTGAGGTCAGGCCTACCTTTCACCAGTTCATTGATCAGGGTTCGCAGATAGTTGGTCTGTTTTTTCTTTCCTTCACACACCTGGACGACATCTGTAAGATCTTGGCGCACATCCTGCAGTAGCTTGGCGCCCATTTTTACTTCACGTTCAAAGAATCTGAACAGAGGATCCTGGAATGAAAGTTTTTAAGTTTAGTTTATATTTCCAAGTGAACAATATACAGTTTTCATAACAGTCATGTCTTCCCCTCACCTTTATGTTCTCCACTGTACGTTTCAGGTGGTTAAGAGCTTGGGGAATGACGCTGAGCCAATTGCAGGCCGTGGTGTGTAGCGTCCTCATCCATGCTGGACGTCCATCCGATGTGGAATCTCTCCTCTGCTTCTTCTCAGTCTCGGCATAAGCCAAGTCATCCTCATCCTCCAGCACTTGCATTTTCAGCAGTTTACTGATCATGTCAATGCCTGAACCACAGGGAAAAATAAAACAACGCAGGGCAACATAAAGTAAAGTAAACTCAAAAGAAGAGGGAAGGAAACGCAACAAAAGAACAAAAGGCAACTACATCAGACGGAGGCCTCATTCAGATACCTGCAAGATGCCGATTTTATGAGAATTGAATATAGATCCCCAATGAATCCTATGGAATCCCAGGAAAACCTGGATCTTAAAGTAATTATAGATGTGGTAAGACATATCTGAATTAAGTCTTTTTTTGGGGCCAAACTAAAGAAAATATCTTAAAGGGTTGTTCTTGCATCTTAAGTTTTAGGGTGAAATATTTAAGAATGGCGCAGTAGCTAGGGGGACACTATAATATAGCGCTGTCAGGCAGAAGAAAGAAGTTAAAAGTTTTTTTCTATAACACAGTATTTTAGTATCTGCAATTAATGTGATTATCACCAACTTGCTTGGTGCCAACTTGCTTTTGTTTAAATGAGGTAAAAAAAAATATTCATGAAAACCAAAAACTGAAGATCTTAAAATTGTAAAAGTAGCAATGAAGGCATGTTACTCATGGCAGGCTGATGGCTCAGAGAAACACAAGGAAAATACAAGAATGTTGAAGGATGAGAACAGACTGTGGAGGTCCAGGTAGGTGTGTGGTTGAGAGAAGATACAGATCTCCAGATCAATCACACACATCCCCAGACATGACACGTGAGGAGAACAAAAGGGTTAATGCTGCGGCTGAAGATGACAGAAGTTTAGTTCAGAAAAAACAATGTTAGACTTATTGGAAAGAAATGAGATCCAAGGAGCAGAGTGTACGTTACCCTGAGTAGTAAGGAGAACGCGCTCAGCGTTGTTTGGCAGCCCAAGCCAAGATGGCGTCTGAGTATCAGGCAGCAGCTCCACCCACTGAACAAATTCATCTCGCCTAAAGAGAAGAAAGTCATAAGTTTAACGGCTCCACACCATATGCCACATTCACAATAACCACTATGGGCAGGTGTGGGGACAGTATGGACTCAATGTCATGCTTCAGTACCTGATACCATCTGGCATTTGAATATCCTTGTGTCCATCCACCTTACAGGCCAGTTTAAAGTCTCCATCAAAACTTGATGTAGTAAAGAGTCTCTCCAAGAATGTGTTGAGCAGACGCTGATCAAACTCATTATCAATTCGACCTCCGTAAATGGACTGTGCCATGAGGGTCTTCAGAGCAGACCATGGGATCTTGTCCGGGGAAATGTTCTGCCGACCCTGAAACAAGAACCGGGCATTAGAATCTCCCAACCTGAACCTTTACATGGAAAAGTTCTGCTAAATACAGTAAATTTTTTTTTTTACACATTTGTTTGCCTTAGAAAATTCTTCCACTTGCAATAAACAGTACAGAGATGGCATTTTAGCAGTGCAACTTTCTGTCCCTATGACACTTACCTTTGCAGTGTCATCCAGCCAGGTGTCAACAGTGTCACATGCTGACCTCAAATCCGATTCCCCAAATTCATATTTCTTAGACCAACCCAGGGGAGCGTAACGCAGACGTTCTTGGATAATTGCGTGGAACCAGGCCAGCAGGAAGTACAGGCGAGCACGCTCATTTGGAGACTACACACAGAAGAGAATATTAGGGTTATGCTCCATACAGAAAATGCATTTACCCCGTCACTTATTAGCTCCCCCTCCTCTTACTTTACAGATCCTGGACACAGGGATGCTACTGAATGTCCGCAGCATGTTGGCCTTCACACCAGGGGGTGGTTCAAACACAAAGATGCGACCAGCTCTTAGCAGATTCACTGGTACCTGAAACATTGGACACCATATACAATTATTCGTAAGATCTGACCTGTAAATCCCATTTAAGGCAGCCACCATCCATATTTTACTTCACCTTTGGATTAATTTCCATGGTTAAGAAGAGTCGGAAACAAGCATGTGGCTGCAGGGAATGGAGTTTCTTCTCAAGCTGCATGAGCCAAGCGGGGGCCAGGTGCACGTTCTTCAGCATCACCCATCTGCATGAATGGAGTCACTGGTTAGTACCGTAGATCAGTATAGTAAAGCTGAAAGTGCAGTCCTTCCCAAAATCAACATAGATCATAAGCTACACACAGCACAAATCTTCCTTTTTTCCTGAGCTGCAAGCAGCGGCACAAATCTTGGCACAATGTGCAGGAAGAGCTTACATAGGCAGAAGACAATGACACCGAACATTCTAGGATGCTAGGGAGTTACTTTATGATATTAATGTATTCTTTAAGTGGAGTATTTCCTATAATGCCCTCACCTTCCAGATCTCACTGCTGTATTAATGGCCTTTTCTGCTTGATTAAAACCTTCAGCAGAACCTGGAAAAGTAAATGTTCACGATTTAGTGTTGTACAAATAAAATATTCAACATTACAAAAAAGATAATCCCCCAGTAAATGAATACAAACTGGAATCAGTGCAAACCTATAGCAATGGATGTAATCTGAGTGTTCTGTTCTGCTGCCAGATCCTCCACACGGCCGCTGGCATCATACCCAGGGACGGAGCACATCAGCACTGGAGTGTTTGGTTTAACCTGTAGATAACGGAAACCCAACAATCTCAGATCTGATATGTAAATCCTAAAATACACGTGCCAAATATTTACAACTCATGAAATGTGTTACCTCTGTGTCCACAATATGAGCCAGATCCAAAGGCTGATCGATGACTGACATGAAGGTGTCTCCCAGGATGGTAGAGACAAAGATGTGTGCCATGGCCAGCAGACGGTCAGGACGGAAGGCTTGGATTAGGAGCAGACGATGGACAGCTTGGCCAATTGGTGCTACGAAGAAACCACAGGAAAATAAAATATTATGCTAATTTTCTTTGACCATTTTAAATATCATTCCATCATTGAATCACTGAGGATGTTCTCAACCCTAGGTTGTCAACATGTGCGATATGTAATCCCAAGGGGTACTACACAGTCCCTGTGCCATATTATGTGTGTAATATAATGGGAGTAAATCAATAACCTCTGGTCAATATTGGATACAACTAGGACACATCCTCAGTTGAATAAGCTTTGCATCCATTTCCCATTTAACAAAGAAAAGATAAAAAAATTGCACATTTTCTCATGAGTATTACGCACTTGCAGGCTTCTCCTCATTCCAGATGTAAGGTACAGTCTGTTCGGGAGAACTGCTCTCTAGCCAGATGCAGAATTGCTGAAAAGACAAAAGACCATCAAGATCTGAACCCATTGTACCTCAGCGCCATTACTAATAACACAAAAGACACTTACATCATCAGCCTCAACCTTGGACATGACATCCCTGAAAGCAGGTAGGTTAGAGAGTCTTATCATGGCCTCCACCTGCTCCTCTGATAGGCCATTTATCTTGGGCACAGAAGAAGAACCAAGAACAATTTCCTTTCCTCTAAGGAAGTGCTGGAACTCATTATCATATGTTGGCTCTCTGCATAAAACCAGGACAAGGAACACATCAACCCAGTAATGTAATAACATTGGAGGGAGGTTTACAAGCATTAGAAAAATCCACCCACCGCCACAAACCCCATGTTACAAAGCAGAGCTACATATTGTGATATTGGGACAAACCTAATGATTTAAAAGGGATTTGCCACCAATCAAATTAGACGCTAACATGCGTGCCGTCACCTCGGACACACTGTTCTCGTGATCTGTGGGGGTCTCATCACTGAGACTCCAACAAATCAGCAAGTTAGGCTCTATCTTTAATGTGCGGTTTATTGTCACAAGTGTGAATGCTAAGGCTACACAGGGATGGCATTCTCCTACTTACAAAGGACAGTCGAAATAACCTACGAGCATAACAATGGTGTGATAAAATGGTCCGCAGTAACCTTCTATACTAAACTTAACCAGTTTACAAATATGCTAGGATATGATACAAAAAACTCCAACTAAAAGGTTAGAAAAATGGAGAGTAAGGGGGATTGGAAATGAATCTTCCTGCTGAATCTACAAAAACAAACCCCAAACTTACCCAATAGTCCCCTTCAGTTTAATCCTAGCCAGCAGCATGGCAAAGGTTATGTGATCTTGATGCAGCATTCCCCGAGCCACTCGGTTAAAAGCCACCTATGAAGGAAGCACAAGTTTTAATCCATTCTACAATAATAAGGATACACATATACAAGATCAGAAAGACAGTCAGGGTTACAAAGCCCTCAGTGAGCAGTGCATGTCCAAGGCAAGCTGCGGGAGGTGATCATGTAGTATTAACCCTTTTACGATATCCCAATATATTTGTTGCATAATATCAATGGATGAAGCCACAGCACCCGTGTAATTAGATTCCAGAAATCTTTTCACCCAGGTATTAAAAAAAAAAAACACTACGTTTCGATTTATCAAGCATTGATATCAAGCAATGGTTCATAAAGATTTGCTATGAATTGAAACATTGTGTTTTTTATGTCTGGATGAAAATAAAGATTTCTGGTATCTAATTACACAGGTGCTGTGGCTTCCTCCATTGTCGAACCCCAAAACGGATACAAGCTCCTGGACCTTCAGCTGTGAGCACAGACTTTATATACCACCTAAAAGGACTGTCTTTCCTTCTCTTTTTATTTGTTCCACAACAGATATCATAGTTGAGGAACCATACCTGGAACAGGTCCTTGGTGATAGCAGAGAGCCTCTGAGTGTGGTCTGTGGTGTTTTTGAGGTTGGCATTCTCATACAGCACAGTATGGTAGATATCAAGGAAAAACTGCAGCGAGTATTGGTATAGGAAGTGAATCTGAGCAAAACAGCAAATAGAAAATTCATCAGAATAACTTTGACAATGTGCATGTTAGTTTGACATCTAAGAATTGGACATTCAGCTATTACTTGTTTCAGGGACTCCATTGTGAAGTAGATGCTGCTACAAGCAGTGGATAGGGGCAGATATTGCTGGGACACAGATTCCACTTCCTGCATTACAATGTCAGTTTCCTCCACTTTACGAGTGACCTCTGCAGCTTCTTTCTTCAGGTTTTCCAGTGTTGTAATGATGGTATCATCATCCAGGATGCGACCTTTAACCTCATTGAGGGCCTGAAGGAGAGACTTCTCCAGTTGTCGCAAACGGAGCTGGAATTCACCTACATATGAATAGAAAGCATGTTTATGCTCGTATACTACATATGCCTGTGGTGTCTATTGTGAGGAAACATATGCAGATAACACGACTGAAGACACCTTCTAAAGACACATACCCTGCAGTTTAAGGAGATCAGATCGTTTCTCATCGACATCAGGTCTTTCTGCCTTCAAGACCTCATTCAGACATTGGCTCTGCAGACTACTGCGAGTCACAGTGAAATTGACAAATGTCACTCGGGAGCACAGATCTGGGGGGAACTCCACCTAAAACAAATCAAAAGGTTACTGCTGTGCAAGTCAATGCAGACAGCAAGAGGGAGCAGAGAGAACATTACATACTGTGGGATCTCTAGTAGAAAGGAAGATGACAAAGGATGGAGACAAATCAATGTCCTGATCACCAAGTGTAATTAGCACTCTTCCTCCAGTCCTACGGACTTCACGATTCAGTACTGGATTTAGGATTGGATCGTAGCTTTCCACATCCTAATAAGAGAACAGAAAACATTAACTTACAGTCTGTGGACCCCAGAGTGACCTGATGCATGGCAATCTATTAGGAACCTACCTGGACAAGAAGTGGGTTACCAAAGCGAAGAGCACTTTCCAAGTTCTTTCTGAAGGCATCATCCAAGAAGCTTGTGCGGGTGATTTTTCGATCCTTGTATTCATTCATTATGAACTCAGTGGCTTGTCCGGATGGATCAATGATCAAGGGATACCTGCAAAACACAAGGAAAAGTTACATTTTCAGGTTGTAAACAATGGACCTGTGGTTTGAGGGCAATGAAATACATGGGATTGTACACATTGCTGTGTGCTTACCTATTGAAGCGTTTCAGCATGATGGCATTCTCTGTACACAGGTCATCCGCAGGTAAGGAGCTGGCTTGCCAACGCAGCCTTTCATCGGCATTAGACAGGTATTCTGTCCTTGCAATATCTGTGCGGAACTAGAATGGAGGGGATTGAAACTCTTGTTACCAAACAAGAATAAAAATTAAAATACACACTAGAGAAGGGAAATGAAATGTACCTGGATATTGGCTTGTTGCAAGTGATGGGACCAGGTTGTGAACAAGTTCTGCCGCATCTGCTGATCAAAGTAACCGGCATAGGCAATGAAAGCCGCAGATAATAAGCAGTCACCAGCGATTGTGGACATCTGGTTCTTGAAGGTTTCGCTGGTTTTCTCCCACCTATCTCTCTCAGCTGACAAACTCTTCAGAAGAGCTGTACTGCGGTTCACCTGCAACGACAATACTTGGATGTTTTAAAATGTAAAATCAGGGGCATCCTGCAGGAATGAATCCTCCCAGGGTACCCAGACATCCAGTGGTGATGGCCCCAGTTATTTTACCTTTGCTTCCACAGCTGCCAGGTCAGCCTTGATAGCCTGTGCTTCTGAGATGAGCACTGCATACTCTTCCTTATAGCGGGCAATGCTGGCCTCCAGGTCTCTGATCATTTGTTCTACCTCATTGGCTTTTTGCTGGTTGTCTTTAGCATCATCCTCTAGTTTCTGCAGCTCATTTCTTAGGGGCTCCACACGTTTGAGCATATCAGCATAGTTCAGCTGTTTAATGTAAAAACTGAGGTTAAAAAATAATTTATGAAGATAGAAAAAAAAAAAAAAACTGATGAAAAATGGAGGCACCACTTTCTACTCAGTCCAAGTTAAAAAGCTAAATGATCTCTTGCAAGTTACCTGCGCAATTGCCCATTTCACCATAGGTCCGCATGCCAGGGAAGCTCTGTTAACAATCTCGTAATTGTAACTTGGATTGGATAAATAATTCTTCTTCATTTTCTCCCGGATAGCGTCACTAGCGGAACAGAAAACCAGAGATCAGACACAGAATACATAGTATCTGACATCTACTTTGAGATGCAACTTTCTAATTGTTGTTTAAGGACTTCAATTCTTCCTGCAGCCATTACTAGACGCTACCAATATGGGCTCTGTAAAGGGGAGCCAGAACGAGAATGATAGTAAAAGGGGTCCAAATAGGTAGCATAGATTTACCAATGTCATAAATATCCTTTTGGTTCATCATGTAGGAAGTCTGACCGCAATAGATATAGTTCTTAAAGGAAATCTTCCATAAAATTCAAGCATGATAAACCAGGGACGCCGATTCATAGATACTGATATCATAGATTCACTTTATGCTATTTGTTATCCATGGCCTCCTTCCTTCTAAAAACAACTTTTAAAATGATGTTAATGATTACCAAAGCCCCTCAGTGCTGTATATTCACAGGCTGTTACAATGAGCAGAACATGTCTACATCACTGAGGGGCTCTGGAAGCATCTCCCCAGAGCACTGCAGGCTCATAAGCATAATTTTAAAGTTGATTTTAGAAAGGTGGCAGCCATGGATAACAAATATAAAGATCTATGAGTAAGTGACACTGGTTTATCATTCTTTATTTGATGGCAGATCTCCTTTAATACAGATAAAGGCCTGGCAATGCATATTTACCAGGACTATAGGTTGATGGACCATGTCCAGAATCGGTGCCTGCAGGTAGGGTAGACAAAGCCTGACCATTCTGTAGACATGAAGCTTGGGGTCTAAGGCTTATGACTGATCTGTAAGGTACTTTACTTATCTGAAGGATTGAGGAGTTAGGTCTGCTCTCTATATAAACGATGATAGAGAAAGGGGGGAATATGCAATACAGAGGGCAATGCAATAATGAATACATGGTGTTTACAGAGGTAAAAGGGATGGAGAACAGAGGCGTTGGCGCTTACTGTAGTAGTTGACAGGTGGAAACGGGGAAGCTGGAGCTTTAAAGAGCAAGTGGGTTACTGCTCTCCGGCAGCAGGACAGAGGACACAAGGAAAATACCTTAGATCTTCTGGGTTTAGGTTGATAATGTTGCTGATGAAATTATCCCTGAGAAAAACTGTTCTGATCTTTTTCCAGTCAGTCGTCTCTTCTCCCAGAAGGAGACAGATCGACTCTAGGGCCATTTTTACTGCAGCAGGAGGGTTGCCCATAGCTTTTACTTCAACAAGGTGCTGCCTCTTTATAGAGCTCATCGCTATTAGGAGGGTGAAAACAGGATTAACGCTCATGCAGGGTTAGTAGTAATGACTGCCGCTGTGAAAGGACCAAAGAAATTTGAGTTCAGGGAAGAAAATAATAGGCTTGAGACTAAATCAAATCACACTACTCTATACACAAAGATTTACAATGCCCATGGGGTATCTGGGACGCTATTGTAGTTGTCACTTTAGGGCAATGCTGAAGAAACGAAAGAGGAGCCGCTCACTAACTTGTATTTCTGCCACTAATGTGGGAGCATATTCTTCTCCCTATCTCTATGAACAATTTCTTCCTCCCTTCACAGCAGCAGTTACAATCTTATCATCTATTCACCTGATCTCTTCAGCGGAAAAGTTTACAATAGTTGGAATGAAGTTTTCCCTCATTATGATGGACCGAATCTGCTTCCAGTCCGTTGTACTCTCGCCCAGCAGCAGACAGATGGACTCTAGGGCCAGCTTCACTGCTGCTGGAGGATTAGCCATAGAACGGACTTCTACCAGATGCTGCTTCTTTATAGATTTAACAGCTACACCACGGGATCAAGGCCGATCAAAATGGACAGAAAGGGAGAAGGAAAGAAGAAAAGTCGCGACAAACACAAAGATGGGGGAAGGGAAAAACAGAGCGAGGAAATCTGATTAGAACAGTCATTTTGGTCACATTATGAAACAGTCACACATTACAGTATCTGCATATAAAAAGCATCTTCCATTTCCAATCACAGCTTGTTTTCTATTACAATTGGATATTGGTCACATAAACATAAGGCACATTAAATGGGGTGTTGGGGGGTGCATAGGATTGTATTAACGTTTTCATGCAGTGGCACATTGTATGGCTGGTCATTCATGACTTTATCAGCCAATGCCACAGCAGAGATACATCATCGTAGATAGTCCGATTAGAGATTGCTGTGTAATACTAGAAATTAAAGGCAGAATAAAGATTTGGGTTCTCTGCATCCATGCCCCATATCCTATTTATCTATCTACAAATCACACAATAAACCGTGTCAAATTTTCAGGTTTAACATGTTCCATTTTTGTGCAGTTTAATAAGGCCTCGATAAACAGATCTGGCGCTGCAATGCTTTAACAATACCAGTTAAGTATACTAACAGTATCAGTATAATACATGTATGATCACAAAGGAAACGTACCATTCTGAGCCTCAATGACAGCCGGCTCTACCTGATCCAGATCCTCCTTCACACTCATCTGCTTATCAGCAATAACAGCTTGTTGCTTATGAAGCTGCTCCTGGATTTCCTGGCTCATGACCTGAAGAAACACAGAATAATTGTAATTGCACTTGACATAAGAGTACATCAGAGGGGCCCCTCTAACCTATGATATTCAGACTGCTTCCTGAAACTGGCAAGTACTTTGTGTTACAAAATCATGTGATTAAATAGCGTAGGGGCCAATCTAGCATAGAGGAGATGAAAATAAAAACTAAAACTTCAAATTCTTATGGAGTTATGTAGATATAGACACAATAGATAAACAATGTACCTTTTTCTTTTCAGCCTCTTGTTGATCCTTCACCATTTTCTTCAACTTGTCATTAGCTGCCGCATTTTTCACTTCTAGTTCCTGGCTTTTGATCCTTAAATCACGACGCAGTTCTTCTACCTGAGGTCAAGGAAAATGAAAAAAGTTTTGTTAAGACAATGGCCAAATATGCCTTAATATGCAAGTTCCATGCAATAACAGTCTACCACCCCTATATATAAGGGATGGTCTTGCTGTTGCTTATCTATATACAAGGGGGATTCACCAACCTGATCTACAGTTTCTTTAATCTTTCGCAGACCAACATTCAAATGCATCTGCTGTTCCTCCAGCTCACTGCGCTTCTCATTGAAGAGATCTGCATAGTGATTGATAAAATCCAGGTAGTGACGTGGAGTGATCGCCATAGTTCTGCCTCCTCTCTTAGCCAGACGGGTATTTGCCTGCAGGTATAACATTAGTTAAGTACAAAACTTTCCCAAAATCAGCCAAATGATAGACAGGTTGATGGGTTGCTATAAGTATCAGGGATGTTCCTATTACAGATAAAAGTGAATGGTACTTTATGGCTTCTACACAAAAATAACATTCTGTAAGTCAGACTTGAAAGTACCTGGTGAAGGGTTTGGTGAACAAAGACACAACCATTGACAATCGCTTCCCTGTGTGATGGAGGCTGGGGCAGCTTATCATAGACTACAGGCATATAGTCAGGTACAATGTAGTTTGGTTTCTCAAGATCCATTTTGCTTGTAAACTCCTTTCCAACCTGGTAGAGGGCTTCAGTTGACCAGTCACCAAACCAGTTGAGCACACACCTATGAGGGGGAAAAAGAGCAAAAAACAAAACATTGTCAACATTTGACCAAGAATGGTAACCTGTCTCAGCATTTTGAGATCAGCTACTTGGATCAACAAACCTGTTAAATAGAGCAGGGGAGGTTGCTGCTCTGTCCTTTAACCCTTCTGAAGATGGGTTCATGGTGAAGACAACATGGAGATTGCGTATAACCTGGCTGGTGAACCACTTGTACAGTTCTTCATGAGAGTCCAGCATGAGCCCTTCTTTCTGGGCTCCCTCCTTGCATTGTGTCATCAAGGTAGAATATTCATCCCCTTCAAACAAACCCGGAACCTGATGGGACAGTCGATAAATCCAAACATAAGCATGCAGGTCTTAAAATGTGTCCCATCCTTGAAGAGCAAAATTTATTCTACACAACAACTTTACCTCTCCATTGGCCAGCAGTGTGTTCATTCTCTCAAGGAATCCAGAGTCTAAAACATTGGATTCATCCATAATGAAGGCGATCTTCTCATTTTTGCAACCAGAGCGTCTCAGCACAGTCCTTAGATCTTCATCAAAGTCTTCCCCTGTGTATTTCCTGTGCACCTATAAAGGAGGATGGAGAATACCCAGTTAATGGAAATTTTGTGAAGAGTCAGCAGCAAACTTTGAACCAAGTATCCAACAGAGACAAACCTTAATCTGGTAAACGCTCAGACCGTTCATCCAGGCAACAAAGCGGGACAAAGTAGTCTTCCCTGCTCCACTTACTCCAATGAGAAGCAAGTGACCTTGGGGTTGTCGGAAAATTCTGAAAAAGGAATGCAAGAAAATAAATAAATATATGAATTACCCCTACTGATAATATCATGTTGGCTACAAGTGTATAAAACTGTAATTAACTAGTTCCAGTACGGTTTGCCAAAACCTAGTTGCTGCATGTCACAAGACACAAAGTGCCAAGAAACACTATTTAGTAAAAGTATAACCTGTGGCTGCCACCAAAATGCCTTAAACTGATCCAGCCAATTGCATTAAAAGGATAAATCCCTTCAGAGTTGAGTCAATGCTACGTCATTTAAAGTGACATTTGTGGCCAACAGTAAAATGTACCCCAGACGTCACATAATGCCCTTGGCTGTAGTAGATATTGTTCTCTTGAGGAACACAAAGTGAATTACCTGTCAATTCTTAGGACATGGTCCAGAACTTCATTGAACAGCACTAGAGGTACATCCAATTCTTCCTCATAGAAAACTTTGAGGCGCGCTTTGACATAGTCCCTCAGCTCCTCCTGGTCCACAGGGATGTAGTCCTGCAAAGACAATTGAGATGTAGTGGAGGGGCTAAAGAGATGCACTAAAATCAGGTTACCATCTTAAAGAACTATTTTATGCACTTTTCAAATACCTTGGACAACCAGTTGCTGTATAGAATAGGTCTGTTTAATGCCTTCTCTTTCTCCACATTGGGGAAGTGTTTCAGTGCAACCATGTCTATGTTCTCATCTGTCCAACGTCTTTCTTCATCTTCGACAAGTCTAATGCAAGAGATGACCAATTCTGTAGGACCATACTGAACGTCAAATGTTTACACTGCCCTCTAGTAAATGGAAAAACTTACCTGTCCTGGAACAGGCGAAGAGCTTCATGTGCCCAAATTCTGATAAGTCCTTCTACAGCCAGGGTCTCAAGGGGTCGCAGTGCTTCAAAAATACCCCTCACCCACCGCGTCATTTCACGGGGAGAGTAAATGTAGTGGGGCTGTGTGTCTTGAGTAAATCTCTCCTGTAAGTTATAATCAGTAAATGATGCGATGCAACCATATGGAAAAGCAAAGAGAATAACTCACCCTACGTTACCTACCTGGGACATTGTGTAGAACTCAACCATGGCAGCAGTTAGTGGTTCTGCATATGTTCGGAGTGATGGAATGAGCCTCAGCATTGCACGGTTGAATGTACCATAGATCTGGGTCAGTGAGGCAGGCCCAGGATAGTCTACATACACGACAGGAACATGGCGCAAGAACCTATACAAAATAAAATCTGATTACACCAATAAAGAGCTCAAAGGGTACACGTAATAAAAATGCATAGGATACTGAAAAGATAAATGTCTGGTGGCAGTAAATAGTGCTCAAGATGAAAATGCCACCTACCTGTGTGACAAGGGCTTTCTCCCAGGATCAGTAGGGGGGTTACAAGCTCCAACAAACTGAATTCTCTCCAGTTTAACCCAGGTCTGATCAGATGTTCTATAAAACCCTCCATGTTCCACCATCTATGCAAAGAAGATTTCACGTATTGTCAGCAATGAGGCTTATCCCTCTGTATAACCATAAAAAGTGTTGTATTCCTAAAGAAAATATTGTACTGCTATCTATAGAAAGGATAATAAAATACACACCTGTCTGATGAAAGAGATGACTCTCTGGGTGCCATATTTGTCCATATCTGGCAAGTTGATTTCATCACAGAACAATACCAGCCATTTACCGAGCTGAACCGGTGCCAGGACCACACCGTTTGGCGTTCGCCTGTACTCACAATAATGATCAAACGTTTTCAGGAGCAACTCTGGTGTGGTGGCACTAGAGAAGTTCAAGCCAACAACCTGCAAGAGACAATTGTAGAATGTTAGGCAGGCAATGAGAAATCTCAATCTATAAATATAAAACAACAAAGATGATAAGTATAAGAATAAATGGATGTTACCTCCATGTCTGGCAGAGCTCTCAAAGCACTGAACAGAGTCATGGTCTTTCCTGAACCAGGAGGACCACACAGGACAAGAGGTTTGTGTTCTGCTAGCCAAGTATAGAGGAGAGCCTCATGCCGCACTGTATCCAGAGTGGGCACAACAACATCCGGAGCTGCCACCTTGTGAGTTTCTACTTCAATTTGAGGAACTTTAGACTGCCAAGGAAGCCATTCGCCAGTGATGGAGACCTAAAAGATTGGCATTAAAATGTTATAGAGCCACTTGTAAAGAAGGACAAATCCAGTGAAATATAAAGCGGCCTCTTACCTCATAGTCAATGATTGGGATGTTAGGTGTAGTTGGAAGTGGAATTGTGGTGATCCTCCTAATATACTCGCCAAGTTCTGCCCTCATCTTAAGACGACTGTCTCCAGAGAATGACCACAGTACAGCATAGATAAGGTAACGCTGTGGAATTACATAGAGAAGGCAAATCAAAAACTAAAACTGAGAAGAGCATTACTAATAATAATAATTCCTTTATATAGTGCACATAGATTACGCAGCATTTTAAATTTATTTTAACCTCCTAAAACGCTCACCTGTATGTAGCGTTCCAACTGGTCTATTTGCATAGGGAAGTCAGGATGATTGGCATTGTACTGTGCGATGTTACGACAGGCCTGGTGCATCATTGAGAACAGAGAACTCAAGCAACGTAGACGGGTCAGGTCCATGATATGCTCCAGTTTGAAGGCGTGCTCCAGAGCTTTGATCACCAGTCCACTGGACGTAAAGTACGGTTGCAAAACGGTTGCTGCATCTCGCTGAATCTATAAAAACAAAGAATGAAGAAGGATTTTTAAGACTGGTGCATACGTTGCACTATCCAGCAAGATTAACACATTGTGGGAGCTTTATTTTGCCTTCTTCGCCAGTTTTCTGGCATGGAAGGCACATAAATCTCCCCCTTGCTGCCCCAAATGCCATTTTGGGAATTTGTCTGGGAGCAGGCTGCAATGGGATGTAAACACATTCCTCGCCAGACTGACTATATTCCTCGCCTTGAAAGCTGTGTAGACCATAGCAGAAAACTCCGCCAGATTAGACCTGGTCTACAGGTCTTATCTGGCAGAGCCTCTTAGTAGATATGGGCACCTGAGCAGGGAATTTTAAGACTGGCTTTAAAACGCCAAGCCTTTAAACAAGTTTAACAAGCCAAGTTTATACAATAAGGTAGACAGGATTGAAAGCATATGAGAAAAGTCCCAGGAATGTACCTGCAGCATAGGAGATGCAGACTCTTCTCCTTCATCCTCTTTGCCTTTCCGCATTCTCTGAGCCTCATCTTCCCCTTCATCAAGTGGTATGCTGCGTATCCGAGCCAGGAAGTTGTTGAAGATCATGTCTGTGCTTAGGACATCCTCACTGAACCAGACCATACCACATCTAGACACAGTGGCCAAAGTAGCATACTTCAGATCCTGGACTTCAAACATGATGCGGACCTACAAAGAGACAACCAAGAGATCTGATTAGCAGGCTATAGAAAGGTCATATGTTTGGGATGGCTTGGCGTCTCAGCACTTGAAACACCCCAAACCTGACTTTCCTCAAAAGCAGCACCACACCTGGTTGTGTGCGTGTGTATATTGACGCTCAACCCCATTTACTGCAATGGAGCTAGGATAGCACACAGCATGTGGCCACGTGTGATCCTGCTTTTGGAAAGTGGCTGCAACTTTTTTCGTAATTGTAGAAAAGTTGTTGACAGATAAAAATAATTGTTGGAAAGAAAAAAAACAGAAGGAGAAGCTAAGAAAATTACGTTCGGAGGCAGGCTGAGACGTTCTCCATTGGGAAGAGTTAGGAGTTTGTTATCATCCAAGACAGAGTTCAAGTTTTCAACCCATTCAGGATCCACGTCACCATCGAAGATGATCCACTGGCGCTTCTGAAGCTCTCCTCGTACATTGTCAATGATCCTACAGACAAAAGTAGTTTAAGGAAGAGGTTGGAGTTTATTGAACACTAAAGCTGCATTTAGGAGGTTACCATGTTGTGTCTGGAATATTACTTACTTTCTGAGAACGTGGGTGAACAACCCGTCTGTCCATTCACGGGTGTTAGGATCCAGTGTACCATACAGATGGTCCTTGCTAATTGCTTTAGGATCAATGATGTGAGCGACACCTTCCACTCCCTCCAGTCTTTCTAAAGCTTTCAGCAGCACTCTCCATGCCATGGTCTTGCCACTGCCCGAGGGTCCGACCATCATGAGGCCGTGGTTGATTTGTGTAATCTGATAGAGCTGAAGGACCTACATGAAAATAGACTTGAGTTAAATTGAGTCTTCATTCAACTACAATTCAGTTGAAGGAGGATGATTTCAGAGTAAATGGGGTTTGTAATATTTTAGGGAAAAAACTGTAGACTATATTTAACAACCTTGTATAGCAAAAGCTGCTTTATTTTGCAACAAGATTTGCTGCCAAGCATATAGATAGCAATGTAGTAGGTCTTCTTTCACTATGTAAGGAAGACATCTTACCTTCTCCACCCACATGCCACCAACTTCTTCTCCATCTCCATAAGTCAGGTACATTTCCTGGCACACCTTTTTCAGTTCCTCCCGAAGTGCAGTCATTTCTCCCCGGTGATACTGAACTCCAGGGAACACATCAGACAAGAGAGAAAAGAGCAGAGGGATGTCTTCTGCAACCAGTTTGGGAACCATGGTCTCGCAAACACTTTGGATCAGGATCTGCACAAGACAAAAAGTGTAAACCTCTACTTAGGGAAAAGAAAAATTGAGCTTTAATATTTTGACTATGAAATTGGTACCAGGGTGGAGAAGTCATAAAAAGATAAACCCTACTTCTTGCTCAGGCAGGTTTTCTGCAACTTCTCCTTCATCAGTTTCTTCTCCACGTTCTTCCTTTTCCTTCTTAATTTTCTGAATGCGCTCTCTCTTGACATTGCCAGCACTCACCAACACGCTCTTCAGGGCTCGGAGCCCAAAATCATAGTGACTCTGAGATGACAGCTGTTCATCACACAACCTGTAGACAAAACAGTAATCATTCTAAAAGCTTTCTTAAAGCATCTACCAACTAAAATGCCTGACATTACTAAAACCAGAAGAACCCCAAAATCAAAGAGAATTTCCTGGCATGAGATGCAATGGTTGTAACCATTATCCAATAAAGCAACACCCAACCCTTGGCTACCCATATTATAATGTAGTAAAACCTAGACCAGACATCAAAGCAAAACAACATTCACGTACTTGAAAAACGGCACAATTTTGTTGGCCAGCACTTCAGCAGTCCGGAAACCTTGAGAGTACAACATGACCTGCGCAATTAGCTGGCGGTCAGGTTTTGTCATAGCCAAGCTACGGAACAGTTTCTTCAAGTTGTCTGGCAGGTTAGACCTTCCAGCATATCCAGGGTTCATGGTGATGAAGATGGCCATGTCTGGACTGACTTTCACCTGTTTGTTCAGCAGTTCACATGTGACTGTGAGAGCTGGAAGACAGAATAGAGATTATGCAAAAGAAATCATGACCTTTATAGACAAAAGAGGTCTTCTTAGTGTAAACATGTTATATAAGAGAACTCTTTAGACATGAATATTTGATGCAACTTACTCCTGTCTCGGTTTGGATTGGAGTGTTCTCGCAGCGCCTCCTGGATGCATTGCACTTGCTGAGAAACTGCAGACAGCATTCGTTCCTCCAATCTGTTGAACTCATCGAAACATCCCCAAGCTCCAACCTGGCAGAGACCTACGAAAATGCGACCCATGGCCTGAAAAGGAAAGGTTGGAAAGTGAAAACCAATGCAGTTGCTGGTGTAACATGGGCTTAAGCTTGAGTAACAATCATTTACCTGGAAGTCAAAGGTCTCATCACAGTTGAAAACCAGCACAAATCGGCCAAGTTGGTGTCCAAGGGCTTTGACAGATTCTGTCTTTCCAGTACCTGCAGGGCCTGTTTAAGATATCAGTGATAAACATTTGCACTGTATATATTGATAGAAGCTTGGTAATATTTAGGGTGTTTGAGATGTATATTTACCAAAAGGTGATCCTCCAAGCCTGGCTTCCAGTGCCTGCGTCATGGTGAGGTAGCATCGGTCAGTCAGAGGAGTTTGCACAAGTTTATCCTGAACACCAAGGTATTCAAAGCCGTAGTTAAATTTTGCATTTGCCATCTGGATTGAGAGCTGTTGCAGAACATCAGTCTGTTTGGGATCAAAATAGAACCTCATCTGGCTTAGCCACTCAAATGACTTGGAATTGTCAACCCGGAGTTTCATGAGGGATCTGGTCACATCTCTCTGGTGCACCAATTCTGTGATCTGTGGAGCCGAACAACCATTAGCAACATATAGGTATACAAAGAGGAGTCAGAACAAGATGATGAGATAACAGGTGGCATTTACCAAGTGTTCCAGTTTCCTCCTACGCAGAGGTGGCTGCTCCATCAACACTGAGTCAGCCAGTACATTCAGTGTGGCCTCCACATTGACAAGCACACCCTGCATGGGGCTACCACCGCCACCATTGGACATGCTGGTAAGAGCAGACTCCACGTTCTCAGACCAGGCAATTTGAGCCGAGAGGACCACAAGCTGAGCCTATGTGGTGAAAAATAAATAACACGTCATGCGGTGGACAGAGAGAAAAAAAGTTTTTAACTTAAGAAGCAGAACTGATGGATTACCTGGTACTTGTCAATCCAGGAGATGTACGTGGCAGGATCGATGGCGGTGGACTTTCCAAAGATCTCGATTTCAGTCACTGACTCAGCCAACAACTTCGCCAAAGTAACTCGCATTTCCTTCTCCACAAGAGTAAGCCATTCATTGATCTTTGGATGTTCAGTTATGGACACTGGAGTCTTGAAGATCACCTGTGAGGATACATATCATCCAGAGGTCAATATGTAAACTTATCTATTTATATCAAATAGTCTCTGTGCCTTTAACTTGTCACTTGTTTCTTTACCTCCTCTCCTTCCCTTGAAGAGATTCCCAGCACAACAGAACTGTCTTCATTCAGAATGATGCTAGACACCCCAGCAAACATTTTCTTGAAGTGTTTCTGCAGTTTGGCTACATTTTTACTGTTACCAATGATTTCCAGAAGATCTTCATCACCAACAAAGTAAAATCTAAAAGAAGGATTAGAAGGGGAAATAAAATCTAGTTATGTTTTCTGCAGCAGGGCACGTTTCATGTTTCCAGCTAGAGATGCATCTCCATCACTTTAGTTACTTTGAGAAAAATGTCATGTTTCAAAAGAACATCAAAAACAAGATCAGAAACGTCCTAAGGAAAGAACATTTATGAGGTTGTTATAGTTGGCCTTTCATAGAAAGCCCATTAACCAGATCGGTCAGACAAAAACAGGCTAAAAAAAATAAGCCCCCAGTTTCCAGAATCTCACCGTGGAAATGAGGAGCGCTCCCTTTCCAAATATTCTCCAAGTGCTTTCTGGATCTTGCCGAGCAAATCCGCCAGTCTCTCCAGCGATCTCTGAACTCCTTGGATGTTCAGAACGTCCATGACAAGAGGAGACTTTGTGACCTTCTTCATCAGCGACACAAATTCAGTACTGATACTGTAGGTACAAGACAACATCATGCATTCAGAGACTTGTTCACTATAGACAAATTATTGATATACATGAAGCAAAGTTTTTTTTTTATTAATTTGTATGCATCCGATAAAGGTGCAAAGATTTGTTTCCAACAAAACATATTTAGTGAAGAGAGGAATTAACAGGTTCTTTCCTTTTGGACTATGCTTCAAGATTCACCAACTTATTTCTTGCTAATGGGAAAACTGACATAAAAAGGCAGATACCTCTGAAAACGCTGTGTCTCCACAGGAAGCAGGTGTTTGATGTCAGCACTGCCTGTAAAGATGCCCTCCAAGTAAACCCATCGCCGCTGGACATCAATCCACACATCAAAAAGGGACATGATTCTGTTGAGTTTGTCTTCCCAGCTTAAAGCATCTTCTTCAAATACCTAAAAAATATATATACAAAGGAAAAGCAGATCCATAGTTACATTACAGTTTATATATTTTAAAGTAAGGTCAGACTGTGTGCTAGAAAAACACCACAATAACTTAGTCTATGTACACCCCCTAAAGGAAGCGACGGCGAAACGGGGTGCTGTGGCGGTGGTCAGCTTTACTGTTCTATACGATTTGTGGCTACATACTACACCCTGGTGGGTAATATAATTGGTTACAGCCCATTTGTGTATACTATGGTTTGTCTGGTACTTTGAATGCATTTACTATGTACTGTAATACCTCAGACCACCGCCACACTTTGTGATTTTTAAGTTTGTTTTTAACCGTACATTTTTGATGGCCGATTAAATAAAGTTGTATATTGTTTATCACGGATTGAGTTTGAAATTACATGATTAATTATTCAGCTATTTGGGTATCCTATATACTTCTATTGGTATTGCATGTCTTCTGTCAGTAATAGGAGTTGTACATTGAGGATTGGGTTATCTTTGTTTGGTATTCAATATGTACAAGACATTACCTTGTAGTAGGGCGACAGCTTCATAGCAGAAACGCTGTTGATGTGTTCCTTGACCTTATTGAAAAGATCGTCCCATCCACGGATCAGACGACATTTGTTCTGGTAGTTGACAAGATCCAGTTCGTAGGCGTTCCACACTTCTCTGATCTGTACACAAAAAAATAAAACAATAGATGTATTACTGATGCATCCATTACCCCATGTGAAAGAAAGTCATTGTTTGCCAAACGGGAATGCATTTTAAGGGGGTGATTTGATTAATAGTTTTATCTATAGTGGAGCATCTTCTGCATTTCCATAGTTTAGAATGGATCAGCAGGACGCATGCATTAGTATCAACCTGCCATTCCATACCAAAAGGAAACCTTTGCAATGTGTGTATAAACAAAAACCTTACCTGCTTTAAGAATTCCTCCAGAGCCATTTCTCCTTGAGCAACAAGAAGAACATCCTTGACAATTAGTTCGTTCCTCTGCAGGTCGACATCCCAGATTTGACCAAGGGTGAGCTCGGAAACCACCCAATTTACATGCAGTCTTCTCATGAGCTGCTTCCAGTGGCGATCTTTCAGGGCTTCAGACTTGAGCTCGATGACCAGCATGTTTACCTAATGAATGCAGAAGATCTTGGTACCCAGGTATTTAACAATCACAAATTAATTTGTTTGCTGACAAAAACACTGCTTTACCTTCATGTAACCTTTGAGTAGTCTCTGCACATATTCATAGGATGCATACTGTCGCAAGCGGGCAGGGAAGTTCTTTAGTTGATTCAGAAGTCCATCCAGGCTTTGTCGTAACTGTAAAAAGCACAGTCAGTTGTACATGTATAAAACACTTTATAATATATATTCTACCAATTTCTTTATATTGTCTACCTGTATATAGAGTGATGTCTTTTTTACTATGATACCAGGTTACATACCTTACGTGGCTGTACAGACACCCACGGCTGCTCCTTCATTTGGTCAATCTGCTCCCACACTTTGGAGAGTTCAGACCAGACACCTTTAAGATCCTGCAATTCTTCCAAAGCAACCTACATGGAACAACAAAAGCACTTCATACACAAAATTCATTACTAAAGGTGTACATAAACCTCAGCAAAGCAGAGCTCAAATATTCACCTGAACACGTTCTTCACTGCCACTCAGCAACCCTGTGTCAGTCAGCTCCAAGGCCTCCTTGGCTTTGGCACATTTTTCCCTGTCATCTTTCAGTCTGCCAAACTTTCCTTCATAAATAGTGAGGGCTTGAAGGGCCTCCTCGGGTCGCAGGTTTCCCTGTTAGAGAATAAGACAAGCTAAGAATACAGATTTCCTTTGCAGTTCTGTACTAAGTAGTAGCCTTCATACACGGACATGCATTGGAGCATGCCCAAAATGTCTTCTAAACGATTTGTAATCAAAGGTCATAGAAGCACATTTATAACAGAAACTACAGAAAAGGATCTTACAGCAACAGGCTTGGTCTTCTCCCAGTCAGTGAGCAGATCGATGGTCCGGCTCTCCACAGCTCGGTCTTCCTGAACAATCTTCATCTGCAGATTTGCCACCTGCTGCTGTATGGCAGAGTCTTTGCGCCGCATGATATCATTAAATGCACCCCATTCACCCTCAATGTTGTCAATGTAGAGCCAGGAAGAGGGGAACTGGAATCGCTGCTTTTCCAGTAGACGCTGTCCATTTCTGTAGAGCTGTAGGTGTCAAATGTACAGTTACTCCCTGCAGTGGATTTGAATGGGACACAATAGTAAGTGTTATGAAAAGATAGTAACATGCAAAGTAAATCTTAGACCTACATCGACTTGTTTCTCAAACTGCTTGATCTTCCTCTTCAGAGACTGCACATAGGTAATGAAGGTTACGGCATCAGATGTACTAGCTGTGTCCACCGAATGCTGCTCCAGCTCTTGGCGAGACTGCAAGTAAGAGGAGAAGATTACACTGCAAGAAATAGATTAAGAAGAGTTCTCAACTACAAACATTATGGCACCTCAGTTTGGATATATCCTAGTGTACATCCAA